>QRFJ01000306.1:652988-833730 GCA_006176705.1 Cocos nucifera
TGGCATAACCTCTACTTCGCTGATCACGGAATACGTGAAGAGATTGTGACCTGCTGCCAGAAGAACGCCAGCGTGCAAAGGCAGCCGGCAATCCGAACTCACTCGCTCACTGCACCCTGGCCCTTCGCGCAGTGGGGATGGACATCTCGGCCCCTTTCCAACGGCGTCCCGTGGCAACGGAAGTTCCTCCTGTCGCGATTGACTACTTTACAAGTGTGGTCGAGGCGGAACCACTAGCCGAAGATCACCGAGGCCAAGGTGCAGCGTACTTCTGTCTGGAAGACGCTTGCATCTGCCGGTTCGGCCATCTTCCCCCGAAGCCCTCATTAATCCCGAAAGGATAACTGGCGGCGACTCAGTTCGCTGCGAGCTCGGTTTGCGAGTTCTGCGAAGGACTAAACGTCTCCCAACCACTGGCAACGTCGCTGCTCTGATCCGCAAAGCCAATGGGGAACGCCTCTGGTAATAAGGTGACCCAATCGGACCGCTGCTGCAAGGCCTCAAAACGAGACTCGACAGGGCAAAGGGCAGGCCTGGGCAGCACGAACTCTACCACGGTCCTCTGGGCATACCGAACATGCGCAGAGGTACCGACCGGCGAGACGCCCTTCGCCTGGCCTCGGCACCGACTGGCAGTCATCCCATCGAGCTCAAACTTCCATCTGGCTCGAATCTTGGGCTTCAACGAGCAACTTCAAACCCCCAGGACCTCAGAAGCAACCCGACCTCTAGAAGAAAGAGGGAAGCGGGCCCGCAATCCGGGATGGCACCTACCAACGGAAGGTTGGCTCGGTATTACAATTCCAGAGTCAAAAATAGCATTCAGATGTTTGGGATTTGTGCTCCGACGGAGAGCCGTCTCTCAGCCCCAGAGTCAAGGGAAAGCTCGTCCCAAATTGGGAAGGTCCGTACGAAGTGGTAGAGTCGTTCGACCTGGAACTATCGCCTAAAGGGCTCGGAGGACTAACGCTTCCCCCCTTGAACTCGAAAAAAACCTGAAGAAATGTACCTACCAATAGTTTTCCCTCAATAAAAACCTTTGTTGCTCGACCACTATCGTTTCAGGGTCGCCAAATAAAAAAAAAAAAAAAAAAAGAAAAAAAAAAAAAAAAAAAAAAGAGAAAGAAGCGGGAGGCGGAAAATGTCCGCTAGAACGGGAGGAGAACCTCGTACCTAGCGATGAGACCAAAGTCAAAGCCCCGTTCGCGAAGGACGGGATTGGGGGAGAAGCTGAAAGGACGACGGCCCTCATGTGCCCCCACACCGGCTAGGACAAGGAGGAGAACCTGTCCTAGCACGGAGCAAAGTAAAGGCCCCGTTCGCGAAGGACGTGATGGCGGAGAAGCGAGGACGACGGTCCTCATGCTGCCCCCACAAGCCGGCCTAGGAAAGGAGGAGAACCTCGCCTAGGCACGGCAGCAAAGTCAAAGGCCCCGTTTCGCAAAGACGGGATTGGGGGAGAAGCTAGAGGACGCCCGTCCTCATGTGCCCCCACAGCGGCTAGGAAACAGGAGGAGAACCTCGTCCTATGCCGGTTGAGGCAAAGTCGAAGGCCCCGTCCACAAAGGACGGGATGGCGGGGGAAGCGAGGAACGACGGTCCTTCATGTGCCCCCTGCAGCCGGCTAGGAACAGTGAGGAGAAACCTCGTCCTAGCGTGAGCAAAGTCGAAGGCCCCGTCCACCAAGACGGGCATGGGGGGGAGAGGCTGAGGACGAACGGTCCCCATGTCGCCCCCACAGCCGTTGGCGAACAAGAGGAGAACTCGTCCTACGCGGAGCGAGGTCCAAGGCCGAGCCCCAGAGTCTACGGCAAGCTTTCAACTGCAGGAAGCACGAGGTCTCCTTCAGAACCTCAGCTTCAACTTCGTATCAGCTTCAGCGGGAGAACGGGAATCTCCCCCAAGCGATCATTAACCTGACTGCAAAAGAGGAGGTCTCCCCCGAATCACTTCGGTGAATGAAGGCAATTCAAACTCGACCCTGACCCACGGGGGGCGGACACTAACTCCGGCCTCAAACGTCGGCTCACCAATTTTTTGGCTGGGGAAACGAGTCCCACGTTCAACTCCAAAACACCGACTGGGATGAGGGCCTCCCCCAAGCCTCAGCTTCAACTTCAGCTCAATATTGGCTGGAGATGAGACCTCCCCGCAGCTTCAGCTGTCCAACGAAAGCGGAGCCTGGAAGGAGGACTTCTGGCAGTCGCCTGTTTTGGTACTCCCTTCCTTCAATTTTTGAACTCGGGAGGTGGGGGGGCTACTGTTGGGCATAAATCCCGCTCCTGCCTCGAAGCCCGCCCGACGCTCAGCCCAATGGTAACAGTAGCCGCCTGAAGAGCTTTAGCGCCAGGCGCCAGCCGACGCCCCATACCACGGCAACCCGAAACTGCCTAGAGGCCAAACTCCCCGCGCCAAGGTCCGGGCCGAGACGCCTAGAGGCCGAACCTCCCCTGCCCGCCAAGGTCCGGGTTCCGAACTGCCTAGAGGACCGAATTTCCCGACCGCCAGCCGGAACTCCTGACGGCCAAGCTCCTTGACTCAAGCGGCTGGACTTCTCGGGCGAGACGGACTGCCGCCCAGACGCCCGTCGGGCCATGCCGATGCTCCTCCCGGGTTTTCCTTCAGCCGAACTCTCCCACGAGCCCGAACTCCTTCGGGCCCCCACGGCCGAACTCCGTTCGGAACCGACCCAGGGCGAGCCCATTGCAGAAACCGAACTCCTTCGGACTTCCCACGGCCGAACTCCTTCGGACGACCCCAGGCGAGCCCGCGCAGCCGAACTTCCTTCGGACCGAACTCCTCAGCAGCCCTGCCGAAACCAACTAGCAACCGAAGTCCTTCAACTGGCAGCGAGCTTCTTCGGCCTCTCAGCGGCCGAAATCTACAGTCGGCCGACCCTTCAAGCAGACGAACTCCCCCAGCTTCCCCCTCGCGCCGAAACTCGTTACAATGCCGAAACCCCATTGGGGACAATAACTGTTCGCCGTTGCAGCAAGGACCGGACGGCGCCTTCCTCTCCGTACGGACTCCATGCGTCCAACGGCTCTGCCGGTATGGCTCCCCCGACGATCTGCCGGACGACGCCTTCCTCTTCCATTACCGGGACTCCCTGCGGCCCACGGCTCGCGGTACTGGCTCCACACGATCTACCGGACGACGCTTCCTCTCTCGTACCGGGACTCCTGCGGCCCACGGACTCGCCGGTTTATGCTCCCACGAGCCTGACCTGACGACGCCTTCCTCTCCGTACCGACTCCCTGCGGGCCCACGGCTCGCCGGGTATGCTTCCCACGATCTACCGGACGACGCCTTCCTCTCCGCACCGGACTCCATGCGGCCAACATTTACTCGCCGTATGGCCCTCCCAACGACTTCTACCAAGACGCGAGCCTTCACTCTCCGTACCAACTCCATGCTTGCTCGACGACTCTCTGCCAGACTGTCACGGGGTGAGTGTTTTCTGACCCAAACACCCGTGCGGCGCCCCAGTATACCACACACCAAGGCCAGCCCTCCTGAGTCCATCCCTCGGACATACCATTAAGCACGCAGCAGTCCAGCCACATAAGCCAAGCGTAATCATCTAAGCCTCTGCCTGACACTCTGTTGCACTGAACACATGCGACACCTTCAAGTGCCCACAAGCAACTCGACCCCTCGAGTCGACCGCAATGCTCATATGCACCTCCGTGCCTGAACATAGACTCTTCCCAAGAGTGCTCCGCAACTCGGCACCTTTGTGCCAACCTCAGGCTTTGCCTTCAAGCCAAGTACTGCTCACCCAAGGCGACCCTCTCCTCAGCATACCTTCATGCCATGGCATACCTCCGTGCCATTGACCTACAACCCAACCAAGTTGTCCAATAGCACCACACAAACCAAATCCCCACAGCACGACCATGCAATACCACTGTAATGCATGAGGCTCAGGCAATCCACCCTCAATGTCGCCCAGCTAAGCTTGCCAAGCCGACATGCCCTGCAACTCCTCGAAGCTACAGCCGATCGTGCACATCCGAGCCCTCATAGGTTCCTTTGTCCAAGTTCCCCATAAGCTCCTGTGCCTCCGATCCCGGTCTAGCATCCTTGACATGCCCATCAAGTAAATATATCCGATCGGCGCAATCCTTGCATCAAAGCTGCCCTCTCCTCGGTACGACCCTCTTGACCGTCCTTGATCCTTGGCCCAGCTCCAAGGCACATATCCGATCGATATTCCTTATGCCAAGCTTGCACTCCACGATCGACCGATTCTCGTGGATCCCCGCAAGACATCTCGCCCGCGATGCTCACGAGACTTGCCTGTTTCGGGTAGGCCACACCCTTGTCCGACTAGACCCCTATCGCCTCTTCGCTCCACCACAGAGATCAAGAACGTATAGAGTAGCCTGGACAACTCCTCGAGGATAGGACCTCTCGGAAAATCCCCACCCCGCACAATGTGGCCAGCTCGTCCGACCAGCATTGCCCCGAATGCCTGCACACCAGACCATCCGGGCGTGGCACCACCATTGCTCCGCAACCGTGCCACGACGGACCCATCTCCTATGGGCCATGGGGGAGTCGGGGCGCAACCAAAGCTCCGCGCCCCTCCTCAAACCAAGAGGAATCCTCGAGTATCCACAAGTATCCTGGCGGTCCACCGCCATGCCAAAACCATGCATCCCGAGCCCCCAGATATCATGCCACGGCCATGCCGCACCTTGGCTAACCATTGCCCCTCTTAATACCCCAGGAAGGCATCCGCCCAAGCTCCACCCCGGGGGTTCCAAAGTATCGAGCGGCATTGCATTTTTATGGCAACCCAGCGAAGCCAAAACCCTTCGCAGCACCGTGCCACGCCCACGCCGGCACCCCCTGCGACAAGCCTGCAGACAAGCCCGTGACAATTCTCCCCCACTTAAGCTGTCGACGCCCTCGTCGACGTCCAAACCACTTCTGGACTAATGGTCGCCATGACCAAACTTCCATTGCATCCACCTGCAATCACTGGTTCCTTGAGCCAGAGCCCCTCGGCCTTGATGTCCTTGATCCTTTTCTCCTACCACTGAGAATCCATCATCCACACCATGCTGACTCTTTCATAGAACCAAACCATTTTGATCCCTGACATCAGCTTCTGCTTCAGTCATCCACCTCTGATCATCTGGCCTTCCAACTGCATGGCACTCCTCGGAACCATCCAATACTTGACTCTCGACTTCCATCTGAGAGCGGCCACTTCTTCCACCAGAGTGGGATCTACTTGCCAGCAATACCAAATGGCTCTCCTTGGATCACCTCCAAGGCTTAACTCCTATCCATCTGGATCTTGGAGCGGCCACTGCATGAGTCTCCCCTGGCAACTCACCTCCAAACGCCTGGTCTTGCCTCATACCCATCCTGCGGCCTTGTGGTATTTCCACCTTTCTCTGCATCACCATGCCCTTTGGACTCTACCACACCACACCAATGCCAAGTATGAACAAGTCGCCTCCAAAAATCTGCATCGTCCCATACCAATGCAAATCATAGATGCTACCAAGCGGGACCCTGATATCCAATCAAAGTCACTTCTCATTGTGCTCGAGTACCTCAACATAACAGTCTTCACTCCGAGCCCCACCAATCTGCTTCTGCAGAACCAATTGCTCATGCTGTTTTCTATAATCCTCGGTCTATTCTGACTGCCTCTATATCTTCACTGCGAGTCCGTAGTACCAACGCAAGGCTACCCCACTGGCCTGCCTCACTCCTATGACTCCAGTACCTCGACACATTCCTGCATCAGACATTCGAGCTTTATAGTACCTCACAACATGACCAATCCATTTTACCTCATAGCTCACTTGGCCAAACACTGACCAACCCATGTGCTTCATCACCTGCAACCTGACATCGCATGTCTCTACAGTGAGTAAGCACCTTTGACTCAAATATCTGTCTCTAGTACCTCGGCTTTTCAATGCCTTCACCCTGAGAGCAGTTCCATCAAGTTCAATTATTTTATTTCTTGCCATTCAAGTGTTCCAGCTCCATACTCGCCAACACAAGAGATGGCTCTTTCCAATGTTTCCCACATCCATGTGCACCTGAGTTCCTTGACTCTCCAAGTCTTCACCTCAGCCTGCACTTCTACAATTCGGATGCTACATCTTTTCCTGCACTGTAGAACACACCCTCGTACCTCAGTCTACACATCCAGCTTTTGCTTCTTTGGAGATTCTAGTCCCTCAAGATACTCTGCCTTGCAACTTTTGCATACAGCTCAAGTGCTTCAGCATTCATGAGTACTCTTCACCCTGAATTCCTTTCTTCAACCACAAAATGGTAGACCTTCACTTCAACAGGCTTCCATCAACTTGTGCAGCCAATGAGCAACCTTAATCATTCAGCACCGAGCACATTGCCCTGCAACATGCTCCCCCACTCTGAGTCGTTGACACTCACAACAGACTCAGACATCCAGCTCCTCCCAACTGGACTTCAATACCTCTGGGTCTCTTCACAGCTTTGGATACCCCCGTATCTACAGCTACATGCCTGTAATCTGATACCACGCATATCAGAAGCCAACACAATAATAATGTCGACCTTCGACTTAGCCAACCTTTGGCTCTGATACCAACTGTCACGGGGTGAGTGTTTTCTGACCCAAACACCCGTGCGGCGCCCCAGTATACCACACACCAAGGCCAGCCCTCCTGAGTCCATCTACCTCGGACATACCATTAAGCACGCAGCAGTCCAGCCACATAAGCCAAGCGTAATCATCTAAGCCTCTGCCTGACACTCTGTTGCACTGAACACATGCGACACCTTCAAGTGCCCACAAGCAACTCGACCCCTCGAGTCGACCGCAATGCTCATATGCACCTCCGTGCCTGAACATAGACTCTTCCCAAGAGTGCTCCGCAACTCGGCACCTTTGTGCCAACCTCAGGCTTTGCCTTCAAGCCAAGTACTGCTCACCCAAGGCGACCCTCTCCTCAGCATACCTTCATGCCATGGCATACCTCCGTGCCATTGACCTACAACCAACCAAGTTGTCCAATAGCACCACACAAACCAAATCCCCACAGCACGACCATGCAATACCACTGTAATGCATGAGGCTCAGGCAATCCCCCTCAATGTCGCCCAGCTAAGCTTGCCAAGTTGACATGCCCTGCAACTCCTCGAAGCTACAGCCGATCGTGCACATCTGAGCCCTCATAGGTTCCTTTGTCCAAGTTCCCAATAAGCTCCTGTGCTCCGATCCCGGTCTAGCATCCTTGACATGCCCATCAAGTAAATATATCCGATCGGTGATCCATGCATCAAAGCTGCCCTCTCCTCGGTACGACCCTCTTGACCATCCTTGATCCTTGGCCCAGCTCCAAGGCACATATCCGATCGATATTCCTTATGCCAAGCTTGCACTCCACGATCGACCAATTCTCGTGGATCCCCGCAAGACATCTCGCCCACGATGCTCACGAGACTTGCCTGTTTGGGTAGGCCACACCCCTGTCCGACTAGACCCCTATCGCCTCTTCGCTCCACCACAGAGATCAAGAACGCATAGAGTAGCCTGGACAACTCCTCGAGGATAGGACCTCTCGGAAATCCCCACCCCGCACAATGTGGCCAGCTTGTCCGACCAGCATTGCCCCGAATGCCTGCACACCAGACCATCCGGGCGTGGCACCACCATTGCTCCGCAACCGTGCCACGACGGACCCATCTCCTATGGGCCATGGGGGAGTCGGGGCGCAACCAAAGCTCCGCGCCCCTCCTCAAACCAAGAGGAATCCTCGAGTATCCACAAGTATCCTGGCGGTCAACCGCCATGCCAAAACCATGCGTCCCGAGCCCCCCCAGATATCATGCCACGGCCATGCCACACCTTGGCTAACCATTGCCCCTCTTAATACCCCAGGAAGGCATCCGCCCAAGCTCCACCCCGGGGGTTCCAAAGTATCGAGCGGCATTGCATTTTTATGGCAACCCAGCGAAGCCAAAACCCTTCGCAGCACCGTGCCACGCCCACGCCGGCACCCCCTGCGACAAGCCTGCAGACAAGCCCGTGACAAACGGCACAGCCGTCACCATCCACTAAGCTCCGCTATAAAAGGACCCCTCCCGACATACTAAGGCTAAGCTCTCTGAACTCTCGACTCTCTAAGCTCTCCTCCACATCTCTAAGCTCCGGAACTCATTCCGAGCACTCCATTACTGTTGGCCGGAAACTAACTTGACCGTCGGAGGGTCCTGCCGGAGCCACCACCCCACCGGTTCCGGACGGGACTTCGTTTTGCAGGTCCCCGGCGGCGCCCAGCGGCCTCGATTTCGGCGACCTCCGGCGGCGACGGATTTCTGCACCAACAGGTACCTCAGAGATAAAGGCCCTCCTTCTAGCGCCAATTCTGTTGGTGCAGAATTTGGTTGACGCCGGATCAGACTGGAGGCGAGGAAGACGAGGTCGCCACTAATGACCTGCAAAATAAAGTTTCGTCCGAAGTCAATGGTGGTAGCTCTGGTAGGATCCTCCAATGGTTAAGTTAGCTCTTCTGGCCAACAGAAATGGAGTGCTCAGAGAGGAGTTCGGCAGAGTTTCGGAAAGAAAAAGAAAGCTTAAAGAAAACATATCTGGAGAGTCCTTTTTTATAGATGGAGCTTGTTGTAACTATCTTGATAAATGACCGTCGTAACCATCTTGATAAATGCCAATCGTAATCATCCTGATAAATGACAATCGTAATTATCCTGATAAATGATAATTGTAATCGTTCAGTAGTGGGATCACCTGTAGGAATCCGTCTGAAGAAACAGTTCGAAAGGAGTTCGGCTCCTATAGGAATCCGACTGCTGGAGGAATCCGGAAGGAGTTCGGCTCGCGTAGAAGCCCGACTAGAGGAGTCCGGAAGGAGTTCGGCTCCCGTAGAAGCCTGACTGCTGGAGGAGTCCGGAAGGAGTTCGGCTTCTGTAGAAGTCTGACTAAAGGAGGAAAATGGAAGCAGTTTGGCTTCCGTAGAAGCCCGACTGAAGGAGGAGTTCGGAAGGAGTTCGGCTCCCATAGAAGCCCGACTGAAGGAGGAGTTCGGAAGGAGTTCGGCTCCCATAGAAGCCCGACTGAAGGAGGAATCTGGAAGAAGATCGGCTCTCATAGAAGCCCGACTGCCGGAGGAGTCGGGAAGAAGTTCGGCTCGCGTAGAAGCCCGACTGGAGGAGTCCGGAAGGAGTTCGGCTCCCGTAGAAGTCCGACTGTTGGAGGAGTCCGGAAGGAGTTCGGCTCCCGTAGAAGTCCGATTGAAGGAGTTCGGCTCCCGTAGAAGCCCGACTGAAGGAGAAATCTGGAAGGAGTTCAGCTCCCGTAGAAGCCCCACTGCTGGAGGAGTCCGGAAAGAGTTCGGCTCCCGTAGGAGCCCGACTGCTGGAGGAGTCCGGAAGGAGTTCGGCTTCCGTAGAAGCTCGATTGAAGGAGGAATACGGAAGAAGTTCGGCTCCCATAGAAGCCCGATTGAAGGAGGAATCCGGAAGGAGTTCGACCGCTGGGGAAGTTCGATTGGGTTCAGAGTCCAGCTGGAGAAGTTCAACCACTGAATGAGTTCGGCCGCTGGGAGAAGCTCGGCTGTTGGGGAGAGAATTTCCGATCGAAGCTTTTCTGTGATTACCAGCTGTACTAGGCTAAGTGTCAGACTGGACTTCGGTGGGAGCGGGGTTTATCCCCAACAGTTTGGTTACATTTGATGCAAAAGTTTGTCCTAGATATCTAAAGGCTGTTTTGAACTTGGACGCCGACAGCATTTGGACTTTTTTTAAAATATATGAAGATTCTATTTTTTTTAAAAAATGCTTTGGAAGTCCAAATGTGGCCTGGTGGACTATGAGTGCATTGATTACTGATTAGCTTGGTCATGTCATTGTTCAGGGAACCCTTTGACCCCAAAACTGGCTTTGGCACAAAAACTAAGGCACGGGCCACTTGGTTCCATGTCAACTTTCTGAACAAATCCCATTCAACTGAATTACTCCTAGTCATGGTCCAAATTTACTAACTTGAGTATTGTGCATGTGAGATGATTTCTTTCCCTATTGTACTTTAAGAGAACTTATGGTCCTTAATTTTAATATCTTTCAGGCACCTTGTTTGCTTCAGCTACTTTTCCCTGCTCTTTATTTCCCATTGAAATGCTTTTGAGCTTTCTATTTGTTTGTTTCACTAGCTAGTGGTTCCATGAATTCGTTTAAATAGAACTGTAACAATCCTGTACTTGATATACTGGTCCTTTTAAATTTTGGAGTTAGAATTTTGTTAGAAGTAAACTGTCAACTACCACTGTCTATATTTTGTTTTATATAACATAACAACAAGGCTTACCGAGGAGGCTATGCACGTAATAGTTTTACAATCAGTTGCAATTAGTTTGCGTCCTATGTGATAAAAAGGGTCCTCAAAATATTTTTTTCTCCTATTTTCTCTGAGACTTGACCATTGAGAGAACATGATCCATGTGATGTAACTGAACATATCAGTGTCTGCAATGTATGTATGAGATCCCTATGATGCTTATTGACAAGATATTGTTTGTCAGGCAGATAACCATGTATCTAAGCAAGGGTTATTTCTTATGGGTCCATCTAACTAAGCAAGGTTTATTTTTTATGGCTCCATCTTTCTGTATAAAGAGCCATGGTAATGAAAAAACTTGTTCAATGGATGCCCTTTCTATCAATTCCAAAATCATTGGCTCTATCTGTGTTCCTGATAAAGTTAAAATTTCTCACCTGTCAATATCGTGAATTTCATTTGCCTTCTATATGCTCTAGAATTTGATATCTACAGTTGAGTTTTTCAATCTTTTTCTATGCATCGATTCATCTGCTTAGCTTGTTTTCTTGTGTGCTATGTTTTTTGCTGCCTATGTGAGCTACCTGGATCACATTGTAGTTATAATTCTGTTTTGGTGTCAGGAGCATACAAAAGAAAAATGCAGGAAGCATAAATGAAAACACAAAGATCATTATAGCTGTCTTAAGATTATGTCAGAGTAGTTACAATGGCTGCTGCAAATTTTAGTTAAATTTGGTTTACTGCAGGTATTTAAGCTTCGTTAAAATGAATCCTTTGTCAGTCGCATACATGTCATAGAAGCACAAAACCCTATCCTCGGTTAATGCGAATGCTTTCAATGCCTTTACCTCAACTTCTTTTTGTAGTTTCTTAAATTGCTGGCTCCTCATTTCTAGCCCTTTGACAAAGTCCCCTCTCCTTATATGGTCCTTTTAACCTCAACTCTATCAAGGATGTTAAGAAAATTCGGTTTCCTTGATTTTAGACTGCAGAATAATATTCCTAAATCAGCCTGATTATATATTCCTCATTAGTCTTGATTTCCTGATGTAAATATCCCTATAAAGCAGTCTTGTAAATCAGCCTGATTGTATATTCCTTATTAGTCTTGATTTCCTAATGTAAATATCTTATAAATTAGCCTGATTGTATATTCTGTATTTGTATTTTACCTCTATAAATACATGGCTTGGAAACTCAATTGGACAAGCAATTCTAGAATTCTCTTTGTGCTCTTCACATTGACAAACTCCACTTGTCATATCATCTTGTTCACTAATTTACAATTCAAGGCAACTCCGCTTCCTCTTATTTCTTATATTTGCAACTCATGTTATGTACTTGGGACCTCTCTCATGTACCATTCTCTTCATAACAACATTGCCTGGTCTTGCTTTTGCTGGATTTGCAAATTAACTTAAAAGATTTTTGCCTACAAGGCTTTTGCAAACCATAAAAATCAGGCACCATAAATTCCAGCAAAACTTGGCCTTGACCTGGTCAAACTGAGACAGGCAGCTTGCTATATCGACCTAGGCTTAGGTCCATGTTGTTAGTAATTCATGTAAGCATTTAATGTTAGAAAAAAAAAAGAAAAAGAAAAAGGCAACTTTGGAACCTGGTTACATATTAGTCTAAGATTCAATATTCAATGGCAATGGAAATAAAAACACCTTTATTCAATCAAATATTCAAAGATCCATGCAACTGTTCCGATGTCATCCAGAAAAGGTCCTCCTGTTTGTACTTTTTGTATAATTGATACTTGATTTGGAGTGATGTTTTAGTTGTCTTTTTTTTTTTTCTAAAGTTAATTGGTATTTTGCAGCTTTGAATTAGTAGATATAAGTTAGACTGTCCTGTATTCATCCAAATTTAATGTCTAAAACCCTTGTCTGATGAGTACTTTAGTAAGGCTCCATGAATGACCTGGTCTGTTGTGCATGACTTGTTCAGTATCCCTATTACAAACAGTTTATGTACCACAACTATCAGCAGTACTCTTAGATTGGGGATAATGAACGGTCATAATGAGAAGGAACCTACTTGGTGTTGTTCTGTTTTCCTTCCATAGCTTAATGATTTTAAAGGCCAACCGGGAAACGTGTAAATATAGTTTCTTAGGTGCATTCTATTTAATTGCCTGCTCACTTTCAAAATCAAATTGCCTTATCAAACATCACTTCAACAGAACTTGTTCTCTACTTTATGTTCTGAATTCTGATAGATCTCTGCCATGGAGTTAGAGTCGTTTCACCTGGTCACAGGATGCAACTAAAAATTTTGTTGCACAGGTGAAGCAAATGGTGGTCGCTACGCTTGCTGAATCGGGCATGAATCTTTCTGATGAAGTCATAGAAAGTATAATCGACCAGGTGGCCTACTGAACAAATATTATTTTTGAATTTACCATATATATGTATCTTCTTCTGCATATCTGTGACATTTTTGCTGTCTGATCCCTTCAAAGAACATTCAATTATTTATCTATGGATCGCTCGTTAATTGCGAAAAACTGTCTTCTTTCTTTTTGATGCTCATATGCTTTCTATCGTAATACAGCCTAACAACTAATAATACACACATTTCCATTGATAATCGTCTTTGATATGCAATTTTTTTCTGCATTACCTGATGATGACTCTGATTATAGTGGCTTGGCTTGCAACCAAGGATAAACATATCCCATGCGAGAAGTTGAGTAAAAAAGATTTGTATGGAGATCAATAGCAGGAAGGATGGAATTTTTCATGAGCATGTATGGAGATTTAAAAAGCACATTAGGAGATCATGAAGAATAGAGCTTGGTTTAAGATTGCATCATTTTCATATTTGTTGTTTCTTAAATTTAATTATCTTCAATTCTTCAAACATTTTTGGCACAGTGGTTTGTGGCTGAATTTAAGCTTGTTAGAATGATGGTTGGTTTTAAACTTTGATTCATATCACCATCCCATAAGATCTGTTGGGATTTATTAGCTGGATGTATGTTGAAAGTGAATGAATTATTGCATGGATATATTTGGCTCACCATATACTCAGCTTGGCCCATGGCTGAAGGCAACATAATTCAAGACAGGACTAGTGTTTCTTGTTTTTGTATTAGTCAAGGCAGGTGCAAGGTATGAAAGGATTGGAAGAGGTATTTTCGTGTACGGGATTGGAGCCAAATTAAATGATTGCATGCAGCTAAAGTGATGATGGTAGAGGTCTGAGGTGCTTTGACCATGAAGTTTGTGCAAAGGGAGTTTATATGGCTAAAAGCCTAAAACCTAATGATGGAGTCTTGTCCTGTCAATTGCATTAAGGGCTATTAGTATGTTCTAGTCCACCTCATAGAATGACCATGATTAATGCTTTTAGGAGGTTTTTTTTGTCCTTAACTCACTACGTCTTGTTCTTATATTGATGCTGACCTATAACGTTTCATCCTAGGGTCTTCCATGTGACTTACAGTCTATTTCTTCAAATTCTTTAAGAATTATATACTTGGACATTTGGACTCATCTATGCATAAAGATTGCAAGGATGGCTATGATCTTCTGCTGACAAATATAAGAGGTGGGTGTTATGTATACTCGAAAGCAACTCAAGATATAAAATGTGGGTGTTAGTGAACTTAAAAGCAAGGTTTGCCATAATGGTTTGTACCGTACCATACTGGACATACAATACCATAACAATGCCAGACCGGTATATACCGTCCCATACTGTATTGATACTCGGTATGCCTTGCCGTCTTGTATTGTATTGCGTATTAATATTGTAATAGGATGGTAGCGGTATAGGGTTCAGTACCAAGATGGCAAACCTTGCTTGAAAGCAATTTCAACATACTTCTCCTGCTTTCGGACTCTAGCGTAGATCTTTCCTAGTACTTAAGAAAAAAGAGTTAAAAAAGGACTATAGAGTTGCGCATGGGGGGAGTGCCTCTTAGCCGGTTGAGGCTTGTTTAAGAAACAACTTGGACTTTGGGCTACTTAAGAAGCCATTGCTAAAAAAGAAAATAATATAAAAAAGCTTCAAATAACATGCAATAATCATAGGAGCGAGTCCTACCACTAAAGGCTTTTTACCCATTATTATATAGAGATGGATATCATGTTTTATCCATGTTGCTGTAGGACCAATATTTTCTTTCATTGTGGATATTGAG
Organism: Cocos nucifera; assembly: GCA_006176705.1. NCBI lineage: Eukaryota > Viridiplantae > Streptophyta > Magnoliopsida > Arecales > Arecaceae > Cocos > Cocos nucifera. Next base: position 667,460 of record QRFJ01000306.1, read on the forward strand.
AAAATTTCTCCATGTTTAACTGTCTTATGATGGGATATAAATATTTCTGGCTGATCCACATGATGTTTCTTTCTTATTCTTTTATCTCAGACATTTGAGGAAGCTGATACAAAACATGATGGAAAAATTGACAAGGAAGAGTGGCATAGCCTTGTCTTGAGACATCCTTCATTGCTAAAGAATATGACTCTCCAATATCTCAAGTATATCCTTGTTATTGATTTGTTATCAATATAGTTATGATATATGTATTAACTTACATGAACTTTTGATGAGAATGGAAACTTCTGTCCTTTGTACTGCTACATAGCTTGCATATGACATATTTGTGGATAAACATAGCGCACATGTGGTTATTTGGAAATTTTGCATCGCCTACTCATGGTTGTATCTTGACTAGCTGGCCTAGGATGGATCTATAGGCATGTAAAAATTTTCTTTGGAAATTTTAGGAAGTGTCTTCTCATTGTTATGCTGAAATTTGGGGATTGTCAGAGTGAGGTCCATATCTCAGTTGGGTATTAAGCTAAAATGTTAGTCATAAAAATTCAAACCTTCTGCTTGAGAAATAACAGTGAGGTACATGTATAGAAAACATATATTTTGCCTTTAAGAGTCTAGGTATGTCTTCGTTCCAAAAGAATGACAAACTACATATGTACATCACCTTAATCTTATATATGCATATTGAAGGTTTCAAACACTCTTGGAGGCTTAGGGAGACTCAAGATGGATAATACACCACAAGGTTGCCTTTGAAATGATGACCATGATGTGCATAATATTCTTGGAAGAAGGGGGAGATGTAAGAAAGGTGATGTAATAGTAAGTGGGCCAAAGTGCTGATGGTCTTGAAGAAAATACTCCATGGTCAGGAGGTCATGAGTGTATTGAGGCATCAAAACAATTGATGAATAGTAGATGTGACAGTGTGAGGCAAGGTTAATGGACAAAAGCTCCCTAAGTATGGGGATTCAGGGGCAACCATGAAAAAGGGAACATGTGAATAAAGATGCTAGAATTTGATGCAGATGCTAGACAAAGGTAGAGAGCAAAGCAGTCCACCGGTGTTTTGAGGGGATCAAGACAGTTCCATGTTAAGCTGATGAAAGACCAATCATGAGTTAGAAGTGTAAAGAATGTTTGAGAATGCATGCTAGTTAAATCCCAGTTAGTAAAGAATAAACATGGTCAAGACACCGACTGAAGGCTAGAAATGAAGAGTTGTACTGGTCTTTGGAGGAGATAGTTATAAGGGTGTGAAACAATCATAACCAAGGTTTGCCATATTGGTCATATAGATTGTACCATACTGTACCAATACTGAACTAGTATGCAGTATGGGGGGCATACCGATGTTTGGTACGCCGAACCGGGTGCTCACCAGGTATATTGACACTGTAATAAGATAGTACTAGTATGGGATCCGGCCATCAGATGGCGAACCTTGGTCATAAGCGTTCGACTTAAGACATGATTACATTAGGTGCATGGTAGTAGAATGAAACTCGAGTGGTGTTGGTATGTATGCAGTGTGATTGTAGCACATTTAGTCAAATATATAAATTTACGCAGCCTTAGACTCTATTAAAAGGATGCTTTTGCATCTATATAACCTAGCTAAAACAATCTATACAACACCAACTTATCATGTTATATGAAAGAATGAAAAAAATTAAATGTCGAATAACACATGTGACTCTTTACAAAAAATGTTAAACCACGACTGTAGCTATGTTTAAGATCTTAGTTTGGAGTAGCGTGACAAAGAAACCCACATAGAAACCTTAATTTGATTGATTTATGGTGCAGTTTATTTTTAATCCTTGAATTAAGGATATCTGACAGGGTGTTCCTTGCAACAAATATGATTTTGCAAAATTATGAAATTTATTTTGTAAAATTCATTTCTCTTTTAGAAATTGGCCTGTTTTGGTAAAGACTATGCAAGCCTTTCCTACATAAATAAATTTCACTTGGGTAACAAAGCATTGTGGAAGATACTATCATTAAAAGGAATTGATGGGGGCCTGCACAAGCTGTGGAGTGTCTGGTATAATTCGATGCAGAATGAAGAACCTTATTGGGGCTTGACATTCCATGAATACTTTTGAAACTCCAGGAACATGGAAGCAGGTGGTGCATGGCTGTTGTCAGCCCATGCTGTAGCATCTTGGGCCAAGTCCAGCAATGAGTAACCCTCATGTTTAGTTGCCACCATTGCCAACCTGATAGTAGCCTAGGATGTTTGGGCCAAGGCAATTTAGGGTGAGAACCATCAACTTTGGAAGACTTGTTGCCAGGAAGGGAAACCATGTTTAAAGTTCATGCAAAATAAGCTCACGCAACCAATGAACAACCTTTTACTTGAACAAAAAGGGCAAGATTTTGTCCTTGATCTTCCTTTTCAATTAACATTTCACTTATTGTTCTATACATTGAAATGATATGCTTTATTGAATTTTCAAAATGGTTTGTTTTTTTTTTTTTTGGAGTCTTGGACATTGCATGACACCTCCATGGAACATAAAGATATCATGTAGGATTTGACTCATATAGAAGTTTGGACATGACATTACACATCACCACTTAGTTTGCCCCACTAAAATAGGTGAAAATTTATGAGCTAACACTTGCAATGAAGTTAAATATCTTACGAGTGAAAAACATCATACAAGTTCTGGTAATTCCTTTATTGGACAGAGTAACCAGGCACCTCTTGGTTGTGGCCTAACCAGTAGTGGATTTAGTGTATCGCTACAGGCTTAGATATATTGTCTCTCGCATTAATTGCTTTTTAATTTCTGTCGTTAGATATGGTACTGGAGATTGTAGCTTGGGCTAACTACTTGGAGTCTGGTAATCGAGTTGATTTCGTGAACTTGATGATGTTTAGTGCTAGTGAGATTTCTGTGTTCCTATAACATATATCTTACCTGATTTCCCATCATATGATTCAGGTATATATTTTGCAACTTGTCATATGATTGCATATGTTGGATCTAGAATAAATATACATGTATATATACAAGAAAGGAAGTATTTATTTTTTTCATATATTATATATTTATTATGCTGATACTTTTCCAAGACAGACAAAATATCTGTCAATTAGAAAATCTGCATCTATTCTAAGTTTTAAATGCTTCATTCTCCTGATTTGAACTTCATGCATATACTTCATGATTGATTTGCTAATTGTTATGTATTTCATAAACAGGGACATCACCACCACCTTCCCAAGTTTTGTGTTCCATTCTCAAGTTGATGACACCTGAGTTTGCAGCGATATTCGTGATTGTTTGTTAGTCTCCGTTTGGACTATAGGGGCATCATAATTTGACCATGCCGAGGAGAATAGTGTTAGAAACAATTGGTTGTTGAGAAGAATACTGACTTTATTTCTTTCTCCTTTCTTGTGGGAAATGTTACTTCAATATCCTTGTAGGATGATCTATAATTGCTTTTATTTATGAAGGGCTTGTATTATGCACTAAAGCTGCATTACTTTAGTGAATTGTATTCTTAGCAAACTAACATCCCCATTTATTATGGGGACACTTCTTCTTTTTTATTCTTCTTTTTTTTTTCTTTTTTCAAAAAAGAAAAGTATAAACAGGTAGGCTCCTTTGATAGCTACTGAGCCTCCCTGTTTTGTGCAGTGATCTCAGAATCGATGGATGTTATTTGTGGTTATTAAACCACTGCATAGGTTTGTCAGTAAATTGTGAAATATCTTTTCATGCCAAACTCTGCTGTTTAAGACTCCATTCTATACTTGAGTGATATATTGGATAGACTATATTTGTTTTATGTGCACCGTGTTTGTTTTGCTTGTTTTATAATAATAAAATGTTTCATAAGCAATGTTGCTAAAGAGTGTGGTTTAAAGTCTATGCTGCCATCGTAATGCCTTTTTTCCTTTTTTCCCCTCATCCTTTTCACCCTCTACAGGAGCAGTAATGACAATATTAAATCAAATTTGAAACTCAAAATGAATGATATTAGTATGACACAGCTATTGTCAGCGTAGGCATGTGATAAAATGGGAATCAGTGATGACAAGTCTAGGTTAACTTACCAAAATGATTAAATATTATTTTAGTCAGAGTCTAGGGATGCAATCGAGTCAAATAACTAGAGGTTCGGGCGCAATTTGATTCTAAATATTCAGATTTAAAACTCGATCAAGATCAATTGAGCTTTAATATTCAAGTTGAAACTTAATTTGATTAAAATAAAGAAAAAAAATAATACTCAGGATCAATTTGATTCAACTCTAATATCAATAGGGCCATACTTGGGCTCAAATTTGAGCTTGGTCATAATTAAAAATATAATTAAAATAAAATAAAATAAAATAATTTAAATATTAAATTAAAAAATATTAAAAATAATATATATATCAAAGTTAAATAGCTAGAGGTTCGGGCTCAATTTGATTCTAAATATTCATATTCAAAACTTGATCAAGATCAATCGAGCTTTAGTATTTAAGTTGGAACTCGATTAAAACAAAGAAAACAAGCAATACTCACGATTGATTTGATTGAACTCTAATATCAATGGAGTCATGCTTGAGTTCGAATTTGAACCTTGGTTATAATTAAAAATATAATTAAAAAAATAAAATATTTTAAATATTAAATTAAAAATATTATATATATATATATATATATACACACACTCATAAGCTTTTGAGTTGAGTATTTTATTATTCTAGTTTGACTTAAAAAATTGTTTGAAGTATTCGAACTTGACTTGAGCTCGAGTAATAGGCGAGTCCAACTTGGACCCGAGTGGACCTTGAACAACTTGTGGGCTTGACTCGAGCTTGAGTAAGAGTTGAGTTAAGCTTAGATCAAAGTCAAGCTTGAACAGTTTGCAAGTTGTTTGGCTCATTTACACTTATATCATTGTTGCAAGATCAATTCTTGGCCAACCGGATATATGTGAAAACTATTTGATACCCTATACCTGGAGTTGGATCAGCATACAAATTTTTCTCAAGTTCTTGTCATCTATTAGGTTTGTGAAGCTATTAACCAAGACCATTTTGATTGCAGTAGTTGAATTATATCTGAAGCTACATCCTCTGGGCATTCCAGTGAAACACGATCACAAGCATATAATTTCGACCTATTTTTGATTGCATATAATTACGACCTGTTATCTCATGTTAATTGTATGGATTTCAAAGTTATATCATATCTAATATTTGTATGGAAAGTGATGTCTCACAAAAACAGTCCCTAAAAGTTAAAAATGTGGGGACGTGAGTGAAAAGTGAAAATTTTGTGCTGGAAATTGCCTCAGCTTCTATGAAATCTCAAAGTTGGATTTGAAGTTAGGTTTAAGTGTCAAATGAAATTGCTATAGTTCACTCATTTTGGAATCTTCAACTTGCACTCTTTCTTAATACCTTTTCGGCAAAAAAGTGTCTCTAAAATATCCATTTTCTCGAACAGCCATACCCGCACCACTACCTATATTTGCTCCCACATTGATATGATTCTCAAACATTATTGTTTAAAACTGTCTATGACATTAGAAACATAAAACACCCTACATTTACTACTAGCTGCCAATCAACCCAATCCTCCATTTTATTTATTTATCTTCCATACGGATTGCAGATCGGTGGTGAAGCTCGCCATGTGGGAACAAACTTAACATCCCAGCCTTCTTAATGATCTGGTCCACGGGACTATATCAACCTCATCTAACGACCCCCACGTGTTCCAGCTCAAATAACATCCCATCCATCTACTTCCGTTCCCCGCTGACCCATTCCTCTTCAGAATCTCAGATGGCATCAATGTTTTCCTAATATCGGTCTTTTTCATGTGCTTTTCCTAACGTCGGTCATCTCGACGTCAGCAATGATCTATTATCACGTGTCCCACATTACTAAAAAGAAAAAAAAAGAAAAACGAGAAGACTAAGTAAATTTTTTAAAGACATGACGCAATAAAAAATTGGCGACGTTCCCCGCCACCTACGTTGGTTCCTTCGTTTACTCGCCTACCATACCCCTGGCCTGAAGGAATTCCCTCACCTCTGTTTTTGCGTATAAAAGGGCCTTTGTTTCTGCTTACAAAGAAGATAAGCCTTCTTTCCTCTCCTCTATTCTCTCTCCCAAAAAGCAAAACTTCCCTTTTTCTCTCTCTCTCTCTCTGGAAATGGATACGTTCTTTATATCTCATGGGTCTCCGACGCTGTCGATCGATGAGAGCATAGCGGCGAGGCACTTCCTCCAATCGTGGAAAGCCAAGGTGTTCCACCCCGTCCCCAAGGCCATCCTCGTCGCCTCCGCTCACTGGGACACCGCCGAGCCCACCGTCAATGCCGTCGAGGGGCCCTCCGACACCATCCACGACTTCTATGGCTTCCCCAAACCCATGTACCAGGTGATTTTCTATTCGATCTTTTCTCTTGACTTGTCTTATAAGGATATGGGTTGGAAAGGAAAACTTTTTTTTTTTGCTTCTCCTTTTTTTTCAGAATTTATTGAGTCTAAGGTTTATCTGTGCCTTTGTTCATACAAATGATGGAACCTTTTCCTTGCATCTGCAAAGTTTGGTGAATTCAATTGGTTCTGTTATAATCTGGTGTTCTTGGGTTTAAAAAAAAAAAAAGAAAATTCTTTTTTTAAAAAAATATTAATTCCTGGTAATGGAAGTATTTAGGGCAATCTTGGTTGGGGGTGTGGTGAGGGGATCTGGGAATGCGAATGAGCGGCTCCATTCCAGCTGTTTGGTTGGGGACGTTTCTATTCCAACTCCAGGAGCGAATGGGAATTCCCCAATCCCTTATTTTTCCTGGTATTCAAACTGATTCCGATTCCGGTTATGAACCAATACATTGAGGGATATAGCCAATCCAATTCTCATTTTGATTCCGATTCTGGCTGCAAATCAAATGTCCCCTTGGATGCTTAGGAAACTAAGGGTAAGGGGAGTTGGACTTTGGAATGAGAATGAGAATGAGTGGCTTCAATTCTAATGGTTTGGTTGGGGGAAGTTTCATTCCCATTTTGATTTCAGAGGGGAATGGGAATGCCCAAATGCCCCCAAACTCAATCACTATTCTCTCCTAATATTCAAATTTCATTCGGATTCCGATTCCCATCATGATTCAAACACATCAGGGATGTGACCATTCCGATTCCCATTATGGTCCATTCGAATTGTGATTTCGATTTGGATTCCGGTCGCAAACCGCCCTATGAAAATCTTAAGATGTGTTGCTTTGTTTTGTCTTGTTTGATTAGATAAGGATTATCTGATTTTTCAGGATAAGAATGTAACCAAGATGATTCAGTCAAGGAGATAAAGAATGCAAATATGGTAATCCAGCAGAAAAGTTTTATTTTACCTAAAGAATTTTCAAAGTGTTTTATCAAAGTATGAGAAGGAAACAAAGCCACTCTCTGATTTCTAAAGGGAAAATTTTTAATCATTTGGGAAGAAAAGATGTGCTAAGGAGTTTTAGACATTAGTAGATTAAGAAAGAAATACGAAAAGTATGTGGATAACAGGAAGCTTTCGGTGGAAACTCTCAGAGATCCTCAGAGATCTCGTGTAGTGAATCAGTTCACTGAACAATTCATCAACATGCACCACCTTCACAGTCTGGACAGCTGCTTAGATTTTTTTTTTTAAAAAGGACAATATTACATTTTATTCATTGGAAGGTTTGTCTGAATGATCTGGCCATTAAAATATCAGCAATCCATTTGAAAATTGTTTAAGAAAGTTAATGGTAGTTGGTAGGGTTTGGTGGATGGTCTCAATCAGTTTAGGCTTAGAAGAGGAATAAATTTTATTTCATTTTACAAAACTTATATTTGTTATATGCATGGGAAATATTTAGATAAAATGAGAAAACAGTTGATTTCTTTTATTCTTTGGTGGAGAATTTGGTCAGCATGGCATGAATGAGCCATAAAAAACCTTGGTTTAATGGTTTATATAATCGAGGTAGTTGGAAGGAGTGGTTCAGTTGACCCAATTAGCCTAACAAAAGTTTTTGGTGTTGAAATTAGGAACTAATGCTCTTGTTTATATAATAAATTAGAAAGATCTGGCAGGTGTGAATGATTTCCAAACTAATAATATTCATTGTGGAACATATAAAAAACAAAACAATCATTACTCAAAAAGAATACACACACGCACATGCACGCATGCACACACTAACAATCAGGAAAAAATTATCACACTAAAGCAGTCCAAACCTCCACATTTCAAATGCTTCATTGAAATATTCATTCAAGGAAATATATAAATAATATGAATGATCTGAGGGTTGTTACATCAATAAATGCTTGAAAATGATGTCAATTTTCATGTGGTATGAACCAGAGCTAATGGGTATCGCACAAGCAAGGCTTAAGTGCTACTGACACATGTAGGGATGCAAATGGGTTGGGTCGGACTGGAGGCGGGCATAATTAAAATCTGATCCATTTTTTAATTGGATCAAGATTAGGTTGGATTGGGGATGGACACAATTCAAATCCCATTCATTTTTGAGTTGGATCAAGATACCGAACTCAAACCTACTTCAATTCCATTCAGGTAGGATGGAATAGGTATAATATTAAATTTATCAATCTATGGAGTTTTGGTCCAATCAGATCTGCTACAATCTTAGCACAAACTATAATGAACATACGTAAACTGAACATCTAATTATATCATAAACATGTTATATAATAAAATAATAGTATACGCTATATAGACATTATCTAAAACATTCTGTACTTGACAACCACAAATAGTTATAATTAAAAGCACATATTATTGATGAAGTAGATGGCAAAAAGAAAACTAATTTTTTATTTCAAAGAGGTATCAAAAGTTTATATATTTTGTTTGTTTGGGACTGGTTCAGGTCGATGCAGGTTTGGATTGGAATCTTGGTGATCCAAATCTAATCCATACTCGAACTGGGTTATGCTTTTGAATCCTAGCCTAATCCATATAACTTTGGGTTCAAGTTGGACTGGATTTATTTTGGATCATTCCCAAATCAGCGGGTTAGTTCGATCCACATGCAGCCCTCGATACAAGTTTGGCTGGCATAGCATGTGCCATATTATGCTGAAACCATATAAAAGTCTAAAAAAAGCTATAAATCTTGCAAAGTTTTATTGGGTCCAATATCAATATTGGCACTGGCCTGATGCGGACTGGCACATTGAGCACAAAAAGGGAAACTGTTCCAAGTAGCCTATACTTAATAAAAGATTTATGAGTTTAATTAAGGCAAGATTGTCTCGAACACCCAAACTGTTGTTATTGTGCTTACAGGTCAGAACTGAAGAGGTCTGTAATCCAAACTTCCTCTTTCCCCTTTAGGGAACGACAAGTTCTCAAACTTCCATTGATCTCATAGTCAAAAGGTGTTCTGTTGACTTGTTTCACTTGTTCCCTCACGACTGGTTGCACATAATGTTCCCTGATATCTGAAATTTCTCTTTAAAAATTTTTCCGCCATCACCTCATTTCATGCATCTTTCGTGTTTCTACTTTTATGTCATGAAGCATATACAATGGAAAAGCTGACATACATCATCTTAAAGTTCATGGGACTATATATATTATATCTTGTGGTGCACCTTAATTGTTTTTTTAGTGAAGTTGTTGTATTCTCATAAATATCACATGAATCATGTAAAACATTTGCATCTTGTAATGAAGTCCTATAAGAACATCATCTTGATTCTGAGAGAAGAATTATGCATTTTCGAACACTCAATTGGGTCAAAAAGTTTGCTATGAGAGAAATTCCAGTATCGCATAATAATTGTAGAAGTAAAAAAAGAAAAAAGAAAAAAGAATAACTAATGTATGTAGCTGTAGAGCTGGCATAACCACATTTGTAGCTATAATATTGTCATAGAAAAGAACTCGAACCAGTAACTTAGTAATTGATCTCCTGACCCCATGGCTCTCTTAAAATGCAAAGAAATGTTTAATAATGCTCAGCTATTTGGTTTCAACACCAAACAAAAGAAAACATTTATTATATTAGTTTCCAGCTCAATTTACTAGATATTTGTTGAAATTTTTTCTTAAGATCAAGTGTGAATCAGGCAGCCCTCAAGATGGTCACACCCCTGAAAGGTAAACACTTGAGTTACCATGTAGTTACATAATAAAACTAGTTTGGTTTTTGTTCCAGCTCAAGTATCCTGCACCCGGCGCACCCAAATTAGCAGAGAGAGTAAAGGAATTGCTGCAAGGAGCAGGCTTTGGGCATGTTAAAGAAGCCAAAACTCGTGGGCTCGATCATGGTGCATGGGTTCCCCTCATGCTCATGTACCCAGAGGCTAACATTCCAGTGTGCCAACTCTCTGTCCAAATGCAGAAGGATGCTAGACACCATTACAACATGGGGAAGGCCTTGGCTCCACTTGGGGAGGAAGGGGTCCTTATTATTGGGTCAGGAAGTGCTACACACAACCTGAGGATGATCAGCCGAAGCGATTCACCTGCACCAAAGTGGGCACTGGATTTTGATACTTGGCTCAGAGAGACTCTCCTTGATGGAAGGTATACTTCTCATTATATATATAAGTTATTTACTTGAAGCAATTTAAAATTGGGATCATTGAAATGAGTTGGGATCCATCTGTTTCAATATGTTTGATATGAAGAGCATATGGGTTTCTATTTGGTTGTACCTTTAGTACATTTACAATTGCAATGGCTTCTATTTGATGGGAATTCTATTTTTGGCATTAGGTATGAAGATGTGATACAATATGAGGAGAAGGCACCTTGTGCAAAGATTGCACACCCATGGCCGGAGCACTTCTACCCTCTCCACGTGGCTCTTGGGGCTGCAGGCGAGACAGCAAAGGCTGAACTGATCCACCATAGCTGGGGCAATGGATCACTTTCTTATGCCTCTTATCGGTTTACAGCTGTTCAATGATGTGCAGGTCATATGCCCCAATCAATCCTATTGGAAGGTCTCATTGTAAGCGTGTCAGACTATAAATAAACCCAAAAGATAGGATTGAGGATCCATAGCTAGTGAATAAATGAGAAGCTTGCTGTAAGCTGTGTTTCAAATTCCTTCTTCCATTGCTTTGCAGAATAATTCCATCATTGTGACTTGAATTTAGCTCCTTGATGATGGTTAATGTATCTCTAGAAACATGGTATCGTGGGGTGTGTTCGTTTACTTATAGATAAATCTATAATCTTGGAGATTCTTATCATATCCAACAAGGTGTCATGGGGTGTATTTATTTATTCTAAAAATAAATCTCTAATCTTGGGCGTGTCTAACACATTAGATATATGGGAGGCTAGGGAAACAAGACTTTCTAGTGCCCCGAAATTCTCAAATAATAACTAGCATGGGGAGCAAATGACCAACCTGATTGGTGCTCTTTAACCATGGATGTAAAAGCATTATTAGAGTTTGAATGCTAGAAGGGTGCCAGCAGTTGGATGTCAGTCCTGCTAATAAACTTGAAAGTCCAAAATTGATCTTAGAAGGGTACAGTTTAGCTGCAACAGGCTAAAATTCATTAATTTCCGTTAGATATTGATAACTTTGGCAAATCATAATTGGGCTGCTGATAAAATAAAATTGCGTCATCTGCATGTAAATCAAAAGCCTCCCATGTGCAAAGAATCAGAGTGTACCAGAATAACAATCTCATCTTGCAAAAAAGATTATTTGGATTTAGAGAAATTATTGGTTAGAACTGTTCTACAACAACATGTATCTTTGGCCACCCGATGAGAAGTCATCACATGAATTTTTTGCCATGCAAAACAGTAAAAGTTATCACCTAGCCACTTATAGTTAATAATAAAACTTTTTTCTTTCAATATTTTCAATCAAGCTTAGATAACAATTGTAATAATAAAATAATATCTATTTATGAGAAAGATAAATTATTTAAAGAAATAATTGAATAACATAAGTGACAAAATTTGAAATTAGGTGTAAATACAAAATGAAGATCCAAAGCCTAATTGAATTATACACATCAGTACTATGTCCAATAGTATATTCCCTCTTTAATTAAAACCCCCTATTATCTACTCTACATGCTAATTGATGCAGGAAAATAAAGCCCTTGTATGTTTGACACGCCCATTGACCTCAAATCAAGCAAAATATTATAATGTTTTTTTTTTTTTTTCTAGATTTTTGAGAAAGAAAATGTGTTTTCCTTCCAATACTTACTCCATTATGCTTAATATAATAGTGTAGATATTGCCACTCCTTATATATGAACAGATTTATTTTAAATATTTATATTTATGATCCCAATACAACTATGGCCTGTCGTGTATATCTAATTTGAACTTATTTTTTAAATAGTATAACTCATCTGGTCATTGTTTAACTTAATCCATCATGACGTATAGGAGAACTTTACTCCACCTAGGGAGAAAGTCTTTGATGTGATTTGGTTTATTTAACTTGTCCCATCTTTGATGCTAAACTACCTAAAGATATATTATAAGAAGAAAAAGTTCTAATAAAAGTAGAAAGTATTAAAAATAGAATAAAAAGAAGGTCTTTTTAGGTTTGACTAAAAACCAATATGATATTAGACAAAGGAGGCAACTTGAATGTCCAATAGGTTACCTTTCAAGATCCAACTTGAATTACGTATAGTCACCTTTGACCACACAATGCATCCCATTTTGCTTTATGACCATTTTTTTATTTGTAAAATAACTAAATATTATCTTTCTTACATAAGTATCATGCATATATTATGCATGGTTTTTATTCTAGCACTTTGAATTTCTTTGAAATTTTACATAGTTTATGCCTACAATTACGAATTGGGAATAACATAATGCACAATTCGGTTTAATCATTTTAAAATTTTGCATGCTTTAATCTATGTTGCAAAATAAGAAAAATCATTTGTGATGAATACAAAATATAAGAAGAACATCATTATTTTTGTCAATAATGCTCCATACAAGATATATTAGAGAAATAATTTTTGACACAAATACATGATCTAAGTTCACCTATTTAACTTGATAGAAAATGGAATATCCACAACAAAAAAAAACTAGCGCTGAAATAGACAACTTAAATCTATACATAGAAGGTAATTTCCATGTTATAAACTGGATGGACTTATTCTTCCATGACCCAGCCATCCTTTATTAACTTATGCCGATTCATCATGAGTAAAATAATATCATTTGATGTATTAAAAAAGAAAACAATTAAATTTCTCATTTGTAGAATAAGCATGATTAGCATGATGCATATGTATGGTTTTTTCCCTTTAATATCTTCAGCTATTAAGAAATTTCATAGAACTCTACTCAAAGTAACGTCGCATATTTTTATTTTGGTAATTTCCATGTTCTCAACGGATAGTCTGATTCTTCCATGGCCTAGCCCATCCTTTCTTAACTTATGCTGATCCACTATGAGTAAAATAACACCATTCAATGTATTGAGAAAAGAAAATAATTAAACTTCACTTTTGCGGAATAAACATGATCGGCACATTATATATATATATATCTTCAACTGTTGAGAACCTTTATGTTGCTCTATTTAAAGCAGTATAACATATTTTTATTTGGAAGGTTTCCCAAAGATTGTTAATATAATGAACAAAAAATAGATGAAGTGCATTATATAGTAAATATATTATTGAAAATTAGATAATTATATAGAGAGTGACCCCAATGGCATTAAAAAATATTATTTTTTCTACAGCAATAATTGATGAAAAAAAACTTGTTAGTAAGACATAATATTCTTAATATTATATCGAATAAAAGAGAAGTACGTATGGTTGGTTGAGAAATAACATAGGCGAAAGGACTCTTCATGAAATTAATATTAGAGAAAAGGTTAAATATTATTGAATAAAAGGGAAGATCTTACCGGTTGAGAAGAAACAATGAGAAAATAAAGAAAGAGAGGGGAAGATAAAGTGAGCCCAATGAAAGATTTCTACTTTCATGCACACCTCCTATCTCTGATCCACTCTGGCAGCCTAGTTGTATCCTTTACACGAAAGAAGGATCCATGCACCTTCGCTCACGTTGCTTACTGTTGGATCATCCGCTAAGTCAATTTAAGATTTATGCAAACAGATGAACGATGGACTTCCGGATTACCATAAGATTTTTGCAATTTGTGATCCAATGTGCGGAGGATATAACCATGTTGGCCTTTATCACTTGAGCCTTTATCTTTAAATTTTTTCAAGATCAACTTTGATAGTAGTTTAACCAATGATAATGATAGTGCTGGTTATATAATCCATGACCCGAATGCAGGCTTTGCAGCGGTAGGAAGCAGCTACCTCTTTAATACTTTGGTCCTTAGAGCCCAACTAAGGGCAGCCTAGGTAGGTATCATCTATACGTCGCAAATCCCATAAGTTGATCATTTAAATATTGAGGGGGATTCTATTATGGTGAAATGATGGATCTAGGGTTGGATAGAGTTGACTCATAACCACTCCTTGTTGGGCAACATCCGAAGGATCTTGTTGGGTTACGCCTCTTTGAAAGTCAAGCATGTTTACCGTGAGGTAAATAGTATAGCAAATTGGATTGTCTTTTTTATACCTTAGCATTCGATGGACATTCTATGGACCGACGTGTTGGTTGCTTCGAAAGTTTTTAGAGATATTTTATGTTTAATTTTATTAGATGTACTCATATTAAAGTTGTATGAATTATTTATTTTATAAATAATAATAATAATAATACAACTACAATATTCCGCTAAAAGTACCTTTATATAGGAGTAAGAGCAAGATCCTTCGAAGAAAAAACTTCACTCCATCTTCTCACATCCACGTTAGAAAAGGTATAGATAGGTAAGGTATCTAGCAATGCCCTAAGTCGTATGATATCCTAATATTCATGCAAGACAACCCAACAAAGCAATGGCAATACAAATCTCAAAGTTGACTCTCTTGAGGGTGGCATGGCCGGGGGTCTCCTTCATGACATATGTTGGGGTGTGAGTCATCTTTTATCAACCACAACATTTCGGCCTAGGATGAGATGACTTAGACCATATAGATCCAGCCTAATGGGTACAGTAAGTCTACAATCTTCTCACCGGATAAAAGCCGATCTGATGAATACTAACTCAAACTTGTTGCAAATCGACCTAAACATCAGATAATACCATCTCGAGGCTTATGACCTCATCCATACTCAATCGACCCTAAAATACACTGAAGTGGCACCATAGTACTCTAATGACCTCAAGCCACCAGCTTATTGAATGACGAGATCGACTCATCAGAATCTTCCATAATATTGCATGACTTTCTATGACTTATAAAATATAGACAGAATTCACATCTAATGCCCATGGCTAACAATCTTGATTTGTAGATTAGTAGGCAGATTTTTCATCATAACGACCTATCAGATTAAGGTTAATAGCTAACGGCCTACTAAATTTAGATATAACAGTTTAGTGCTCCACCTCAAGGTGATGAGGAGACCCTAAAGTAAGTAAGAAAAAGGAGAATAATACTTGCACTCTCTCGCTCTCCCATCTCTTTCTTTCTTTCTTTCTTGTTCTCAAGCTCTAGCTAGTTTAAGCATCGATGGATCTTCCATTGGAGCATCTCCAGCAAGTATGGACTTTCATTGCGGGTTTTCAAAGGAGGAAGCACCCTCAGGCCAGATCCAAGCTTTACATTGGTAGATGACCGATATTAGTTTGAAAATTTGTAGCAATAAATTAGCACTAGAGAAAGGGCCCTGTCACTCATTTCTTTTTAGAAGAGGGAATAAATAATGAGAATATGAATGCCGAACACTTCTACCACTTCCTACCATCAATCATCCCAGTGGAGCTAGTGGAATGCGAAACTCTCATAAGCAGGTTTGACCCAGCTCATTATAGTAGCAGACCTGCAATAGTTTGATGTCTTGGTCTAGTAGGTATAGGCACTGACTACCATCATATAACAACTCCAACAAGCAATGAAGAAGTAGAGCTAACAATAGTTGGCTCGCTAGACTGCTCCATCATAGCATAGTTGCTAGTCCCATCCCGGAAGCTTAGGGAGGATCCCATGGTGTTCTTGTCATTTTGATTTGGTCGATCGTCGGTCTCCATCACCTCGGTGAAGCCTGGAGGATCAAATGGTAGGTCTCCTGATATGTTCTCTTCGAAGGGAAGCTATATAAAAGGTCATACTCATTGTCTCTACTCGAATATCTTTAGCTATCCTTAGCCAATTATGCTCTCCCGGAGGTGCATGAGGAGATTTGCAGAAATTACTTGAGGGATAGATTATTGTCCTACAAAATACTTCGACAAGAATACTACTAGCCAACTTGCAGTAAGATGTTGTAGAACTCATTAAGAAATATGATCAATGCTAAAGCAATGCCAATATTCAGTGTCAACCTTTAGTTGAGCTCACACCGATCTCTACACCTTGGTCATTCATCTAGTAGGGGATTAACATCCTTAGTTTTTTTCCCCACAAGTGACCGGATGAAGAAAATTTCTCATCGTTGCCATAGATTGCTTTATGAAGTGAGTCGAAGTCAAGCCTTTGGTACAAATCATTGAGAGGAAGGTTCAGGAGTTCATTTAGAAGTCAATCATTTGTCGATTTAGACTTTCTCGAGCCATTATCATCGATAATGGGCGATAATTTGATAATCCAAAGTTCAAAGAGTTTGCTGGATCTCTACATTGATCATAAATTTACTTCGATTGGACATCCATAATCTAATAGAGAAGCCGAGGTAATTAATTAAACTATTTTGCAATCCAAAATTCAAGAAATTT
This sequence comes from Cocos nucifera, assembly GCA_006176705.1. NCBI lineage: Eukaryota > Viridiplantae > Streptophyta > Magnoliopsida > Arecales > Arecaceae > Cocos > Cocos nucifera. The sequence continues at coordinate 684,260 of QRFJ01000306.1, forward strand.
TACTTAGAGCTCCATATTGATTACATATTGACTTTGGTTGGATATCCATAATCTAATGAAGAAGCTGAGATAACTAATTAAACTATTTTACAGGATCTGAAGATAAGATTAAGCCAAGCCAAAGAGCTCTAGGTGGATGAGCTCTACAACATCTTCTAGATCTATTGAACCACTCCTGAGGTCCCCAACTAGAGAAATGCCATTTAGCCCTTCGATACTAAAGCAGTCATCCTAGTTGGGATCGGCCTTCCTTCGATCTTAGTGGAGAACTACAATGAGCAAGCCAATTCCAATCACTTGTAGATGAACCTTGATATGCTAGAAGAAAGGAAGCGAGCTCAGATTAAAATAGCTTCATATCAATAGTGGGTAGCTAGGGTCAAACTAAAAGTCTTCCGATCTAAGAATTGGGTTCTTCGACGAGCTAAAATATCCAAACCTATCGAATAAGACAAGCTATCCTTAAATTGGAAAGGCCTATATCAAATCTTAGAGGTCGTCTGACTAGGAGCCTATATATAGGTCTGAGGAGCTCAACAGCAAGACTGTTTCTCGAACCTAGAATGCCAAAAATCTAAGAGTATACCATCAGTAAGCTTCTGAGTTTATATTATTGAAAAATCAATAAAACATATATTATTCTTTCTAATTCTCTTTCAGAAAAAAATTTTAAGTACTTAAAATCGGATCAAATTGATCTAGAGACACATCAGTCCCAACTAAGATCTCTAAATAAAAGACCAGAGATGGGTCTACTATGTGGAGACACCTAGGCTCTGGCTTAGACCTCCTCAACTACGTTGGTGGACCAACCTCTCGAAGATATCCCAACTCTATCTAGGACCTCCGAATATCTGCTCAACCAACACTAACATTGGAGATTCCTAGGCTTCAACTTGGACCTTCTCAACTAGGTCGGTGGATTGACCTCTTAAAGATATCCTAGCTCCATTTAGGACCTCCGAGTACGTGCTCGGCCAACGATCATATAAGAAGATATCCCAACCTAAGTTGGAACCTTCAAACTCGAGATAAAAAACTGATGACTTCAAAGGCTCTGGACGAAAATCGACTTTGGATTCGACTCGATAGATGGCAATGTTGGATCCGACCTTGGATCTAAGTATTGCTCCAAAGCGACTTGCAATTATTTGAAGGCCCTAAGCTCCAAAGCAACTCACAATTATGCGAAGGCCCTAACCCCAGCTAGAAGACCCATCTCGAGAAGACTCGACAAGGGCTACTTCGATGACCAGCCCCAAAGGGCTAAATTGAACTTTCTTCACGCAACACCTAACATTTAATTTATTCCAATTTAGTTGTTTGTGTGGGTCCAATTGGAATATATCTTGATTTAGTGTTTTCTGATGATTTTATTCGATGATTCAGTATTTTATTAAAATTTTAAGGGCTTGTTTAGATGATTGAATCCAAAATTCTTTGAGATTCGTGAGTTAGATAAGTACAACTAACAAAATTAAGTAGACGAGATCTACATTTATAAACAATCAGAGTACCTTTGCAATTTGCCATCCTGAATACCATAAGAAGAAAAAAAATATGCTCAGAACTTTTTATTATATACATTATATTATATTGATATCATGCATATTATATTTATAATAAACATTATTATTATTTTATTATTTTATTATAAATTTAAATCATAATAGAAATATTTTTTTATACTTTAAAATTATATAATAAAATTATTTAATATATTAATCATATTTATCTTATTTTTAATAAAAAATATTAGTACTAAAATAATAATATTTTCTTATAAATAAAAATATTAATTATATAATATTAATTAATATATTTTTATAGAAATAATAATTTATAGGATTAATAAATATATTTATATAATATATCAGTAATTAATATATTCATAAATATATTACTAATAACATATTTTATTTGATTAATAAATATATTTTATAGAATTATGGTAGTTTTGATATTATATAGTTAATGATCTTAGTTTTTTAATTTGTACCTAATTGGTTATTCGTGATGCTTGAAGATCTCTAATCATTGAAATATAGTATACCAATTATAGTGATCTTCGATTACCGGATATCAAATCACTTGATGATTCCATTTGAATCACGAATTTTCACCTAATAGATGTGAGCTTTGGTGACTGCCAGGTTGGTTTTGCAATAGGCAAATTTGAGGCATGATATGGCAATTTTGAGTATGTAAGGTAGACCTAGCAGAGGCCGATGTAATCAAAATGTACTATTAGGATCCTTTTAGTGCTGGTTGATATCAACTTATAAGTAGCTAGGTTAATTTTGGACTTTGTAAAATCTTTTGGGTGCAATAAGGGAAGATAAACTGTAGGAGGTTAAACCTAGCTTAATTTTCTAAAGCCTTAACTGATATAAAGGCTCAGGTAAGCTGTTTGCACATGGTGAATCCTCCGTAAGTTTCTAATCTTCTAGGTGTGATGAACGTTCTAAACAAGCCTGTTTTATGCGAGTATATCTAGATAGAAATGTCTCAAACAACGTAAAAGCGCACTCATCCCAGAACATATTCTGACCACCACATGGCTTGTACTAAATTGTGAATGAACCATGTTAACCCATGCCTCCCCTTAACTCGTGCAACAATTATTTGCTAAAAAGCCGGTTAGCTAAGCCTCACTCTTCCATGCATCATGTATGTGATCATGCATCCGCTAGCTCCCATGCTAAGTCAAAAAGGAGCAATTTTCTACCAAAAGGAGAGGTGCCAAGGCAGTAACATACTGCGTTCTTTTAAGCATCGTAAAGGTGCTAAATCTGGCAAGACTTGTTGCTTACATATATCAGCATGGCCGCTGATTACATGTCAAAGAGGTTACCGAATACCATTTGAGTTTTGAAGTATTTTTAAGTTCTTCAATAAAGATTCCACGTTAAGCTGGATATGTGGCATCGGTAAAGTTATTTATAAGCCTCGACTTTCACTTAAATTACCATAAGTTCCTGAGCCGGAGCAAGTTATACATCAAATTACAATGTTCTACGGATCACTAATTAAGCTTTAAAATTACTTATAAATCCTTAAGTTACAAGCTTCATGTGGATTAGTCATGCCTATCGGCTGACTTTGCATGTAGTGCTGAATAATATTATCAGTTGATCGGGTCTGCTCAAAACTAATTTTCAAAGCAAGTTGGCTTAGTCCAATTTGAATTGAATGGATTAGGTAAGAATTTGTCCTGATAATAAGATAAAATCAAAAATTAGGTTTGAATTGAATGGATTTAAAGTTGGGTTGTTTAATTGGACTAAATTGAAATTTAGAATAAAATTAAAAATTTTCGGATAGTTTAGATTTTTAAACAATTAATTCTTTTAGATATTGGTAATTAAGTGCTTCGTACACTAAAGAATAGATATTAGAAAGGGCATATACGAGTGCACATATCAACTTAGATGATGACCGTCCATACCGTATCACTCTCCGGTTACGGGTAGTACAAGGTCCCATCACTCTCCGGTTAACTGGCCATCATGTCACCACAACCATTTGCTGGTTAACTCGACCCCTACGTTAGCCACAGAAGAGTAATCTTACCTCCGATTGCCAGGTGCGATGATCCCCGATTTCCGAGAGTGAAAGGCGTCTCTCAGTGTGGACGCCAAAGCAAAGAACCCGGCGACGATTCTCCAATCCCCTCAAAAATCGGCTTCCGGTTTGGACGGATAAGTCGGTCTCCGTTGAGCCCTAGCTCGAGCTCCAGCAATGGCGGAGAAAGGGGGAAAGAATATCTTGTCGGAGAAAGGGAAGACGCCTTCAAAATTGGTGGCATCAAAGGAAGGTCAGATCCTCTCTACTTTTGTGCCTTTGAGATTGTCCTTAAACTTGGAGGTTTTTCGAACGAAATCTACGAAGGCAGTAGGGGAAACAAAGGCAGCGACTTTGTTTTTATTCGCAGGAAGCGATCTGGGATTCTTGAAGCGGCTTCTTTTTCTTTTTATTATGAAATTTTCCATTGAAGATGAGTTAATATGGTGTGGTGTGTGGTTTTTGGATGAAATTTTAGGGTTTTTGGCTTGAGAGCAGTTTGAGAAATTGGTGTTTGATGAGTGAATTTGTGTGGTTTAACAATAAAGCATTAATTTGTAATAGATTATTTGTCTGTGTACGTCGGCCTCTCCCAATGCCTCCTCCACGTTAAGATGCTGTGTGCCTATAGTATTAAAAAAAATGGTTGGACTTGGTTTGGTGAAGAAAAATATTTTTTTTAAAAAAAATTACCTTTTTTTTTTAATAACTTAATAACAATCTCATCCATCCCTCTTCTCTTCTCTCCTTACGACATTATTATCTTATTCCTTTTTTCGTTCTGAGACTCGTCTAGAAATAGCACAACTAAGAAGAATATGCCTCATGGCTATGGAATGGTGCTTAAGCACTTGCTTGAAACCATTTTGCCCTTTAATGTTTCTACTGAGTTTGTGCAGGCCTTCACATTTCGATCCAGTCATCTTCTCTACATGGCACGCTAGCATGTCTTACACTAGGGCCAGCATTGTCTAAAATGCTTAATTCGAATGCCATTCCCTACACAATAAATTTGAACTTGGGTATGGATACTCATGTTCCTTCTTATTGGTAGCCAAACTCGACGAAATCAGTTGGAGGAATTGAACTGGTAGTTGCCGGTTCGGCACAGCACGATTGATACATGTCTAAATTGTTCTGGACTGGTCCAACTCATATACAAAACCAAAATTAGGAACCATCCCGGTTTTGCGCCAGTACAATATGGTGCATCTTGATATGGGTGGTTCGGGATGGTTAGGCAGACCGTGATGGTAGCTTCTGCCATCACAGTTGAATTCTAATCATAACTTTAAGTGCCATGGGCAATTTCACAAAAGCCAGTCAAAATGCCATTCATTGTAGCACAGCTATAAGACATTGCACCAGTATTGGCCACCTTTATATTCTCGTTGTTCTCTTTCCCCACAAACCCCATGTTGGTCACCTTTTTGTCTATGAGCTCCATTCCCTTATGCCATCACACTTTTGAGTTCAAATCTAGTCCATTCATCTTTTTAGATTATCTGAGTTTTGTTTAATGTAGTCATACCAAACCATGAGACAAGAGTATGTAGTGACACTGAACTGTTATTGACTTCTTGATGAGCATAACATCTGTTGCACAAGGCTAATTAGCCAAGTAGTGGCATGCCTCATGGTATTGCTTTGCACTGAGATGACTAAACATATTTCATCTCACAAGCATTGGACCACATTCATCTTCAAGCACTCATTTGCAATAATCTGACATTTGCATCAATGATATGGCTTCTCTACAGTTCATGCTTTAAAAAATTTTTCATCCAAGCACTTGTTTTGGATTTAAAGAATTTGTGGATTTAAAGAATTTGTCCTGATAATAAGATAATTTCATGACGTTGTACCCAATAATCAACCTTATTAATGAATCAAGTACTTCATGCTGATTGCATCTGTTATGCTGTGTACCGTATAATTCTTTGACATCATATTTGTACACAACTCTTCCTGACTGTTTTCTAAAAACCAACTTACTTCAAACTTACAAATGCTTAATTACGTTGAATAATGAAAACTGCATGAGAAAACACTTTGTAGACATATTGATGCTGCTATCTGACTACAAGAAAAATTGGTAGCCATCAACCTTTTGCCATTTGTTTGCCTTTGAGCATACCCTTCCAGTTTGCATCATTCACTCTGCGACTTATCAACATCCCCTCCACTTTAAATTGTTTAGTCCTGCAGGCTAGCTCAATCCTTGTCTAACATTGTCTAGTGCTTGGCTCAATGTCTATATTACCTCAAGCAATGAAATCTGATGTCCTTTAACATCACTAGCTAAATAAGACTCTTCATTATTCCCTCCTGTCATAGAAGATTGATGATTAGATGTCAACCTGTAATAACTAATAACCACTTCAGCTTTAAATTTACCCCTTAACACTCTACCACCAATTCAGTACAGGTGTTCTTATTTATTTATTTATTTATTTATTGGTTGTTGCATCACATGGTATCCTTTCTAGAAGTACAAAACTTATATGGTAGTCTTACAGGTGGCCTTTTTTCACTCTGCCACTTGAAGAATGGTTGACCTCTTAAGACCATTACCACTTGTACCATTACTGCTTTTTGCCACTTGTTTATTTTCCTGCTGTAAGCTGTCGATGTATGTTGCTTGTTTAATGCACTGTTATTTGTGCCTTGGTGAATCAATTGTCATTTCATCTTACATGCCAATGCTCTCCCATTCTTTTAGAGAGCATACAGCCTTGTGACCCAGACAAATCAATCTCTTTGAGCCACCTTGCTTGTTGCCATGCATTCTCTTTTGCAAATTTGTGTGATTTCAGTGAACCTCCCTATTAAATTGATATATCAAGTTTGCAATGCTCACCAATCAAATGCACAAGATTTGATGACCAGAAACAACACTACTGGAGTCACTCTTTGGTAAGCATGTTGTCAATGTTGCAAAAACCGCTTTCCAAACACACAAAGAATAATTGTTATAATAATCTCAACATTCTAGAAGAAAATAAAATATTAACATTTGAAATTATTCCATTTTATAATCTATGCTGCATTGCTTGTTGCTGTTCACTAGTGTAGTAGGAAGAAAGGATTTCCTATTATAGCTTTTCGTATTCATTGAGTATCTATCAGTAAGGCTGAATATATTTCAGGTCTAGTTTATGCAGATTCTTGGCATCATATGGCAATAACAAATGGTCACTGAGTTTTAGTGGTTCTGGTAGATATATGAAACTTAACCTTGACAACAGTTTGGTCAAGCATTAAAGTAATCTGAACTCATTTAACATTGCCTTATATGTGTGGGTGTGGGTGTGGTGTGCTTTAAAAATTTGTGGCAGAAATGCAAAGCTCTTTCTGTAAGGGTTTTCAGACCTTGGTTAGACTGAGGCCAACTTCCTGTGATTGCATGTTTTTTAAAGGTGAGCCATTTGCCTGCAGGATCCCTGAAGGGAAAGGACAGTGTTCCTGTGAATAAGACAAGGCATATCCAATTAGACGACTCAGATTCTGAGTATGAAGGTAGGCATTTATATTTCTTTATAATCTATTGTTATTTTATGAGGTTTAAGGTGGTATTTTGACATGTTCTTTCCCTCTCAACATATTACTGCAGTCTAGAATATTTGTAATTAGTAGATTACTGTTACGTTTTTGCTATCCCTGTCAGGGCATCAATTTTGAATCAAAAAAGTCACCGATAGATAACCATCAAGGCCAGCAATGCAGTTTTTATTGTTTCTTGTAGGATTTGATAAGAACCATATCTATTGGATAAGATATCCAGCCCTCCTATGGAATACACAATATACTGATGGAGTTCACAACTGGATCTTCACATGTGCAAATACTATGTAATTTTCCACTTATTTGCATTCTCAATGCTATAAGAGAGTGAATCCATTGATAAAGGGGGTGACCTCATCGGTCCATGGATGTTCGTCTGAATATAATGGCCGGAATTGTTTCAGAAGTTACACATTTGCTATCAGTCTAAATGCCTAATGCAATGCGGTGCTTGTGTGGTGCTGTGTCTCATATCCATGAATGATTTCCTTTTTTTATTTTCTTAAAAACACACTGCCCTTGATTTTCTCTTCATATAACTCTTTAGAAGGATAAGGAGATAATTAAAAGCCAATCAACGAAATTTGGGATGACCAAATTTGAAAGTGCATCAACCATTTTATGTACAGATGGCAAAAAATCTAATTGAACATTCCTTTTCCTTTATTTGAGATCATAGAAATGCATCAGATACTTTCTCCTGTTCATTCTTTAGTCACATGCATCTGGACGTGCCAACTTAGTTGCAGCATGTTGAATACTCTCTTCCCAAAATTTTATCACCTGAAAAGGCTTCAAGCAAGAGTCCATCATCTGAGCAGTTAAGTTGATGAAAAATGCTGTTATATTTCATGCATTAATTTTATCTTTCTTAGGTTTTGTTGATGAAAGAAGTCCAGCTTCAGCAAAGGCCAGTGGAAAGGCATCATCTGACCTGAAATCTGGCAAAAAGAAGGTCTCATTTGAAAGCCTGAAAACAGGAAGGAAGACTTCGTTCGAGACCCCAGCTGCTAAAGGTATGTATTTTCCTCTTATTTGTGGTCTCTCAGATGCATGCCCTTTTTCACATGGTGAATCATGCTTTAGATGTACAGTTTGCAGATGGTGACTAGTCCTTTCTTGCATCTTGTTAAAATTTACAGGGGATTGGGGCAAGGGAGGAAAGGATTTTAATGCAGGGAAGGCCGGGGGAAAGGGCAGCTTACCACGAGCAACAGCTGTAAAGCCTCGCCTAACAGAAATAGAACTGAAACTTGAACTAGGTTGTGTTTTTCTTATAACTCAATTTGTTCCATTGATTTCATAAGGTTCAATGTGAAAACCATGTTGTAATAGAGGCCAAAATTTGTGTAATTGGTAGATTATTTCTCCATTCCTGCTTAAAGGATATGGACTTGGCTCGAAAAATTCCTAGCATGGCTCCAATATGAGCCCCCTGGTCTTGACCCTAAAAGGTGTCTGATTTGGAGTAGGCATTGGGTCAAAGATCAATGACAGTTTATGAAGTGACACGCCCTCCCCTCTTTTCTGTCTGTCTTTGTATGCCTTGTCGCTTGATGTTTTGTCAGTTTTGATATACAGCTGATCAGCTATGTGCTTTCCAGCATTGAATATTATATATATTTTGTTTTTATACTTCCTCAATTTGCTGACATTCTTTTGTTATTAAATTTCTTGTAGAACTTCCCAAGAATGCTAGATTGTTGATGGACTGTGAAGCAGCAGAAATTTTACAAGAAATCGAGGAGCACAAGACCATCTTATCAGAAGACCCAAAAGTTAAATTTCCAGAGTAACCATCCTTTCTCCTCACATGCTTACTTTTCAAATATTTTGAGTCATTTCTTGCTGATTTGAATGTTGACGACGGTAATTTTTCTCTCAGGTCATTTAACAAAGTATTGCAGTATACCAAATTTGGTAGCCGTTATATTAATAGCCAGTCTGCGAGAAAAGTCCTAGAGTATCCTATATTTGTCTTCTTCCTCTTTCGGTTGATTTAATCTAATAATGAATAGTCTGTCATCCGCTCCATTGAGCAATCTGGCTGTTAATCCATTAACTCAACTTCCAGGGCTCTCAAAATAAATGGCGTCAATGATGGCGAGGTTTGGATCTCAATTATTATGTTCTTCTGTGAGAGTATCATGTATTCTTTTGTAATCATGTCTCCCTCTTGATACAGATATGCATGATTGGTAACATTTGTCCGGAGACTGTTGAGGAGGTTTATGCTCTTTTACCATCCTTGAAGGTAATGAGTCATGTTGTAACCTGCTTGTTTTGTCATATCAGTGAATAACAGTAGTCGTTTCTTATGTTCTCTGGATTATCTAGACATTTACAGATAATGCTGCCACTACAAACTATCTAAAATATTAAATTAGCTATCTGTTGTTATGGTGCAAGACAAAATAATTAAGGTGTTGTTTTTGAGCTTTTCTGTATGATGTGTATTTGTTTCTTTATTTAACAAAGCATAGAGTTTTCATACTAATAAACATAACAAACTTCTTTGACATCAGTACTATTGGATACACGATCCAGCATGTATCTCCTCTGGTATGGTGGTAGATTAATTAGGTACTGATCGAGATGGCCTTTTCTGGTATGTATTGCATTTGTAGAATAAGAAAGAGGTTGTACATAAAAGGTCATGACTTTTTCTACTCTATCATCAATAAAATTGTTGTGGCTTTTAGTGAAGGGGTTGATCATCGACCGAAGTGACCTTTTGTGTTTTAGGCTACTTGATTATTGATGTTGCTCTGACACCATATGTTTAATTTTTTTTTATCTTAATTGTAGTTCTTTAATTTTCTTTCTGTTTTATACCATCACATCCTTTAAATCTCTGAAATTTAAAATTTCTTTATTTTTTTATAGGCGAATAAACATAAAAATGAAGAACCAATCAAAGAGGTGCTAGCTAGTCTTGCAAAGGTCAAAAGTTGCAAGTAAATCCTCTTCAAGCCATGCAAAAATCCACTGTAAGCATGTGGTCCTTAATTTTTTGCTATTCAAGCTTACTTTCTAGTCAAATGAGGGTCTGGTCCATATTCCATCTTGCTAGCAAGATATATGATCGATCCCAGTATTTAATCATCTCTAATAAAATATGCTTGCGAGAACTGAATAAATAGGATACAATTTTGAACTGAACGTGGAGCAGAAAATGGAAAAGAAGAGATCTATTGCATGAATTTGGAAGTCATTAAATTAATAGATATATATATATATATATATATATATATATATATATATATATATATATATATATATATTTTAAAGAGTTTTTGAATATCATAGGGTATGGGTGATCGGTGCTTGTATTGTTAAATGGATTTTGTTTATTTTTTCATGGCGCAAGCGTTCTTGAATCTCTCTTTGTAATACCCCGGCCCTCCGGGCCATTTGCAGTAATTTCCTTCCCTCGAACCTGGTCCTGCAGTATTTTTGTCCTTCACCTGCATATGTTTGTTCATCCGCTATGACTCTACCGAAACATGATGATCAGCAGTAAGTCAAGCCGAGCAACCAAAGTGCATCAGTGGAGATTATTGACATTTTTGGTCTCTTATGAACTGGAAATTTTGTACATGAGGGGATTTCAGTGAGAATGGTATGCTTTTCCGTAAATCTAAGCCTGGTAGTTTTTGAGAGGATGGTACTTTCTGGGAGTTGTATATTTTCTGTTTTATGTAGCTTTTCATGCTTATCATGGTTCAACTTCAAGAACTTGGATTAAGATGAAATTGGTCAAATTACCAGTTGTAGACTGTTCTTGCTTGTAGCTCAATTCGATCTATGGTAGCACTCGAAGGGCAAAAATATTTTTCCCCCATGGAGGGGGGCCGTAAAGATAAACTAGTTTCGCTTTTAGATTCACCATGATTTGTCTGTGTTACTTTCATCCAAATTCTACCAAAACCAGATTTGGCTCAACCGTTGATTTGCAGAGACGGAAACCAAGAATCGTACTGACTTTAGTCAGAAGCCACTAAAATATAAACATCTAATAAAATTGTGATGCTTCTATGTGTTAGACTAAATGTTGTAATTTTTAACCTCATTGTTTATTCGGACTCTGTGTGAAAGATCGAGATTATTGTTTAAATCTGTAATCATGGTTTGATTATATTATCGACATTCGGAGCGACTTCTTAAAATTAGACGATCAAGCCTCTGAAAATTGAAGACATTTTTTGTATATGAAAAAATTAAGTTGACTTAGATTACTTAAATCCTGATCTATTAAACACGTTAAGTTTCTTCCAACAGAGAGTTTGTGAGGGGGAAATATTAACGTCGTGACTTTTCAATCGTAAGTTGCCTCATTGGTGCTCCTTTGAGTGTGCTGACGGTTAATTTGCCTGGACTATGGATGGGTGTGACGTACATAATAATCTGAAAAATGTTAAAATGTACTACGAGGACGCAATGCTCAACCTAAGAAATGAAAGGATGCGATGCTACAGGTCTCATGTTTATTCGTCTAGCTAGCTATTCCTCATGAAATCTTTCTCTAGGGTGGGAAGTTTCTACAGAGATAAAGGGTTGGAACCCATCTTGGGGAAGGAAAATCAAGTTAATTATAAGTTCGATTTTACGACACAAGTCTTAGCATGTGGAATCCACCATTTATGGCTGTCGACATGACCTGTTGCGTATCATGGCAATGCATGCTTTGATGTGCTTTGTAAGCGACCGTTGGTTGTGGTTGATCCTTAATAATAATAATAATAATAATAAGCCTAACCAGCGATGTCCCACATAACTGTTCGCTTGCAACCAAGGTAGCGTGTAAAATGCTGGGAGTTCTCGGTCTAAAAATTTCGAATCATGTTGGTTTGAATAAAAGTGCAAGGATTTTATGGCCAAAGGAAGCTCCTCCCTCCGGTCCCACCCCATCCACATAGGAGTGCCTAGGAAGCTCTACCGTTGGTGGTGCGCTTTAGATGTAGATTGAGATGAAACTGCGGCGTGCACGGTATGTCTAATCTGGTCGGAGGAAGGCTAGCCTCCCTTCCCATTGCTTCTGGGTTTGGAAAACTCTCTCCCTTTAAATTCTAAAGAAAAATACTTTCTACACCTCCATGGACACTGTCCGTGATGATTGACCTTCGTGAGGGAACGAAGCGAATTTTTTTTTTCTTGGGCTCCATACTCCGGCTCCGTGCCTCCCATGGTGTAGGAAGAACTTTCCAATTCTAAAACTCAACGGAATAGCATCCTAAATAACAAGTAAAACTCATTGACTTCTAACAGACTAGCGAGTCCTAAATAACAAGTCTACGTTGCCACGTTGCCCAAGCCTATGGTTTACCTTTTTTTTGCCTTTTTCTTTTTCCTTCTCTTTGCTAATACGCAGTTAGCCCACTTTTTAATTACGATTCCAAGACAAATTGCTCCCCACTATTTCCAGTCCTCCAACCTACGTCCACGTTAAAAACAGGCCATGCATGGCTAACCACGAAGACACCATGCAAACAAAACGGAACAAGAAAGAAGGAATCGACCTCTTAGCCGACCTCCTCTTCGGGATACTATCGAGAGTTCCGGCACGCAGTGTCGTAAGATTCAGGCATGTCTGCTAGCTCCGGTGCTCCATAACGTTTGGAGCCTCGCTTCATCGAAGCTCACGACGACCGTGCTGCTAAACCCGACCATCCTCACATCGTCTTCTTCGGCTCAGACTGGATCGGCTGCAGAGTTTACATCAGTGTGCTCGATAAATCATGCAACATCACTTAGTACCGTATATCAAGGCCTGGATGCAGATCATGGTTGATACAGGGATGTTGTAATGGCCTGCTCTGTTTCTACCATGAAGTTCACAAAACTGTTGAATTCTTGAACCCGACGACGGCGGAAATCTCTAACCATTACTCAAGACCTCAGGCAACATTTTTTACTTGGGGTCACTCCCTGGGATTTGAACCAGTGATGAAGGAATTCAAAGTTATACGCTTCTATCATGGCACATTTTTTAATTCTAGCAACTCCGGTATGAGGTGTGAGGTCTGCACGCTTGGCGCCAGCTCCTGGGGGCAAATTGGCAAAATTGATCATAAGCCTTTCTTCAATGGAGCTTCTGCAGATGGAGCTATGTATTGGGTGGCAGAACGAGGTAACAGCAGTACAGTTTTATCTTTGGATCTCAAACTAGGAAAGTTCACTCCGATTCCACCACCCGATGGTGGAATGTCTGTTTCTAATGTTTCTCTTGTAGAGTTAGAAGGAAAGCTCTCTTTGGTGCTTAATCCACGTCGAGTTGCAGTGCCAGGGGGTCAGAAAGAGATGAAGACATGGATGTTGGTTGAACAAACCAAGTGGAGTCACAAGTACACCATCGTCTTGCCAACAAGTTTCCCTGGACTTCCATGGCCCCTATTAGTTCAAAACAAGAAGGTTTTTGGTGCAAAAGTATCCGGTTCTCCGTTACTGTGAAGTTACGAGTAATAGTGGTGGTTTGGAGGAGGTGTACCACGATGAAATAATGTCCATTGCCTATATTCATATGGAAAGCTTAATTCCATTGCGAACACTGACATCTTCATACACAGGTGATATGACTGGCCTTGGACTGGTGTATTTTGGTTGATCTATGCTAGGTTTCATTTGGACAAAGGCTAATTATTTGTGAAATGTAACTTTAAGTTTAACGTGCAATATTATGTTCTGTTCCTCTTATAACAAACGCAAACATATGTTATCCCGATTGCAAGCATGCCATCCAACAAAAATGTTAGCCATTAGAAATGTCATTATATTCAAAGTGTCATATGGCACTAAAATTATGAGCTAAGTTTTCTTTAATGTTTTAATCATCTACAAAAGAAATATATGATATACTTATTATGGTATCAATCTAATAAACAATCAAATCATATTGATCTCATAGAATCAAGCCAAGAAGGAAAGAAATGATAAAATCAAGCCAAGATTTTGATAATCAAAGGTCAATTATGATCTTGACAATTGAGAAAATCTGTCAAGAAAATCAGTCATAACCGATAATATGTTTTTCTGAATATTTTCTTTTGATTTCTCTCTTCTTATTATATATGTTCTCTTTCTACACCACTACCTGTAGAGAAGAAAAGAAAGAGAGGGGGTTTTAAACTTTAGAGTTCCTCTTTGTATGAGATTTGGGTGTATTGGATTTTTGGGTTTGAGAGATAACCATTATTCTTGTACTCCATTTTATCATAGTGGATTCCTTTGCCCTGTCCTCGTCCGTGGATTAGGCATACTGCCGAACCACGTAAATTACTGTGTTTGTATGTTTTCTTTTTTTTATCTATTTACTTCTCTTATCATTCATAACAAACTGATATCAGAGCCAGCATCGTGGGATCGCTATAGCTTCTTCGTCGTTTGATATTGAGAAGTTTGATGGTACTAGCAGTTTTAATTTATGACACATTAAGATGCGAGCAGTCTTAACGTAGAAAGATTTGACAAAGGTGTTGCTAGGAAAAGAGAAGATGTCCAATAATTTGATAGAAGAGCAAAAAGAGGAGATGGATGATAAAGCTTTGACAGCGATACATTTATGTTTGTCTGATGGGATTTTGCGAGAGGTGCTTTCAAAGAAGACAGCCGCTAGCTTATGATTGAAGTTGGAATCTTTGTATATGACAAAGTCTCTCACCAACAAGTTATATTTGAAGCACCGTTTATACATGTTGCGCATGGTTAAAGGTACACTCATGAAAACTCATGTTGATGAATTTAATTCTATTATTACTAATTTAAAGTCTATTGATGTTAAGATTGAAGAAGAAGAAGAGGTCTTATTATTATTGTATTCTTTACCTCCCTCTTATAAGCATTTTAGAGAAACTTTTCTTTTCGATAGAGAAATCATATCCTTAGAAGATGTTAAAGCTGTATTATTTTCTAAGGAGCTGCTTAAAAAACATATGTTTGGAAATATTACCGAAGAACAAGGTGATGCTTTAGTTGCTAGGGAAAGATCTAATAATAGGGGTTTAGGTCATAGTGGCCAAAAGCATAGGTTTAAGTTAAGAAATAAAAATGTGACTTGTCATTACCGTAAGAAAAGGGGCATTTTAAATCTGAATGTTATAAATTAAAAAATAATGAACAGATCATAGATACGGTCAGGATCAGAAAAAGATTGAAAAATAGGCATAAGCTGATATTGTAGGAGAAGATTCTGATGGTGCTGACTATGTTCTTGCTGCAACCAGTAATGCTTATTTCAAAAATAATTGGCTCATAGATTCGGTCTGTTCTTTTTACATGTATCCTAATAGGGATTGGTTCTCTACCTATGAGACTGTGAATAGCAGAATTGTTCTAATGGGTAATAATGCAGTTTGTAAAATTGCAGGATAGGAACAATTCAAACTAGGATGCATGATGGTATGGTAAGAACTTTGACAGATGTTTGGCATGTCCCTGAGATGAAGAAAAATCTAGTTTCCTTGAGTACTCTTGATGCTAAAAGGTATATGTATTCATCTGAAGGTGGAGTCATGAAGGTCAGTAGAGGTGCCTTGGTTGCTATGAGAGCAAATAAACTATTTCCAAATTTATATGTCTTGCAGGATACTACTGTTATAAATTCAGTTGCAGTCTCTACATCTTCCATATCTAACTCAGAGATTATCAAGCTATGGCACATGAGACTTGGTCATATGGGTGAGAGAGAACTACTCCTTTTGAGTTAGAAAGGTCTTCTTTGTGGATAAAGTATAAAGAAGATGGATTTCTGTAAGTATTGTGTTCTTGGAAAGCAAAAGAAAGTTAGCTTTAGTGCAGAAGTTCACAGAATAAAAGCTACTTTAAACTACATTCACTCTAACCTCTGGGGGTCTTCACGTGTTCCTTTCATAGGTGATGCTCGGTATATATTGACTTTCATTAATAATTACTCTAGAAAGACTTGGGTGTTCATACTGAAGCACAAGGATGAAGTGTTCAAAAACTTCAAACAGTGGAAGGTGATGATAGAAAAGCAGACCGAAAGAAAGATTAAGCAACTCAGAACTGATAATAAGTTAGAATTTTATTCTTCAGAGTTTGATGAATACTATAAAAATGAAGGCATTATTAGATATAAGACTGTGAGGTACACGTCACAGCAAAATGGAGTAGCTGAACGCATGAATAGAACTTTATTGGAGAAAGCACAATGCATGCTTTTGAATGCCGGCTTATCTAGGCAGTTTTGGATAGAAACAGTCTTCACTGCATGCTATTTGGTGAATAGATCTCCTGCTTCAGCTATCGAGTTTAAGACTCCTAAAAAGGTATGGTCTGGTAACCCTCCTAATTATTCTAATTTGAGAATGTTTAATTATCCTACATATGCTCATGTTGATGAAGGAAAGTTAGAGCCTGAGCTAAAAAATACATTTTTTTTGACTATGCATTTAGGGTAAAAGAGTTTAGATTATGGTATCTTAATCCTAAGTCACCAAAATTTATCATCAGTAGAGATGTTACTTTTGATAAGTATGCTATGATTAATCCTGAACAAAAGAATACTATTAGCTCTGAATCTACATAGATTAAAGATAACATCAAGAAGGTGGAGCTGGAAGCAGTTGATTCTTTACAGAATTTTACTCTTGAGTTTAATTCAGAATAGATACTAGAAGTTAATTTAGAGCAGACTTCACAATAAGATGTGCCTTACTACATTGCCAAGCATAAACAAATGAGGGAGATAAAGCCACCTACCAGTTATAGTCATGTTGCATAGTCTAGCCATGCTGATTTTGTTGCTTATACTTTATCTGTAGCTCAAGAGATAGGTGACACTGGCGAGCCCTCTACATATTCAAAAGCAATTTCTGATGTTGATTCTGCTAAGTGGTTAGTGGCCATGCATTAAGAGATTGAGTCTATGCATAAGAATAATACTTGGGACTTGGTGAAACCACTTAAAGGAAAGAAGATTGTCGATTGCGAATAAATTTTCAAGAAAAAAGAAAGTGTTTTCGAAGTAGAAGATAGTAGATATAAAGCACTTTTGGTAGCTAAAGACTATAGTTAGGTTGCTGGTATTGATTTTAACGATATCTTCTCTCCAGTTGTCGAGCATAGCTTTATTCATGTATTATTCTTTTTAGTTGCCATGCATAATTTGGAGTTAGAGCAGCTTGATGTTAAGACAACCTTCTTACATGAAAATTTTGAAGGAACCATTTACATGCATCAGCCTGAAGGTTTTGTTATTGAAGGTATGGAGGATCATATATGTTTGCTCAAGAAATTGCTATACGGATTAAAACAGTCTCCTTAACAATGGTATAAGTGATTTAATTTTTTCATAGTAAGTTGTGGTTATTTCAGGAGCAAATATGATAGTTGTATATACTTTAAAAGACTTGTTGATGGATCCTTTATCTATTTACTATTATATGTCGATGATATGCTTATCATTGCTAATAATATGTCTGAGATTGATCGATTAAAATCACAGCTTAGCAATGAGTTTGATATGAAAGATGTGGGAGCAGTCAGAAAAATTCTTGGTATGAAGATTCAGTTGGAAAGTTTCTTTACAGCCTATTATTGCTTTATCTATTACAGAGGTAGAATACATTGCGGTGATAGAAGCTATTTGGTTGAGAGACTTATTTTATGAACTCAGTTTGGTGCGTGATGTGACTGTTGTTCATTGTGATAGTCAGAGAGCTATCCATCTGACTAGAGATCAGATGTTTCATGAGAGGACAAAGCACATTGATGTAAGGTATCATTTTATTCGTGATATTGTTTCACAAGATGATGTTACTGTGAAAAAGATTTATACTGTAGATAATCCAGCTGATATGTTGATAAAGTCTCTTTCAATTGTCAAGTTCAAGCATTGCTTGGATTTAGTTGGTGTTTGCAGCATTTGAGATTTTTTTTCTTTCGAAAAGTAGTGGAGAAGATGGAGAAAGTTTCTACTATGTTTGGAGTAACTTGACCCAATTTTAAGCCAAGGTGGACATTTGTTATATGGCACTAAAATTGTGAGCTAAGTTTTCTTTAGTGTCTTAGTTATCAATAAAAGAGATATATGGTATACTTATTATGGTATCAATATGATAAACAATCAAATCATATTGATCTCATAGAATCAAGCCAAGAAGGAAAGAAATGATAAAATCAAGCCAAGATTTTGATAATCAAAGGTCAACTATGATCTTGGCAATTGAAAAAATCTGTCAAGAAAATCAGTCATAATCAACAGTATACTTTTTTGAATATTTTCTTCTGATTTCTTTCTTCTTATTATATATGTTCTCTTTCTACACCACCACCTGTAGAGAAGAAAAGAAGGAGAGAGAGTTTTAAACTTTAGAGCTCCTTTTTGTGTGAGATTTAGATATATTGGGTTTTTGGAATTGAGAGGTAACTATTGTTCTTGTAGTCCATTTTGTTATAGTGGATTCCTTTGCTTTGTCCTCGCCCGTGAAGTAGGCATACTACCGAACCACGTAAATTACTATGTTTGTGTATTTTTCTTTTTCTTATCTATTTACTTCTCTTATCATCCATAATACAAAGCAATATCCTGAATTATAAAGTTTTAATTTAAGCAAGGGAAGTTCTTAAGTGGGATAGCTGCACATGGTTCTTATACAATGTATGTGTATTAAATTATCTCTAATAAATATCATTTAGTTGTAGTGACTGTAAAAGTTCTTTAGAGATTTCGACTTGTCCAAAAATAATTAATTAACCATCTATTCTGTGTCAATCAGCAGGTTCTTTCATGGTAAGAAGAGAAAGCACCATGCTCATTAGAGAACTAACAAGGGCTGTAGAGGACTCCAAGTTACTATTGGTGGCTAAGGAATTTGATTTTGTGAAATAAAATGAAATGCAACTCTTGGCTATTTTTTTCTGTTTTCTGGAGAGATACTCCTCTATTCTCTACTAATGTGTATATCTTGCACTTGTCTAGGACTTTATTAGCTTTATTTTCTCCCTGATGTAGATTATAACTAACATTTGCTTAATGTTTATGACAAGGTACTCAATCTGCCTGGGACCTTCATTGATCCTAGCTGCATCAATAAAAACATGCTGATGAATATACATAGCACTATTTTTTCAGCACTGATGTTCATGGTATTATTGCCCGCTTGCATTTCTTAGCTCCCTCTTTGATCCCATCCCATGCTCATATTCTTTTGACCTCTAATATATATTTTCAACTTCATATAAATTGTTCTTGTAGCTTTTGATATTTGAAAGTGGTCTACCAGGAACATGCTAAGTTTTAGTAGCTGGAGCGTATGTTGCAACTCCAAAAGTAGGACGGGTTGGGAGAAAGTTGTGAAATTCCTCTTTGTAACTCTATTATTCTTGCCCCCTTACTTGTATATATACTTCTATACATACATGCATACGTATACATTATATATATACATGTATGTATGAATGTGAAGACCAGCAAGAAATTAATCTTTCAAGACAATTAAGAATGGGTCAGAAATAATTTCCAAGAATATTCTGTAGTATTACTAAGCGGAGGAAGGGTTAATAATTTATCCGGTGTGAGATATCACATTATTCAAGGAATTCTAAATGTTGTGGGAAGATGCCAACCCTTTTCTCATCTAATGAAGAAAGGAATCTCCTTGGGATAAAGCCTGCCAAAATCTTTTTGATAGCTAAAAAGGTATATATATATATATACATATGAAAGAACTAAGTGCATGATTATTTCATTTGGGAAGTTATCCTATTGAATTCTTGCAATGCTAGGTAACTTGCATCTGAATTTGGTAATTGCCTGCACCAACATCAGTAGCCCGATGGCTTTTAAGGCTCCACCAGGATTTGATTCTTGGACTTCCCCAAGGACTAGCACTATGGTTATATCAATACCCTGATTATTCAAGTTATGAATTTGCAAATGCAAAGATTGTATAGAATGCATAAACAAATAAGAAGTGCAAGGTCAAGAAAAGTTGATGTTTTGTTTGACTATATATATATATATATATATATGGGACAGATCTGGATAAGATTGATCGGATTTGGACTCAAATTCGGTCAGATCAAAACTCTATAATGGAGGTTCTACATCAATGATTCAAGTTGTTGGATGTGATTTACTATTTCAAAACTGCTTGCACACCAAAAATCATATGATTTGAAGATCTTTAGCTTATGCATCAAGTAATCAAAAAATACATCTAATTTAATTTTATTTAGGCTGTCTAATTTTTGACCATTTGATGCATAGGCTATGGATCTTCAAATTATATGATTTTTTGTATATAAATAGTTTTAAAGTAGTAGATCACATTCAATGACTTAGATCATTGATGAAGAACCCTTATTATAGAGTTTTGACCTAACCGGATCTGAGTCCAAATCCAATCGATCTGATTCTAGTCTGGATCTATATATATATATATATATATATATATATATATATATATATATATATATATAATAGTTTAATTTCCTAAACTCTATGAAAAATGTACTGTTTTAATTGATCAAAAAGAACCATACACTTACATAATGTTACATGTGATGGGAAACAATATTTTTTTTCAAAATAAAAGTGAAATTGGATGAATAGATATCAGCAACCATAGTAAGAACTTTAACCGAGAGACATTTTATTAGACTAGTTATAATGTTTGTGTTGATACACTTGGTGCTAAACATTTTAGATTTCAGATAACTCTGCTACAGTTTTAGTTACAAAAATCTGAAATTAATTTACAATCTCTTTTCCTTATTTAAAAGTTTGAGTTGAAACATACTAAGGTATCTTTTTAGAAGTTTTTAAATTTTATCATTAAATCAAATTATCTCTGAAAATCTATCTATATAATAGTAAAGAGTTGGTCGTGATTATGTTGGGGTCTTGATGGCAAGTACATGCACTTGTAACTAGCCTCATGAAACTAATACCCCCTCGTTGGGTAAGTGTGACCAGGCGGAGTTATCAGAAATTCTTCTATATTATGAGTTGTGAGTATTATTGATTTGGAACTTGCTACAATTGTATTATCCCTTATCTGCAATTGGGTGAACTTGTAACTCAATTTTATCTTTTGTATTATACGTTTTGAATGCTTTAGTAAAAATCACTCTTGTATATATTTTTGATCCTAAATTAAATTTTATGAATGTGTATGTAGGATACTTACTTTCATGCATGGTATCTTTTTTCTTATTTTTCAAATACCGAGGTGTAGTAGAGACCAGCATATATGATTCTTTTTTTATTTTAATTTAATTTTTGGTACAACAATATGCATGATTTTGAGTGTAATTAGAAACAAGACTAAATATTTTGTAGGATGGATTGGACATATCTATTAATTGAGTAATATACTTATTTTATTTAATTGTAGTTATTCTCATCTAAAACTTTAGTTGTAATCAAATATTATTTTGGATGCTTGTCGGTAATTGGGCTTTTGCATGATGGAAGGTTTGGTACTTGGTTTCCTAGCATCCAAATTTAGCTTCAATGTTAGTCACAACCTATTATTTTTTAAATGGTATTTGGTTTGGTTGCTTCTGCTGTCTATATAATTTGATGTACAGTTTTTTTAAAAAAATTTATAAGACCTTGCATATTTCAAGAGGTTAAATCTTAGAAAATATGTAGTTGTTTCATGTGCCCAGCTGTGTAGCTAGCTTGGAGTGTCAAAATTCCTTCAGTCACATAATTCTACTTAGGATTCCACCAATGATTGTGAGAATCGGATCCAATTGAATCGATCCAATTGGATCTGGTTCAATGTGAAGTCGGCAAGGTTTGCCGACTTCACCATAATCTTTTCAAAAAAAAAAAGAAAAAAGAAATATCAGAATAGAAGAATCTTAACCCCTATCTGATCCTCGATCGTCAGAAAAGATAAGGCTACGAGAGTGGCCAGAGGGGTATCATACACTGATGGGAAACGACTAAAGGTCGTTGGATGGATTACGCTGGTGAAGTCTGGCTTAATTCGAAGATGATCGAACTTATATTTTTCCACCCTCTTCTTCTTAAATCCCACCCTTGCTCGATTGATCTGCCATTGAAACCCCTCCCTCTTTCTTCTCCCTCACCTCCAGTAGTCGTCAGATTGTCGCATTCAAGCCGCCATCACCGAAACCCTCATTTTTCCTCTCTAATTTTTCTATTTTCTGCTTGTTTTGTTGGAAATTGACAGTGCTGGCCGAGCCATCGCTGCCATCGGCACTCAGCCATGCCACCACCACCAGATCGTCAACCTCATTCTCTTTCCTCTTCCTCCTTTCTCCCTTAAAAAGGCCACAGAAAATCTTGTTTTAGCATCCATCGTTGGCCATACAAGAGATAGAGAGAAGGAAAAAAAAAAAGAAAAAAGAAAGAAAGAAAAGAAGAAGAAGAAAGAAAAAGAGGTAGAGGAAATGCCAACATTTTGTAAATTCATCCTCTTGATTAGATCCCAATCTAATTGGATCTAGATCAATCCAAGACATTTAGATTCATCTTGTGATCTGACCGAAATCATGATTTGGACTGAAATTCTCTCTCATTATTTTATATCTTTTCTTGATTGAAGGCTAATAATATTTTTAAATTATCTAATCAGAGCCTTTCAATGCCAAATGAGTATCAAATCTAGAGATCAAGCTATGAATTAAAGGCCATGATTTTTGGATCAAACTGACTATAAGTTTTTCTTTTATCTTTGAATTTTTAGTGCATATTCATCTATTTAAAAATTAGATTTTATATGTAAAATTATTAAAATATTTAGAAATTATAAGAGTGAAAATATATATTTATGCATGAAAAGTAATTCAAAATGCTAGATCAAGCATGGTGTCATCTTAGTATGATTACAAATTTAAAATGAGATAATTTTCTTATTTTATTATTGCATGATTTTTAGAAATAAGATCATTCATGTTTATCCTTGCACGAATCTTGAATAAAAATTATTCTCTTATTTTTGAAAATGAGATGCAAAAAATTTGATCTGATATTATTATAAAAATAAGTATGATTAATTAAATTTTAGTAAAATTATGAGAAAAATTCTTTAGTTAGACTATGAACTGGATCTAGCCAATAGGATTGATCATTGGCCATATATTAGAAACTAGTTTCTCCTAAGCTTAGTTAATCGGAGCTAATCGCTGGAAGAGTTAGTACTTCTGAACCTAATCAGTCAAGGCTAATCACTGGCACATGTTGATGCATTACATATTTATTTTTCATAACTAATCTCTTTATTCTGTCATGGGGTTAATCATAATCCTATAAATCAAAGCTAGTTCTTTTATGGGTCTAATCAGTAGGATTGATTACTGGTATATGCTGATGGATTGCATATTCTGTATTCAAGAGCTAGTCTCTTTTGAACCTTATCACAGAATTGATCATGGCCGTAGTCATTGATGACTAAGAGAGAATATAATTTTAAATGTTATTATTATACATAATATATTTTGAAAATAATAATTATATTGGTTGATATATCTATTATTGTCGATTACTATGTTTGAAAAAGAATTTTTAATTATGTTTGATTCCTCAAAAATATTGGTAACTTACCGAGTCTATGAAGCTCATTTCTTTTTTTTCTTTTTTCAAATCCAAAAAAGCATATGGGGACTAGAATCAAATGAGGAGCTTAGGACCTTAGAGAATCTTTGCTTTTTAAATAAAATATTCATCTTGAATTATGAGTCACTGGTAAACTATTTTTCTTTAGAATCAATAAAATTAGAAGTTTGCTTTTAATACCACCGTGTATGTATAGATTGATATAATATATTAAATATGAGGATAGGTCTTGCATGTCTTAAAGAGTTAAACCCTAGGGACATGCGACCATCTATCATGCGACCATCTTAAAGAGCCGAGGTGTGACAAGTGATAAAAAAATATAAAGGGTACACTTCCATTACTATAAATGAAGATGTCATAAGATGAGCTGTGAAATCATTTAAAAGCATGAAAAATAAAAAAGGGGCCACCCTAGGGCCTTTATTTCATTTGAAATAGGAGAACTGAGAGTGGAGCCCTCCCTTCAGCCCTCCTATCCTTCCCCTTTCTCTTTCTCTCTTTCCTTATACCTCTCCTTTTCTCTCTCTAATTTCTTGAATCGAGGAGCAAAATTATACTGATCTACATCTAGTATGACTTAGTACATTTTGAATTGGATAGTTCAAAGTAGTATACTGAATTATATATAGTAGCAAGCATGCAACTAACATCATCATTGAGATACTACTAAGACTTCCATTATCATAAGATTTTAAGCAAGTATGCAATTGACATCATCATCAAATCTATTTGCTATTTCTCCCATTTATTTCTATTTTGTTTCCTTCATAATTCCATGGTCACTTAGGAGATCGAAAAAGGAGGAAGAACAAAGCTAATGGATAGCTTGTTATTAGTTTCCTTCTTATCCATCCTACTCGTGTATCAAGGTTCAGAAAAAATGTGATCCACCATAATTCCAAAACTTTCATATATAATGAGTTATACAATACTCTCTATAGGAAGAATTTATTCCATACATATGGATGTATTTATAATATTTTTCTTATTTTTGCTATTATAGTGTAAACTATGGGATTTTGACTCTAATTAGGTTTGATTTTATTTTAGAAATTATTTTCTATATGAACCAAGAGTGCCAACACCATAATTTTGTCCTTTTTTTCCAATATATTTTTTGCATTAGAAAAGTGTCTCAAAACCAATGATATTTATGATTATTGGTCTCCTAAAAATTTTATCTCTCCTCTCCTATTATCAAAGAGCTCATGCTCAAAGCACATGCATAATTCTAGTAATATTTTAGTCGAAAATAGACCTTGTACAATAAATAAAAAGCCAAAGATTTTTGTAGTAGTAATGAGGCTATTTGTAGATGTTTTGTTATTTCTGCTTCTTTAGGTTGGAACATAATTGGTATGAGTTTCTATTTTATATCCTTTAATAATAGATAATGAATATATTCATTGCCTAACCAAATGATAATTATCTTTTTAGATATAATATCAAATCATATGTTGAACAATGTCATCATTATAGTTTGCATTGCTATAACCATCTATTTTAAAGAAATAGATAAATCTTAATCAATTTGCATTTTCCTTTAACTAAGTGAAATTGAGGAGCCCATCTCAATCTTAGAAGCATGTTCATTAAATAAGACGAAGAAAGATACTAGATCTTATCCACAATAATATACTTCTACTATTTATGCTCTATCAACTAGAAAATAATTTATGCTCTATAAAAAAAGATCTAAAAGTAATTTTTTTTTCTTATATATAAAATAATTTTGTTTTTCATTTTTATATGGTGTGAAGCCTTCATGTATACATAATAATGATGATGAAAAAATATTAAATATAAAAAAACTTGTTTTATTTTTATTCTTATAGATTTAGATTTTTCTTTGAAAAATGCTTCAAGGTACACTTTATGTGCTCATGAAAGATTAATTAAGTATATAATTATTAATTTATTAACTCTATAATTAATATAATAAATTTATAAAATTATTTTAATTATTTCTTACAATACAAGAATTGTTGAATGGTTCAATAGTTGCTCATCTTTAACCTAAGGTAGGCACCCCATAAGTATAAATTATACAATGAATAATTATATAATTAATATTAAAATATATGTATGTAATATTAAAATATGTATATTTAATTTATTTTTTTAAAGTACTTTTAAACCAGCAAGGACTGGCTGCAGAAAACGTTTGGAAAATTATTATAGGCCACTTTTGTTCAAAAAATTTATAAAAGCAAAAATAAAACGAGTTATTGCTGCAAAATCCTAAAAGGATATTAAATTAACAAGAACACCCTCAGCTGTCCCTTTATCACGTTTAGGTCCTTCCCTGTGTACCTCCGTACCAATCCAAATCGGAAAGCGTCGCGGACATCGACCAAAAGGACGCCTTTTTGTTCCCCTCCTTTCTCTCCGGGGGGGATTTCAGATCCCTCTCCCGTCTTTTCTCCGGTCACATACAAACCCTCGCCTCGCCCCCGCTCGACCGCCAGACGCGGCCGATACCAATCTCCCCTTGGTCGTGTTATCGTGGCGTAGGTGGGCTTTTTTTAGCGATTATTCAATGATTTCTCACAGAAAATTTTCCTTTTTTATTTTTTTCTTTATTTTTTTCCTCAAATTGATCGATGCAATGCGGTGTTATCTTTTTGGATCAATTATTTATTTAGGGTTGTGGTTTGGATGGGGTTCTTAGAAATTAATTTACTTTTTTCCGCCCGCAGAGTTGAGCTTTTAGAAGCTGGCAACCATGTTTAATAGGCTCTTCGGAAAGCCCAAGGAGCAGGCCAATGCTCTGACCACGCTCGACAAGTTACATGAGGTATGATCTGACAAAGTTTTGTTAAGTTTTTCTTTTTTATATTTTTATTTGCTTGTAAAATGATTTTGATGTTATACTGACATGGATTTCGGAATTGTAGCATAACTGGGTACATAGTAATCTGATGGAAGATTCTTACTTAAGTGGGTTGGATGTTACTTCAAACTGATTGCCCTTGTAACTCGTGTCTTTGCTAATGGGAAAATTCCTTTTCTTTCCCTGTTATCAAAAGTGCTAGTATTTTTTTTTTGTTTTTGTTGGTGCAGAATCTGGTCGATGTCGGATCGAGCTGGAGTGAAGGAAGAAGAGATCGCCATCGGTAACCTGCAAAATAAAGTTTCATCCAGAGTCGGTGGTGGTAGCTCCGGCAGGATCCTCCAACGATCAAGTCAGCTCTATTGGTCAACAGAAATGGAGTGCTCAGCAAAAAATTCAACAAAATTTCGGAAAGGAGAAGAGAGCTTAGAGAAAACGTATCTGAGAGTTTCTTTTTATAAACCGAGCCTGTAACAGACTGATAATGACAGCTATAACTGTTTGGTAGCAGGCCGCTCGGGACCATATGGAATTTGCTACGGAGAGAGAGGTGTTGCTAGACTGATAGTGACAATCATAATCATCCGGTAGTGGGCCGCTCGGGGCTATATGAGATTTGCTACGGAGGGAGAGGTATCGTCAGACTGATAGTGACCATTCATCGAGATTTAATAGCCGTAGTTCGGAGGAAGCATGCGTTGGTTGGTGAAGAATTTTGACATATATTAATTCCAAAGGAGTTCAGACTCCTGAAGGAAATACGTCTAGAGGGGATCATCTAGAAGGAATACTATTTGAAATCTAAAAGTAATCTGTTGGAGGAATTTAGATGAAATTTGGTTGAAGGAGAAGTCCGAAAGGAGTTTGGCTCTTGTAGGAATTCGACTGAAGGAGAGGTTCGGAAGAAGTTCGACTCCTGTAGGTATTCGACTGAAGAAGAGGTCCGAAAGAAGTTTGGCTTCTAAAGGAATCCGATTGAAAGAGAGGTCTGGAAGGAGTTCGGCTCTTGTAGGAATCCGACTGAAGGAGAGATTCGGAAGGAGTTCGGCTCCTGGAGGTATCCGATTGAAGAAGAAGTCCGGAAGGAGTTCGACTCCTAGAGGAATCCGACTGAAAAAGAGATTCGGAAGGAGTTCGGCTTCTGGAGGAATTCGACTGAAGAAGAGGTCCGGGAGGAGTTCAGCTCCTGGAGAATTCGATTGAAGGAGAAGTTCGGAAGGAATTCGGCTCCTGAAGGTATCTAATTGAAGAAGTTCGGAAAGAGTTCGGTTTCTTTAGGAATTCGATTGAAGGAGAGATCCGGAAGAAGTTCGGCTTCTAAAGGGATCCGACTGAAGGAAAAGTCTGAAAGGAGTTCCGCTCCTGTAGGAATCCGACTGAAAGAAGAGATCTGAAAGGAGTTCGGCTCCTGAAGGGATCCGATTGAAGAAAAAATCCGGAAGAAGTTCGGCTCCTGGAGGAATCCGACCGAAGGAGAGGTCCGGAAGGAGTTCGGTTCTTGGAGGAATCCGACTGAAGAAGAGGTCCGGAGGTCCGGAAGGAGTTCGGCTCCAAGGAGAATCCGACTGAAGGAGAAGTCTGAAAGAAATTTGGCTCCTGAAGGTATCCGACTAAAGCAGAAGTTCGGAAGAAGTTTGGCTCCTATAGGAATCCGACTGAAGGAGAGAGATTCGGAAGAAGTTCGGCTCCTGAAGGGATCCGACTGAAGGAGAAGTCCGAAAGGAGTTCGGCTTTCGGAGGTATCCGACGACTGAAGGAGAAGTTTGGAAGGAATTCGGCTCCTATAGGGATCCGACTTAAGGAGAGGTCTGGAAGGAGTTCGGTTCCTGAAGGAATCCGATTGAAGGAGAGATCCGAAAGTAGTTCGGCTCATGAAGGAATTTAACTGAAGGAGAAGTTCGAAAGGAGTTCGGCTCTTGGAGGATCCGACTGAAGGAAGAGGTCCGGAAGGAGTTCGGCTTCTGAAGGGATCCGATTGAAGGAGACGTCCGGAAGGAGTTCGACTGATGGAGGAATCCGACTGAAGAAGAAGTTCGGAAGGAGTTCGGCTCCTGAAGGAATCCGACTAAAGAAGAAGTCCGGAAGGAGTTCGGCTCCTGTAGGAATCCGACCGAAGGAGAGATCTGGAAGGAGTTCGGCTCCTGGAGTGATTCCGACTGAAGGAGAAGTTCGGAAGGAGTTCGGCTCCTGGAGGAATCCGACTAAAGAGGTCCGGAAGGGAATTCGGCTCATGTTAGGGATTCAACTGAAGGAGAAGTCCGAAAGGAATTCGGCTCCTAGAGGGATCCGATTGAAGGAGAAGTCCGAAAGGAGTTTGGCTCTTATAGAAATTTGACTGAAGGAGAAGTTCGGAAGGAGTTCGGCTCCTGTAGGGATCTGATTGAAGGAGAAGTTCGGAAGGAGTTCGGCTCCTGTAGGGATCTGATTGAAGGAGAAGTTCGGAAGGAGTCCGACTGATGGAGAAGTCCGACTGAAGAAGTCTGGGAAGAGTTCGACTGATGGAGAAGTCCAGAAGAAGTCCAGCTGATGGAGAAGTTTGGATGGAGTTCGGTCGCTGTAGGAGTTCGACCGCTGAAGAAGTTCGGCTGGGGTTCAGCCGCTGGAGGAGTTTGGTTTTGGTTCGGTCATTGGAGGAGTTCGGCCACTGTAGGAGTTCGATTGGGGTTCGGTCGCTGGAGGAGTTCGGTTGGGGTTCGGCTGCTGAAGGAAGAATTTCTGATCGAAGCTCTTTCATGATTATCAGTTGCATTAGGCTAAGCATCAGGCTGGACTTCGACGGAAGCGAGGTTTATCTCCAACAATAGTCCCCCCACTCTCGAGTTCGAAATTCGAAGGGAGTATCAAAAAGACGACTGCCAAAGTTCTTTTTTGGTTCTACACCCATTGAGATTGAAGCTCGGGGGAGATCTTATTTCCTGCCGGGATTGAAGATCTTATCTTCTGTTGAGGTTGACTTTGAAGATCGGAGATCTTATCTCCAGCTGAGGTTGAAGGAGATCTTATCTTCTGGTGACGTTGATGTTGAAGCTCGGGAGAGATCTTATCTTCAGCCAAGATTGAAGATCTTATCTCCTGTTGAGGTTGATGTTGAAACTCGGAGGAGATCTCATCTCTTGTTGAGGTTGAAGGAGATCTTATTTTCTGTTGAAGGGTTGGAGCTCGGGGAAGATCTTATCTCCAACTGAGGTTGAAGGGTTGGAGCTCGGGAGAGATCTTATCTTTTGCCGAGATTGAAGGAGGTCTTATCTCCTGTTGAAGGTTGGAGCTCGGGAAGATCTTATCTCCAACTGAGGTTGAAGGGTTGGAGCTCGGGAGAGATCTTATCTTTTGCCGAGATTGAAGGAGGTCTTATCTTCTGTTGAAGGGTTGGAGCTCGGGGGAGCTCTTATCTCCAGCCGAGGTTGAAGGGTTGGAGCTCGGAGGAGATCTTATCTCCAGCCGAGTCGGGGCCTCTCCCCTCATCTCGTCTAAAACGAATGAGGCCTTCAACTTTGCTCACGTTAGGACGAGGTTCTCCTCCTATTTCTAACGGACTGTAGGGGCACATAAGGGCCGTTGTCAAGGCCTCTTCCCTCATCTCATCTAAAACGAATGAAGCTTTCGACTTTGCTCACGTTAGGATGAGGTTCTCCACCTGTTCCTAACGGGCTGTAGGGGCACATATAGGCCGTTGTCAGGGCCTCTCCCCTTATCTCATTTAAAATGAACGAGGCCCTCGATTTTTGCTTACGTTAGGACGAGGTTCTCCTCCTGTTTCTAACGGGCTGTAGGGGTGCATGAGGATCGTTGTCAGGGCCTCTTCCCTCATCTTCTCTAAAATGAACGAGGCTTTCGACTTTGCTCACGTTAGGACGAGGTTCTCTTCCTGTTTCTAATGGATTGTAGGGGCACATAAGGGCCGTTGTCAGGGCCTCTTCCCTCATCTCGTCTAAAATGAACGAGGCCTTCGATTTTGCTCACGTTAGGATGAGGTTCTTCTTCTGTTCCTAACGAGCTGTAGGGGCACATATGGGCCGTTGTCAGGGCCTCTCCCCTCATCTCATCTAAAATGAATGAGGCCTTCGACTTTGCTCACGTTAGGACGAGATTCTCCTCCTATTTCCTAACGGGTTGTCGGGTGCATAAGGCCGTTGTTAGAGCCTTTCCCCTCATCTCGTCTAAAATGAATGAGGCCTTCGACTTTGCTCACGTTAGGACGAGGTTCTCCTCTCGTTCCTAACGGGCTATAAGGGCGCATAAGGGCCGTTGTCAGGGTCTTTCTCCTCATTTCATCTAAAATGAACGAGGCCTTCGACTTTGCTCATGTTAGGACGAGATTCTCCTCTTGTTCCTAACGGACTGTAGGGACGCATCAGGGCCGTTGTCAGAGCCTCTCCTCTCATCTCGTCTAAAATGAACGAGACCTTCGACTTACTCATGTTAGGATGGGGTTCTCCTCCTGTTCCTAACATGGCCACTTTTGATTGTTTCTTTCTTATCGTCACATAGTTTTTGCACCAAGAAACAATAATGTTGAAATGGAGGAGTTTTATTGAAGAAAAAATACCGACAGTACATTCTCAGATTCTCTGAGTTTCAAGGTCGTGGGAGCATTGTTCCTCCGAGCTTCTTCAGGCGATAAGTTCCGGGCCGGACGACCTGCTCTATTTCATATGGGCCTTCCCAATTTGGGGCAAGCCTCCCCTGGCTTCGAGGCTGAGAGATGGTAGCTCATCGAAGTACTAAGCCCCTTAGAGATAGCGTTGATGATGCCGAGAGAAGGTCGATCTCCTTGTTGTTCCTCTCTTATTGGTGGTTCTAGTTGTGGTAGCGCCCTTGGCTGATCCTCTCTTGCTTCAGGTCGGCGTCTGAGGAATCGATCCAACCGGCCTCTCCTGATGAGCTCCTCGATCTCATCTCGGAGCTGAATGCATTCGTCAGTATCATGATCGTGATCATGATGATACAAACAGTACTTGCTTCGATTGCGCTTGTTTGGGGGAGATCGTAATTCTTCTGGTCTTGGTAGTTGATTCTTAATTTTCATCAGAACTTGAGCCTTAGGAGCATCAAGGGGGGTATAGTTGTGAAATCTTCTGAGGGGAGAACTTCGCGCCCTTTTGTCGGGGCTTCTTTGATGACGAGCTCGAGGAGTTCAGGCTCGCTTGCGCTCGGAGGGAGTCCGTGAACGCGGCCGAACTTCATTCGGCCCTCTACCAGCGATACTGAAGAACTTCATTTGGCCCTTCTTGATATTCATCAGAAAATCCGAACCTCGGCGTGGATGTAGGCTGCTGACGAAGTGAGCCGCAAACTAATAGCTCATTTGATCAAAGGAGAAGATTGTATTCGGCTTCAATGTCGAGTACCAATTTATTATTGCTCTCTTTAAGGTAGATAAAAAAGCTCGACAGAAGATGGCGTCTGGTGCGCCACGGAGCAGCATCATAGTCCGGAAGGCCTTTAGGTGATCGATCGGATCAGAGGTTCCATCGTAGATTTCAAACTAAGGGAAGCTTGAAGTTCGATGGAACGGGCTCTTGCATAATTTGGAGAGATAGGGAGGATCGGTGCGGACATCATCATGGTGAGCCGGGGCCACGTGGCGGAGTTCCTCAATACACCGATCCATCCTCCGTAGTTTCTGATTGAGGACGTCATCTCGATCGCAGATCTTGGAAGGCTTCCGGCTGTAGATGGGAAATGTTTCTTTTGGAGAAGAATCACGATTCGAACAAGGATCCTTTGCTTTCTGTTTCTCCTTCCCAGGGGCGATGGGTATGCTAGCCCAAGTGCTCTTCCTTGGGACCGGTTCCTGACATTCCGATGGCGGGTTTTCTGGCGGAATCGCCGCCGACGGCTGCCACATGACCTGCACCACCTCGGTGAGGCCTTGAACCCGTTGCATTAGCAGGTTAAACTGCTCTGGATTTACCATGGCCACCGATGGAGGTTGAAGCGCCGGTGTTGGAGTCGGAATGGATGGGTCTGGCTCGGATCTGGCGATAGAGGTGGTAGATCTTCGAGTAGTCACCTCCTTTGGAGGCATTTCTTGGGATTGAGGGAGAGGATGG
Source organism: Cocos nucifera (assembly GCA_006176705.1). Lineage (NCBI taxonomy): Eukaryota > Viridiplantae > Streptophyta > Magnoliopsida > Arecales > Arecaceae > Cocos > Cocos nucifera. The sequence goes on from QRFJ01000306.1 coordinate 716,829, forward strand.
AGATGAACCTTGGAGAAGAAGATCCACAGGGTTGGCTGAGCACTCCTTTAAGAATAAGGGTACCTCAAGAACAGTGGTTCCTTCGTCCAGCGTCAATCCTATTGGTGCAGAATCTGGTCGACACCGGACCAAGTTGGAGTGGAGGAAGAAGAGGTCGCCGTCGGTGACCTGCAAAACAAAGTCCCATTCGGAGTCGATGGTGGCGGCGGCTCCGGTAGGACCCTCCGACGATTAAGTTAGCTTTACTGGCCAACAGAAATGGAGTGCTCAGGAAAGAGTTCAGCAGAGTTTTGGGAAGGAGAGTTTAGAGAACGTATCTGAGGATCCTTTTTTATAGACCAAGCCTGTAGCAGACTGATAGTGATAGCTATAACCGTCCGGTAGCGGGCTGCACGGGGCCGCATGGGGTTTGCTACGGAGAGAGAGGTGTCGCCAGACTGATAGTGACTGCCATAACCGTCCGGTAGTGGGCCGCTCGGAGCCACATGGGGTTTGCTACGGAGAGAAAGGTGTCGTCAGACTGATAGTGATCGTTCGTCGAGATTTAATAGCCGTAGTATGGAGGAAGCAGGCGTTGGTTGGTGAAGAACTTTGACATATATCAATTTTAGAGTTCAGACTCCTGAAGGGAATACGTCTAGAGGGGATTATCTGACTGAAAGTAATCTATTGGAGGAATCTAGATGAAGTTTGGCTGAAGAAAAAGTCCGAAAGGAGTTCGGCTTCTGTAGGGATCCGACTGAAGGAGAGGTCCGGAAGGAGTTCGGCTTCTGGAGAAATCCGACTGAAGAAGAGATTCGGAAGGAGTTCGGCTCCTGGAGGTATTCGAATTGAAGGAGAAGTCCGGAAGGAGTAGGAATCCGACTGAAGGAGAGATTCGGAAGGAGTTTGGCTCCTGGTAGGATCCGACTGAAGGAGAAATCTAGGAGTTCGGCTCATAGAGGAATCCGACTGAAGGAGAGGCCCGAAAGGATTTGGCTTTCGGAGGTATCCGACTGAAGAGAGGTCCGGAAGGAGTTCGGCTTTCGGGGGAATCCGACTGAAAGAGAAGTTCGAAAGGAGTTCCAACTGAAGAAGAAGTTCGGAAGGAGTTCAGCTTTTGGAGGTATCCAATTGAAAGAGAAGTTCGGAAGGAGTTCGGCTCCTGTAGAAATCCTACTGAAGGAGAGGTCCGAAAGGAGTTCAGCTCCTAGAGGGATCCGACTGAAGGAGAAGTCCGGAAGGAGTTCGGCTCATGGGGGAATCCGACTGAAGAGAGGTCCGGAAGGAGTTCGCTCCTGGAGGGATCCGACTGAAGGAGAGATCTAGGAGTTCGGCTCTTGGGGGAATCCGACTGAAGAGAAGTCCCGAAAGGAATTCGGCTTCTGTAGGATCCGACTGAAGGAGAGGTCCGAAGAGTTCGGCTCATGAAGGAATCCGACTGAAGGAGACGTTTGGAAGGAGTTCGGCTCTTGAAGGATCCGACTGAAGAAGTTCGGAAGGAGTTCAGCTCCTGGAGATCCGACTGAAGAAGAGATCCGGAAGGAGTTCGGCTCCTCGGGGGATCCGACTGAAGGAGAGATTCAGAAGGAGTTCGGCTCATGGAGGAATCCGATTGAAGGAGAGTTCGGAAGGAGTTCGGCTCATGTAGGAATCTGACTGAAGGAGAGATCCGAAAAGTGTTCGGCTTCTGGAGGGATCTGATTGAAGAAGTCCGAAAGGAGTTTGGCTTATGGAGGAATCCGACTGAAGGAGAAGTCCGGAAGGAGTCAGACTGATGGAGAGGTCCGGTCGGAGAAGTCTGGGAAGAGTTCGACTGATGGAGAAGTTCAGAAGAAGTCCAACTGATGGAGAAGTTTGAATGGAGTTCGGCCGCTGTAGGAGTTCGACCGCTGGAGGAGTTCGACTGGGGTTCGATCGCTGGAGGAGTTCGGCTATGTTCGACCGCTGGAGGGGTTCGGCTTCAGTTCGGCCGATGGAGAGTTCAGCTGCTGGAAGGAGTTCGGCTGGGGTTCGGCTGCTGGAGGAGTTCGGTTAGGATTCGGCTGCTGGAGGAGTTCGGTTGGGGTCTGACCGCTGGAGGGAGAATTCTCGATTGAAGCTCTATCGTGATTACTAGTTGCATTAGGCTAAGCATCATGCTGGACTTCGGCGGGAGAGGGGTTTATCCCTCAGTTTTCTTTTGAGATGATCAAAAGTACTGGCTATGATTAGCAGGTTTAACAAGATCATAGGTCTAAGAATATTGTTTTTTTCACACTAATATTCCATGAGCAACATTGTCATACCACTGATATTGACTGGCCAACGGTCCAACACATCCTTTATCATCTGGAATGTTTAATGCTCTCAATGAAAGTTATTCAGGGATGGGTAATACTTTCTACACCGCTCGCAATGTAAAAATTCAGACGTGGAGAGCACTGCGCCTTCCGGTTGGTCCACCTAGAGCCCTCGTGGCTTGATGCAATGGCTATCTTTTCGCGTCCAATCAGGCTTCTGATGGTGCGAAGAAAATGGGGGTGGGGGTGGGGTTCCATCGCCGAATGCATTAATGCATGTAATAATATGTTTTTTAAATTTTGCATAACGAAATTGCCCTTTCCCTCCAAAACAAAATGTTTTTAGTATTTTGAGAGCTGGTTAGACATTACGGGAGCTGTATTTCTCTCTCTTCCATTTTTTGAGCATCGAATACTGTATTTCTCTTTCTTTTTTTTTCTGAGCCTCTGGTTGTCCAAGGTTTAGTCTGCAGGATCTATTGTGCGTCTGAGGTTGTTGATTCTTTATTATCCCATCCAATCATGTCCCACTCATTAGGAAGTAAAATACCATTTCTAAATTCTTTATTATAACTTTTTTGCAGTTCTTTTAATACAGCAGCTCCTTTGGTAGTTAAGCGAAATTAATGCGTTAGACATGTTCAAATGAGATTTCTTTTTTCAGTTTTAAAAGTTAACATCATATAAAATTCTATCGGAAGTCATATACTAAGTCCTGATGTCATGATTTCTACCTAAAATAATTTTTGACATGTCATAATGACGTAGAAGGTCAAAAATATGGCATGACATTATCAGATTATAAGTCAAAATTATGACATCTAGTTGGTAAAATACTTTCCAAAATTATGACATCGGGGATGTTTCTGCGTTCCTCGATGTTTCTATTTTAGGATGTCATAATTTTGATTCTTAATGTTATAATTTTGACACAGAATTATTTTTATTCTAGGATGTCATAATTTTGACTTATAACGTCATAATAATAATAAAATTATGACATCCTGGGACAGAAATTTCTCTGAATGTAGAATTATGATATCCTGAGTCAAAATTATGACTTAAGGGTCAAAATGATGACATCACAGAACAGAAACAAAGCCGAATGCAGAATTATGACATCCTGTGTCAAAATTATGACATCTAGGAAGAGAAACATTTTCGAATGCAGAGTTATGATATTTTGTGTTAAAATTATGATATTAAGAATCAAAATTATGACATTCGACATAAAAAAACTATCTCCGAATTCAGAATTATGATATTAAGGGTTAAAAATATGATATTAAAAATTAAAATTATAATATTAAGAATCAAAATTATGACATCTGATATAGAAAATGTCCGCGAATGCTGAATTATAATATTAAGGGTCAAAATTATGACATTAAGGATCAAAATTATTTTTTGAGGGTCGAAATTATGATATTATGGGTCAAAATTATAACATCCTGGGATAGAAACAACTCTGAACGTAGAATTATGACATCCTGTATCAGAATTATGACATTAAGGATCAAAATAATGACATCCCGGAATAGAAACATTCTCGAACGCAGAATTATGATATTAATGGTCAAAATGATGACATTGTAGGTTAAAATTATGACTTTTTGTATGCAAAATTCTTTCAGATGAAAGTTGTAGGCATTATTATGACAACTGTTCAAAACTATGACATTTTATATAAAAAATATGACATCATGTAGTCAAAATACTTTTCGAATATAGTTTTTGACATTATTATGACATTCTATGTCAAAATTATGACATCGTATTTGATGACATCTGAGGTCAAAATTATGACATTATAGATTAAAATTATGACATCGTAGGTCAAAATTATGACATCATGTTGGTGAAAGCTCTTCCGAAGATAGTTTTGACAATATTATGATATTCTCTATCAAAATTATGACATGATATGTTAATATAATGACAAAAATACCTACCAGGAGACGATTTTGTCGTATTTTATGATATTATAGATCATAATTATGACATCGTAGGTCAGAATTATGACATTCTATTGGTAAAAGGCCTTCCGAAGATTGTTTTGATAAAACTATGACATGATGTTTCAAAATTATGACATTATACTTTAATATTATGACAAAAACACCATTCAGATGTTGATTTTGATGTTTCTATGACATCGTAGATCAAAATTATGACATCGTAGGTCAAAATTATGACATCTGATTGGTTAAAGGCCTCCTGAAGATAGTTTTAACCATATTATGACATCCTGTGTCAAGATAATGACATATGTTAATATTACGAACAAAACATCTTCCAGATGTCGGTTATGACCTTTTTATGACATCCGAGGTATCGTAGGTCAAAATTATGACATTATATTGATAAAAATCCTTTCGAAGGTTGTTTGGACAATATTAGAACATCATGTGTCAAGATCATGACTCGTAGGTCAAAATTATGAGATGATATGTTAATATTGTCAAAGAATTTTGTATTTATGACTTTCATATGTATTTTATGACTTTAAAAAAATCTTTTGTACATCTTCTATAGATATTTCTGCAAATGATCAGATGGACGAGCCTTTATGTGATGGTTTTCTTGAGAATCCATCTCCTCCTAGTGTAACGTTCGCATATAAGGATAATGTAGATCCTCACACTGAAATGGAATTCGATTTAGTAAGAGATGTGTACAATTTCTATAATGGTTATGCGAGAAAAGTCGGTTTTGGAGTCACAACCATGTGCAGTAGATCCAATAAGAATAATGTATGTTGCTTCAAACATCTAGTATGCTGGAGGTTAGGGAAATCTAAGAAATTAGATAATTCCATGAATCTCAGGGACACCGACAAAATTGATTGTAAGGCATTAATAAAAGCCAGAATTCATTCCAAGATCGGGAAGTGGAGAATGGATAACGTTATTCTAGAACACAATCATAAGCTGTCCATATCAATGCCCATTTTCTACATTCCCATAGGAAGATCAGCACATCGAAAAAAGCAAAGATTAGCAACATGCATGCCATGAATATACTTACAACTCAAATATACTCTGCCATCGCAAGAAGGAAAAGGGGAAGAAGGCAATTGGAATTCATGGAGAAGGATGCTCATAATTACATTTGCCGGGAATGTCAAAGTTAGCTGAAAGAAGGTGATGCACAGTCAATGGTTCTCCATTTCGCGCAAATGCAAGCTAAGAATGCAAATTTTTACTATACATTGAACTTGAATGATGATGCATAGCTAAGGTCTATGTTCTGGATCCATCTAAGATCAAGAATGGCGTGCACTTACTTTGCGGATGTATTGATCTTTGACTCTACTTATCTCACAAACACATTTCAAATGCCATTCTGTCCATTTATTGGAGTTAACCATCATGGACAGTCCATCTTGCTTGGCTGTGCATTATTGTCAGCCGAGACAACGGAGATCTTTAAATGGGTATTTCAGTCATGGCTAGATGGAAATGGTGGCCAAGCGTCTGATACCATAATCACTGATCAGGATAAGGCGATCGAGGTTGCTGTCAAGGTGATTTTTTCAAATGCACGACACCGGTTCTGTCTTTGGCATATTTTGAAGATTCTTGAAAAGATAGGTCATATATGCACAGCGCATTCCAAATATATGGTTGAATTCGATGAGGCTGTATATGACACTGTAACTACAAAGTCTTTTGAGGAAAAATGAAGGCAACTCATGGACAAGTATGAAGAATGCAAGGCTATAGATTGGTTGTATGATCTCTATGAATGCCGAGACAAGTGGGTTCCTATCTATCTTAAGGATACCTTCTTTGCAGGTATGTTGGAATCAAAGGTAGTTTTTTTTTTTGTTTTTTGCTAAGTTTTGAAAGATATCCAGTGACACTAATACTATATCACTAATATTCTTTGGTCCTAACTTTCGTTCTAGGTATGTCCTTCTTTGGGAGGAGTAAGAGCATAAACCACTTCTTTGATGGGTTTGTGAATTCAAAGACAACACTAAAGGAATTCATTGAGAAGTATGATGATGCTTTGGAGAAAAGATTCGAAACAGAAAATGAGCAAGACAATATCTTCTTGCAAACAAATGCTTTCCTTAAAACATCCTCGCCATTTGAGAGGTAAGCAGCAGCCATGTACGCTAGGCGCATATTCAAAAAATTTCAGAATGAGGTACTTGAGATGGCTGCATCAAATGCTAAATTAATTGAAAAATTTGACAGCTTTGCTACATATTCTGTGAGATCATTTGAGAGATTTAAAGTTAACGAAATTGAGAAGGAGATTGTAAAAAATTATACTGTTACTTGATCCAGCCAATTGGAAGAAGTGAAATGCCAGTGCCGATCATTTGAGTTCAAAGGATACTTGTGCAGGCATGCTTTATTGGTTCTCCATCAAAATGAAGTGTTTCACATTCCTAAAAAGTACTTTCTCAATAGATGGTGCAAGGACATGAAATATCGATTCGATATTTCAGATTGCAATGTTCAATTCTGTGATAGAAGTACCAGAAAATTCAGGTTACTATAATTATGATATCCTGTGATAAGTATAATTATGATATACTGTGATAACTATAATTATGATATAGGTTTTGTTTGATGAGTCATCGGATGATGAAGCTTGCGGAGGTTGCCTCCATATCTGAAGATGCTTTTAACCTAGTGATGACTGATTTGACTCCATTGTTCAGAAGAGCGGTAGATGCTAATTGTTCAGCATGGCATCGTTCAGAACTTTCTATTCGGGATCCGATTAATATTGCCACAAAAGGGTGGCCAAGAGAGGAGAATAAAGAGTGGAGTCAAAAAGAACTCGAAGAATTCAAAGAAGTTGAAGAAAGCTGAGAACAAAATAGCAGAATATCCATCTGCCGAAGACAATGGTAAAAGGCCTGCTAAAAAATAAAAGATGACTCCATAAGAAGCTGTGGAGGTAGTACAAACAATCTCTACCAATCATCCACCATTCGATTCATTTTTGGAAGAATTTGATGCTTTTATATCCAGCCAACTAACATAAGAGACAGACAAATTTATGAAGTTATAGATCAAAATTATAATATTATACGTTAACAGTTAAATTTTATTACCTTCGGTAAAGTTCTCTGCTTAATCTCATAATATTGATACAGGATGTCGTATGTTTGCAGGAAAAGCTTTCAAGGTTGTTTGTTGTACAGTGATATCAAAATTCTGAGTTCGAAAAATTTTGAATATCAAATATAATAATTTCTATGCATGGGTGTCATAATTTTGATCCTTAATATCATAATTTTAATACAGGATGTCATTATTCTTCTTTCGGAGATGTTTCCTATATCGAATGTTATAATTTAGACCTTTAATATTATAATTTGGACACAGAATGTCATAATTCTACGTTCGGAGTTGTTTGTGTTTAAGAATGTCATAATTTTGATACAGGATGTCATACTTCTACATTCGGATTGCCGTGAAGTCATAATTTTGATCCTTAATGTTATAATTCTCATTTGAGGATGTTTTCTGTGCATGATATTATAATTTTGATCGTTAATATCGTAATTCTGCTTTCGGGGATGTTTTCTATACCGAATGTCATAATTTTGATCTTTAATGTCATAATTTTGTTATTTAATGTCATAATTTTAGCCCTTAATGTCATAATTCTGACACAGAATGCCATAATTCTGCATTCGGGATTGTTTGTATTCTAGGATGTTATAATTTTGATCCTTAATGTCATAATTTTGACCATTAATGTCATAATTCTATTTTCGGAGATGTTTACTATTTTTTGACTCTTAATGTCATAATTTTGACTCTTAATGTCATAATTATGACATATGATGTTATAATTCTACGTTCGGGATTGTTTCTGTTCTAGGATGTCATAATTTTGATCTTCAATGTCATAATTCTGCTTTCGGGAATGTTTTCTATATAGGATGTCATAATTTTGATCCTTAATATCATAATTTTTAATCTTAATATCATAATTTTGATCTTTAATGTCATAATTCTGATCGTTAATTTCATAATTCTGCTTTCGGGGACGTTTTCTATGTAGGATGTTATAATTTTGACCCTTAATATCATAATTATGCTTTCACGGACGTTTTCTATGTTGGATGTCATTATTTTAATCCTTAATGTCATATTTCTACATTTGGAGATATTTACTATGCAAAATGTCATAATTTTGACCCTTAAAATCATAATTTTGCCTTTTAATATCATAATTTTGATCCTTAATATCATAATTTTGATCGTTAATATCATTATTCTGCTTTCGTGGACATTTACTGTGACAAATGTCATAATTTTGATCCTTAATATCATAATTTTGTTCTTTAATGTCATAATTTTGATTCTTAATTTTATAATTTTGACGTAGGACGTCATAATTCTACATTCGAGGTTGTTTCTATCATTTGATGGCATAATTTTGATCTTTAATGTCATAATTTTGAACGTTAATATTATAATTCTGCTTTCGGAGATGTTTTCTGTACAGGATGTCATAATTTTGATCCTTAATGTCATAATTATTCTTTAATGTTATAATTTTGATCCTCAATGTCATAATTCTGACACAGGATGTCATAATTCTGCGTTCAGATAAGTTTACTATACGTCGATGTCATAATTTTAAAAAGGATAAGTTTGAGAGAATAATTGAGGTGGTATAATATTAGCGTGGATCCTCACATGCACCGCACCATGCTCAGTTCCTATATAAATATAAATTAAGGGCAACCTAGTTATGGGCAAAAGGAGGATCTCATTGAGCCTTCACTTTCAGGTGAAGATATCGTCATCATGATACTCCTGTTCAATGGAGGGTTTGTGCCCCCACCATTCCGGATCGTTGTCGGCAGTTCGAGAGGGGTGTGTTGTCCAACACTCACCTTGGATTGGAAGGCATTGAAAATTGCCATGCCTCTATACAGTCTCGACCTAATGCATGGAGCGTAGGATCAAGGAGAGAAGGAGTGCCAACATGATCGATGGTGACTGCAATTTACCTAACCCTAGCAATCGTCAAGCCTCCACGGGTAGCCTTGGACCAAGTGTGGAGCATAGGAAGCAATGAGGAAAGGAGAGTATCGATACGAACGGAAGTGATTGCAAGCTCCATCACCCTAGAAAAGAGCAACGATCTCAATTTTCTTATTTACTTTGTTTGTCCTAATTTATAAAATGGATGATTATATTTCATCAAACTATGAAATATTGTAAATATATTATCAATAATAAAATATCTTCTTAAGTTTTGGAAGAGATTGCTTGCACATATTGTACTTGTGTGATGATTTTTGGTTTCGGAAAATTTATTTGCGAACAAAGACAATTTTTATATAGGATCTTATATTTCTATAACTTCTGCGTTAAAGGACATTTTTTGTAACATCATGCCATAATTTTAACCTAAAAGATGGATACTTTCGACACAGGATATCATAATTTTAACCCTTAATGTCATAATTTTGACTATTAATGTCATAATTTTGATCTTTAATATCATAATTTTGATCCTTAATGTCATAATTCTATTTTCGAGAATTTTTTGTGTCGGATGTCATAATTTTGATCATTAATATCATAATTTTGATTCTTAATATCATAATTTTGATTCTTAATGTCATTATTTTGCTTTCGAGGATGTTTACTATGACTGATATCATAATTTTGATCCTTAATATCATAATTTTATCCTTTAATATCATAATTTTGATCCTTAATATCATAATTTTGACGCAGGACGTCATAATTCTGCGTTCGGAGTTGTTTCTGTTTTAGAATATCATAATTTTGATCGTTAATATTATTATTCTATTTCGGGATGTTTATTGTGATGATGTCATAATTTTAATCTGCATTTGAAAATATTTTTATTTAATATCATAATTTTGATTATAATGTCATAATTCTGATGCTTAGGACTATCATAATTCTGCATTCACGATTGTTTCTGATTTATAGGATGTTATAATTTTGATCCTTAATATCATAATTTTGATTATTAATATCATAATTTTGCTTTCGGGGATGTTTCTTATGCCGGACGTCATAATTTTGATCATTAATGTCATAATTTTGCCCTTTAGTATCATAATTTTGACCGTTAATGTCATAATTCTGACGTTGGACATTATAATTCTGCGTTCGAGATTGTTTCTATTATAGGATATCATAATTTTGATCGTTAATATCATAATTATGCTTTCGGGGACGTTTCCTATGCTAAATATCATAATTTTATCCTTTAATATCATAATTTTGGCCCTTAATATCATAATTCTGACGTAGGATGTCATAATTCTGCGTTTGGGATTATTTCTATTATAGGATGTGATAATTTTGATCTTTAATATCATAATTTTGATTGTTAATGTCATAATTCTACTTTCAAGAATTTTTTCTATATCAGATGTCATAATTTTGATCATTAATGTTATAATTTTTGATCCTTAATGTCATAATTTTGATCGTTAATGTCATAATTATGCTTTTGGAGATGTTTTTTTTTTGTATCGGATGTCATAATTTTGATCCTTAATATCATAATTGTCCTTTAATATCATGATTTTGATCCTTAATGTCATAATTTTGATGCAGGACGTCATAATTCTGTGTTCGGGGTTGTCTCTATTTTAGGATATTATAATTTTGATCCTTAATGTCATAATTTTGATTATTAATGTCATAATTCTATTTTTGGAGATGTTTCCTGTGCCGAATGTCATAATTTTGACCCTTAATATCATAATTTTATCCTTTAATGTCATAATTTTGGTTCTTAATATCATAATTCTGACGTAGAACGTCATAATTCTGCATTCGGGGTTGTTTCTATTATAGGATGTCATAATTTTGACGCTTAATGTCATAATTTTGATCATTAAGGTCATAATTATGCTTTCAGGGATTTTTCCTGTGTCGGATGTCATAATTTTGACCATTAAAGTCATAATTTTGATCGTTAATGTCATTATTTTGCTTTCGGGAACGTTTACTGTGATTGATGTCATAATTTTAATCCTTAATGTTATAATTTTATCCTTTAATGTCATAATTTTGATCCTTAATGTCATAATTCTGACACAGGATGTCATAATTCTACGTTCGGAGTTGTCTCTGTTCTAGGATGTCATAATTTTGATCCTTAATGTAATAATTTTGACCGTTAATGTCATAATTCTGCTTTCGGGGACGTTTTCTGTGCTGGATGTCATAATTTTGATTTTTAATGTCATAATTTTGTCCTTTAATGTCATAATTTTGGCCCTTAATGTCATAATTCTGATGTAAGATGTCATACGGGATTGTCTTTGTTCTAGGATGTCATAATTTTGATCCTTAATGTCATAATTTTGTTCTTTAATATCATAATTTGGACATTATATTTTGAAAGATTGACATTTCCTGTGTCCAGACAATAAATTATACTTCGATTACCTGTATTCAGTGTTAACCAAAAATGATCTACCATATAATGTTAAAGAAATTATATTTCTGCATGGAATTTCATCTTATCATAACTATACAATTTGACAATCTTGTATTCAGTGTTATACGAAGAATTGGCTCACTTAAAATGATAAATTCACTGTGATACAAGGTATTCACTCTCTTACAATGATACCAAGAATTTTTTCTATTAGAGGGCTCCAACTTTGTCAATGACAGCAGTCACTCTCTGTTCGAGTCCTTTTATAATTTTTGTAGCATGTTCCCTTCGATATTGAACGACGTCAGCTTGGTTGAAGTCCCATTTCTATGATCTATCCTTGCGAGCAAAATAGTCCATATACTTCAAGCAGTAAAGACCACAATCTAGAGAACCCAGAGGCTGGAAGGGGCAATCTTCATTTTCTTCTACATTCCATTCACCCACTTCTGCATTGTCATAATATGTGGAACATGGCTCCTAGTATCTTTTGCCACTTCCTGGCACTAGCCTTATATTTGGCATTGCGCTTGGAGTTTAGATGAATAATTTTTTTCGCGTCCATATCCATAACCACCAAGTGTCGGTGGATATTATCTATGTTGATGATGCTGAAAAGGAGTCTAAATTTCTTCTTATCAACATCACTAACTCGATCGAAAATGAACTCTCCCGCCGTGCTAGCTAGCTCATGATATATTGCTGTCGATTGAATACATATGTCGGTTGTCATTATGGGAGCAACGATGCATTTATGGTACAAATCTGGTTGTTCTCTCTATTTTTTGCAAAGAAAATTCTGACCAGCATTAATTATCTGTTCATGAAAATCGTATTATGATGTGAAAAAAATAGAAACAAAAAATACACATGATATCTAGAATAAAGAATGAGAATTGAGATCTAAATAAGAGTTGAATTCTTACATTGTCAATTATCATCCGTGCAAATAGGAGGTCATGAAGATTGGATCTAGTGATGCTGCCTCCTTCAGCATTGTAGAAGATAATCTCACTGTAATGGAAAATAGAAGGATATCATAAATCATAAGTAGATACTATGTTATACAGGATGGCATAAATTACTTACGAGTTAATTCTTTCGGATAAGAACATCTCAATAATGGCATCATCCTCAGACAATGATTCTTTGCCTTGATATTCGCATGAATGCTCGATGAATCCGTGTTAAAAAATCAGGTTAAAAAATATAACGCAGTATGAAGATCTCATGATATTGATAAAAAAGACATGTATGTCTATCTCATCTTCATTTTGTTATACGCCTGATATATTTGACAGGTCCAGAAATGATGTTTCTTTGGATTTCGATTCTATCTTAGTCTTTTTTGTTGGCATGTGGGTCTCATAATTTGGATCTTCTGTCAGATGGAGGCCTTGCGTACCATGTGTTCTTTTTTTACCCTCCTCTCGAGTGAATATATCAGCATCTTTGGCTTATCTTCCCCATTATTTTTCTTCTCCTTCATTTTTCTTTCTTTATACTTGCTCTTCTTCTTATCCTCCTCTTGCACCCTTTTCTCCTCCCTTTTTTTTTCTTCATCCTTCATCTTCTTCTCATCCTTCTGCTTTTTCTCCTCTTCCATCTTCTTTTCATCCTCTTCCTTTCTTTTTCTTTCTTCCTGCTCCCTCTTCTTCTCCTCTTCCTCCTTACAATTCTCCTTCCTCTTTTCCTCATCCTCCTCCTCCCTTCTCTCTTCCTCCTCCTTTTCCGCCTCTTTTTTCTTCTTTCCTCCTTCCTATTCTCCTCCATCAATTTTTTCTTCCTCTTCCTCCTTGTCCTCCATTTTTTTCCTTTCTTCCTCTTCTCCTCCGCTTCATCCTCTTCGTCATCTTCCTCTTCCCACTTTTCTTCTTCATCCTCCCACTTTTTATCCTTGATTTCCTTTCTGATCAAGGATTTCAATAGCTTATCATGAATGAGGATCTTTTTCCTAAACTCTTCAATTTCAATCCTTAGTTGTACACATATGGCACAGCCAACCGGAATAGGCTCCTCCAATTTTGCTTCATCAGTACTATGAGTGCTTTTTTTTCTCTTTAACAGAACTGAAAAGTCAGTGCTCCTACAGGGCAGGTCGAAGAGAATCTTCGACCTGAATATAAAAGAAGCGCAAATAAAAAAATCTCATAACTTTAAAGAATGTAATCCGAATGTGTTTTAACTGAAATATCGTAATTTCACATAAAATATCATAATAAAGTCTCTAAAAGATTTTTTGACAATATCATGTCATAATTTCATCTAAAATATCATCATTTTGTTCTAGAATGTTATAATAATGTCAAAACACATTCTTGAGGTAATTTCGCTACTGGATATCATAACTTTTACATGAAACATCATAATTTTGACATACAATATCATAATAATGTCTCAAACCTTCTTCCGAAAGAATTTTGCATAAAGAAAGTCATAATTATAACGTTAAGTGTCATAATTTTGACAAAGTATGTCATAATTTTTATTAAGACAACTTCCGGAGGTGTTTTGCAAACACGATATCATAATTTTACCAAAAATGTCATCATTTTGATATAGAATGTCATAATAATGTCAAAACACATATTTAGGTTGTAATTCACTGCTAGTTATCATAATTTTGATTCTTAATGTCATAATTTTGATATAAAATGTCATAATAATGTCTAAAGTCAGAATTTTTTGACATCAAATGTTATAATTTTGAGACAGAATCTCATAAATTTTATAAAGAATGACTTCCGTTGGTGTTTTCCTCAGACAATGTCGTAATTTAACATAAAATCTAATCATTTTGACATAGAATGACCATTAATGTCAAAAACATATTCGGGAAGTATTATATGATATCCTAAAAAATATATAACATCCTATGACATTCTTCGATAGCTTATTTTTGTCGGTTTACCTTGTGGGGTTGGATGTTATCAAAATTTATATCATAGCTTCTTTTTTTGCAGACATGCCATCTCAACAATCTTGAAAATTTTGAAGGGTCAGATGGCGATCGGATATTTGTGTGCTCCAGGAACCACACCTGCACATGAGCATTTTCACAAAATAGACTATAGAAGAATTTGTAAAAATACAAAAGACTGCACTCTGAAAATAAAATGATTTAAGTTTACCACGAGGGCTGCCGAACAACCAAGAAGAGTGGGCTGCTTCCTTCCCTTGTCAAACCTCTTTGCTTTGCGAGGCTCTCCTGACCTCAGATAGTCAGTAATCTCTGGGAGGACCTCAACCCCTAGGTTTTTGATGAAAACGGCCCATGCAAAAGATCCTAATTGAGATAAGTCATCTAAAAATGGGATCATATCTCTTGGACAAGTCTGGTTTGACTTTGGAGCTAAGAAAAGTGCAAAAATGTATGCTATCCAAAGCTTGTTGGTATCCTCAATATCCTCCTTTCTTTTCAATGATTTTAGCTGACTAATCAAAGACTCCAACCCTTTATATTGCAGCTGCAAACGCTTCCCAAATTTGTCGAACAGCCTCTCCTTCTTCGGCTTTCTGTCTATTGAGATTTTCACATCGTGACATGGAGGACCGACGATTAGTGCCACTTCCTCCGCACTAAATGTTACTATTTTTTCTGCAATAATGAATTGATCTCCTCCAATGTGGCATTTTATGATGTCAGAGAGTACCCCATCTACCAAAAATGGCTCCATGTCAACAAAGACACCGAATGGAGTCTTTCAGATGAGTTGAATGTGCTCAGGACAAAAGCCGATGTTTCGGACATTATGAACATAAACTCCAAGTTAACAGGAGTTCTTAAAAATTGGAGTTCTTTCAGAAAAATGGGGGAAAATTTGAGATGACACTACAAGAAAAAATCGGATTGTCAACAATAGGAACTCAAAGTAATAAATAACATGTCATAATTTTGATTAAAGAATGTCTTACGGAGATGCTTTGCCTAGTAGATGTCATAAGTTCAACAAAATTGTCACATTTTGACATCGAATCTTATAATAATATCAAAATTATGACATCCTGTCAAAGAAACAAACACGAAAGCAGAATTATGACATCCTGTGTCAAAATTATGACATTAAGAATCAGAATTATGACATCCTGTGTCAAAATTATAACATTAAGGATCAAAATTATGACATCATGGAGAAAAAACATCAATGAAGGCAGAATTATGACATCCTGTGTCAAAATTATGACATTAAAGATCTAAATTATGACATCCTGATACAGAAACATTATCGAACGCAGAATTATGACATCCTAAATCAAAATTTTGATAAAGAATGTGATAATAATATCAAAAATTATATTCTGATGAAAATTTGACTATTGGATGTCATAATTTTTACATAAAATGTCATAATTTTGACGTAGGATGTCGGAATAATGTTTAAAACTATCTTTCGAAGAATTTTGCATAAGAAAGTCATAATTTTAACCTACAATCCCATAATTCTGATATAGGATGTCATTATTTTTATTAAAGAATGTCTTATGGAGGTCTTTTGCAAATACGATGTCATTATTTTAACTAAAATGTCATAATTTCATATATAATGTCACAATGATGTAAAAAACTAGATTCGAAATGTATTTTGACTACATGATGTCATAATTTTTATCTGAAATGTTATGAATTCGAACATGATGTCATAATAATCTCTAAAACTTTCATCCGAAAGAATTTTGCATACAGAAAGTCATAATTTTATTCTAAAATATCATAATTTTGAAACAGGATATCATAATTTTTGTTAAAAAATGCCTTACGGAGGTGTTTTGTCTACAAGATGTCATAAGTTCACCAAAAATATTATCATTTTGTCATATAATGTCATAATAATATCAAAATTGTGACATCTCGACAGAGAAAAATCTCCAAAAGCATAATTATGATATTTAATATCCAAATTATGACATTAAGGGTCAAAATTATGACATGCGGCATAGAATACGTCAACGAAGGCAGAATTATGACATCCTGTGTCAAAATTATGACATTAAGGATCAAAATTATAACATCCTGGAGAAAAAATATCAATGAAAACATAATTATGACATCCTATGTCAAAATTATGATATTAAGGGTCTAAATTATGACATCCTGACATAGAAACATTATCGAACGCAGAATTATGACATCCTGAGTCAAAATTTTGGCAAA
Organism: Cocos nucifera; assembly: GCA_006176705.1. Classification (NCBI taxonomy): domain Eukaryota; kingdom Viridiplantae; phylum Streptophyta; class Magnoliopsida; order Arecales; family Arecaceae; genus Cocos; species Cocos nucifera. The sequence continues at coordinate 733,662 of QRFJ01000306.1, forward strand.
AATGTGATAATAAATCAAAAATCATATTTTGGTGGAAATTTGACTATTGGATATCATAATTTTTACACGAAATATCATAATTTTGGCGTAGGATGTCAGAATAATGTCTAAAGCTATCTTTTGAAAAATTTTGCGTAATAAAGTCATAATTTTAATCTACAATCTCAAAATTTTGATCCAGGATGTCATTATTTTTATTAAAGAATGTCTTACGGAGGTCTTTTGCAAACACGATGTCATTATTTTAACAAAAATATCATAATTTCACATATAATGTCATAATGATGTCAAAAACTAGATTCAGAATGTATTTCGACTACATGATGTCATAATTTTTATCTGAAATGTCATAAATTCAAACATGATGTCATAATAATCTCTAAAACTTTCATTTGAAAAAATTTTGCATGCAAAAAGTCATAATTTTATCCTAGAATATCATAATTTTGAAACATGATATCATAATTTTTATTAAAGAATGTCTTACGGAGGTGTTTTGCTCACAAGATGTCATAAGTTCACAAAAAATATCATTATTTTGTCATAGAATGTCATAATAATATCAAAATTATGACGTCCCGATTGAGAAAAATCTCCGAAAGAATAATTATGATATTTAACATCCAAATTATGACATACGGCACAGAATACGTCAACGAAGGCAGAATTATGACATCCTGTGTCAAAAATATGACATTAAGGATCAAAATTATAACATCCTAGAGAAGAAACATCAACAAAGGTAGAATTATAATATCCTATGTCCAAATTATAACATTAAGGATCAAAATTATGACATCCTAGAGAAGAAACATCAACGAAGGTAGAATTATGGTATCTTGTGTCAAACTTATGACATTAAGGATTTAAATTATGACATCCTGACACAGAAACATTACCGAATGCAAAATTATGACATCTTGAATCAAAATTTTGACAAAGAATGTGATAATAATATCAAAAATTATATTCTGATGAAAATTTGACTATTGGATGTTATAATTTTTACACAAAATATCATAATTTTGACGTAGGATGTTAGAATAATGTATAAAACCATCTTCCGAAGAATTTTGCATAAGAAAGTCATAATTTTAACCTACAATCCCATAATTCTGACATAAGATGTCATTATTTTTATTAAAGAATGTCTTACGGAGGTCTTTTGCAAATACGATGTCATTATTTTAACTAAAATGTCATAATTTCACATATAATGTCACAATGATGTCAAAAACTAGATTCGAAATGTATTTTGACTACATGATGTTATAATTTTTATCTGAAATGTCATGAATTCGAACACAATGTCATAATAATCTCTAAAACTTTCATCCGAAAAAAATTTGCATTCAAAAAGTAATAATTTTATCTAGAATGTCATAATTTTGAAACAGGATATCATAATTTTTGTTAAAGAATGTCTTATGGAGGTGTTTTGCTTACAAGATGTCATATGTCATAGGTTCACCAAAAATATTATCATTTTGTCATAGAATGTTATAATAATATCAAAATTATGACATCTCGGTAGAGAAAAATCTCCGAAAGCATAATTATGACATTTAATGTCCAAATTATAATATTAAGGGTCAAAATTATGACATGCGACATAGAATATGTTAACGAAGGCAGAATTATGACATCCTGTGTCAAAATTATGATATTAAGGGTCAAAATTATAACATCCTAGAGAAGAAACATTAACGAAGATATAATTATGACATCTCGTGTCAAAATTATGATATTAAGGGTCTAAATTATGACATCCTGACATAGAAACATTACTGAATACAGAATTATGACATCCTGAGTCAAAATTTTGGCAAAAATGTGATAATAATATCAAAAATCATATTTTGGTGGAAATTTGACTATTGGATGTCATAATTTTTATACGAAATGTCATAATTTTGATGTAGGATGTCAAAATAATATCTAAAACTATCTTTTGAAGAATTTTGCATAAGAAAGTCATAATTTTAACCTACAATCTCATAATTCTGACACAGGATGTTATTTTTATTAAGGAATGTCTTACGGAGGTCTTTTGCAAATACGATGTCATTATTTTAACAAAAGTGTCATAATTTCACATATAATGTCATAATGATGTCAAAAACTAGATTCGGAATATATTTTGACTACATGATGTCATAATTTTTATCTGAAATGTCATAAATTTGAATGCAATGTCATAATAATCTCTAAAACTTTCATCCGAAAGAATTTTGCATGCGAAAAGTCATAATTTTATCTTAGAATGTCATAATTTTTGAAACAGGATGTCATAATTTTTGTTAAAGAATGTCTTACGGAGGTGTTTTGCTTACAAGATGTCATAAGTTCACAAAAAATATCATTTTATCATAGAATGTTATAACAATATCAAAATTATGACATCCCGGCAGAGAAAAATCTCCGAAAGCATAATTATGATATTTAACATTTAAATTATGACATTAAGGATCAAAATTATGACATGCGGCACATAATACGTCAACAAAGGCAGAATTACGACATCTTGTGTCAAAAATATGACATTAAGGATCAAAATTATGACATCCTGGAGAAGAAACATCAACGAAGGTAGAATTATAACATTCTGTGTCAAAGTTATGATATTAAGAATCAAAATTGTGACATCCCGGAGAAGAAATATCAACGAAGGCAGAATTATGATATTCTATGTCAAAATTATGATATTAAGGATCTAAATTATGACATTCTGACACAGAAATATTACCGAACACAGAATTATGACATCCTGAATCAAAATTTTGACAAAGAATACGATAATAATATCAAAAATTATATTCTGGTGAAAATTTGACTATTGGATGTCAGAATTTTTATACAAAATGTCATAATTTTGATGTAGAATATCAGAATAATGTCTAAAACTCTTCTGAAGAATTTTGCATAAGAAATTCATAATTTTAACTTACAATCTCATAATTCTAACACATGATGTCATTATTTTTATTAAAGAATGTCTTACGGAGGTCTTTTGCAAACACAATGTCATTATTTTAACTAAAATATCATAATTTCACATATAATGTCACAACGATGTCAAAAACTAGATTCGGAATGTATTTTGACTACATGATGTTATAATTTTTATCTAAAATGTCATGAATTCGAATACGATGTCATAATAATCTCTGAAACTTTCATCCGATAGAATTTTGCATATAGAAAGTCATAATTTTATCCTAAAATGTCATAATTTTGGAACATGATATCATAATTTTTGTTAAAGAATGTCTTACGGAGATGTTTTACCTACAAAATGTAATAAGTTCAACAAAAATATTATCATTTTGTTATAAAATGTTATAATAATATCAAAATTATGACATCTCGGTAGAGAAAAATCTTCGAAAGCATAATTATGACATTTAACATCCAAATTATGACATTAAGGATCAAAATTATGATATGCGGCATAGAATACGTCAATGAAGGCAGAATTATGACATTAAGGGTCAAAATTATAATATCCTGAAGAAGAAACATCAACAAAGATATAATTATGACATCCTGTATCAAAATTATGATATTAAGGGCCTAAATTATGATATCCTGATATAGAAACATTACCGAAGGCATAATTATGATATCCCGAGTCAAAATTTTGGCAAAAATGTGATAATAATATCAAAAATCATATTTTGATGGAAATTTGACTATTGGATGTCATAATTTTTACGCAAAATGTCATAATTTTGACGTAGGATGTTAGAATAATGTCTAAAACTATCTTTTGAAGAATTTTGCATAAGAAAGTCATAATTTTAATCTACAATCTCATAATTCTGACATAGGATGCCATTATTTTTATTAAAGATTATCTTACGGTGGTCTTTTGCAAACACGATGTCATTATTTTAACTAAAATATCATAATTTCACAAATAATGTTACAATGATGTCAAAAACTAGATTCAGAATGTATTTTGACTACATGATGTCATAATTTTTATCTGAAATGTTATAAATTCGAACACGATGTCATAATAATCTCTAAAACTTTTATCCGAAAGAATTTTGCATGCAAAAAGTCATAATTTTATCCTAGAATGTCATAATTTTGAAACATAATGTCATAATTTTTGTTAAAGAATGTCTTACAGAGGTGTTTTGCCTACAAGATATCATAAGTTCACAAAAAATATCATCATTTTGTCATAGAATGTCATAATAATATCAAAATTATGACATCCCGGCGGAGAAAAATCTCCGAAAGCATAATTATGACATTTAACGTCCAAATTATGATATTAAGAATCAAAATTATGATATGTGGCATAGAATACGTCAACGAAGGTAGAATTACGACATCCTTTGTCAAAATTATGACATTAAGAATTAAAATTATGACATCCTGGAGAAGAAACATCAATAAAGGCAGAATTACGACATCCTGTGTCAAAATTATGATATTAAGGGTCAAAATTATGACATTCTGGAGAAGAAACATCAACGAAGGCAGAATTATGATATCTTGTGTCAAAATTATGATATTAAGGGTCTAAATTATGACGTTAAGGATCTAAATTATGATATCCTGACACAAACATTACCAAACACAGAATTATGATGTCCTAGGTCAAAAGTATGACATTAAGGGTCAAAATAATGACATCCTGTTAATAAAATGCCTTCCGAAGGTACTTATGACAATATTATGATATCGTAGGTCAAAATTATGACATTGTAGGTTAGTATTATTACAACTTTTATGTAAAATACCTACCAAGTATAATTTTTTAATTTTTTATGACATCCTAGTTCAAATTTATGATATTCTGTATTAATATTATGACATCCCATTGGTAAAACACCTTCTGAAGATAGTTTTGACGATATTGTGACATCCTAGGTCAAAAGTATGACATTAAGGGTTAGTATTATGACATTCTGTAGGTTAAATACGTCTCAAGTAAAATTTTTGTCATTTTTATGACATCCTAGATCAGATTTATGAGATTATATGTGAATATTATAACATATTTAAGCAAAACGCCTTCCAAAGATAGTTTCCATCTACTCTTGAAGGTAATGATTTTGATACATGATATCATAAACTTCGTTCGGCATGACATGTAAGCCTGCAGGATGTCATAATTTTTACCAACGAGATAAATATGTGTAAAACCTGAAAGTAAATTGCTCTGGAATGAATCGAGGAAGTAAAAAATCTTTAATGGATGCCCTAAATCTTGAAAGAAGTGTCCTAAACCTAAACAGAAGTTTACCTTCTTCTCTTTCCTCTATTTCATGCTTTTCGGAGGTTGTTGGCTCATCTTCTACCTTGTAAACAACCATTGCTGTACTTTCTTTGATTAAGTTCTCTTCTTCGTTGCCTTCTTCTTGACGTCTTCTAAACTTGAACTTTTTAGGGGTCATAACTGAAAATTCTCCCTCACCCAATAAAATCTTTCATATTATGTCACAACGCTCACTGTAGAGATGGTCCGTTCGATATGCTCCGCTTCTCTGAAAAAGGAAACAAGAAAAATGCTGATTGCTGGAGTGGAGGAAAAACGAAAAGGATTTTTCAGAGAGAAGACAATGAAATTTTTGTGTTGATTTTTGCTTGAAGAAGGGTCAGGGGGCAAAATCATCTTTTCATATTTTTGAAAAGACCCGGATTAATTACAGTATAGAATATGATGACGCCTTTTGTGAGAACATCATAGCCGTCGCGTCAAGCCTTGGGGGCTCCAGGTGGACCATCCGAAAGACACGGTGTGCTCCGCATCTGAATTTTTACACCGCAGGCAGTGTAGAAAGAATTACCAATTCAGAGATACCTTAGTGATCTAACTTTAGCTAGATAGAACTCATTCTCTAGTTCCATGGACAAGATCAGTTTTTTTATGTTGTGATTTTGGTTTTAAGGGGGGTTTGCTGAACCGGTATCGGAGGGAGTTCTGGCTGGTGATTGGTTTGGCACAGTATGGATCCATACCGAGCTGCTTTGGCATGTACCGACAGGGAAAGCTGGAGAGAGAGGAGAGAGAGGAGAGAAGGGAAAGAGAGAGATAGAGAGGGAGGGAGAGGGAGTGGGAGGAAGGGAGGGAGAGGGAGGGCCAAGAAGATGTCACGTCAAGTCTGACAGAGAGGGAGAGGGAGGGACTAGGAGAGGAAGGGAGGGAGAGACCTCGTCTTTCAAGAGGAGGAGAGGGAGAGGGAGGAAGGGTGTACCTCATCGGCGGCACAGCCTCGTTCAACATCATCATTGAGCACCATGAACAGAAGCCCTTAGGGCTTCGAGGGAGGGGAACAGGCACAGCAATTGAAATGAAAAAAAGAAAAGCCAAAGGTGCAGAGGCTGGGTGATTTGTATGCCGAACCGTTTAATTGAACCATGCCAGGAGCTGATTGATTTGGTACCCCCGGAACTGGTTGGTTCAGCATGGTTCAGAACACCAGTTTTGGTTTAGTATCGGAAATTAAAACCAGATTATTTTGATTTTCTTGGAATCAATCTGAAACCAAGGTTGGTTTACAGATATCAGTCCAAACAAACCAGCAAGAGCATATCATAGTAGACAAGCGAAGAACCCAGTATTGGATTCAGATAGATTGTAGACTATAGAGATGAAGGAAAAGCTTTAGTTTGCAATTGTAGTGGTTAGACATGGATCTGGTATGCCTCGATTAGGCAAGAGGTGAGCGTTTACCATTTCTTGCTCACAGAAGTACAAAACTAAGCAGAAGCAATTATGTAGAACCATGGATAAATATGGATCATAGAACTGGAAAAAGAAGAAAATAAGGAAAAGTGTAGTGTTAAACGGGTAACTATAAGGCTTGAACATTTCCTTTCCAGTTTCACATCTTTCACTTCATAGGGCTTTGATAGAAGAGTCTTGGCCTTATCCTGAAGTTTTCACCCAACACTATTGAAGTCACCCAGTATCTCAACACCAAGCTTCTCTAAAAAATAACCATAGTCTTTTGCCATGGATCTCGCACACAATGTCACACCACATAATAAGATAGAAGAGAAACTCAATCATATTTTATTAACTTAGTTATCTGTCTTAAAAGTGAATATATATGATCAGTTGTGGTTATGAAGCTCCTTAAGCCCCGAGGACTCCTTTTTAATTCTATAGAACTCAATTACAATAAGAAAAGTACATGAAATGATGAAAAATATCTTTTTTATGCATAATAGGACTTATAACTTGACCAACAATCTTTCCTAAAAGAGAGACAAGTTAAACGTGGTCCCAAAAGCTGTCAATATTCATGTCTGAGTTGAATTGGCTGCAAAATTGCAAGTTTATTATGTGCCAATTTGTCAACACCTTCCATTATTTGTTTTTCACTATTTTCGCTATTTCTCCCTCATCTGGATTCCAATTGATCCAATTTAAGATGGCACTAGAAAGCTTATTCGACTAATAGATGTGACGAAAGTGGTTTTATAGCCAAGTGCCCAAGTGTTCTGTTCAAGCTTTCTTTGTGGACTAATGACCGCAACATTAGCTTTCAAAAGGTGATTTGTGCTCAAAATATCACCAAACTAGAGTAGTCCTTTTCTGTTTTCTGTTTTTTTTTTTTGATAAAGACGAACAGTTCATATAAGTTTAGTATGAGTACATCCAACAAAAATCAAAAAACAAAACATCCCTAATAGCTTCTAGATCAGCCATCATGTCGGTCTATAGGACGTCCACCGCGTGCTGAGCCATGAAGGAGATGATCCAATCTGCCACGCTATTCGCCTCCCAGTAGACATGCTTGACTATCAAGGAAGCGCAGCCTGTCAAAGACTCCAATGAACATGCTTCACCTATCAGACAATTTTACTTCCAATTTGTCTATTCAGGCAAGCATCAGGTTGGTAATGTACTACTGAAACAACCTAATGGTTCCAAATCAATCATTAGGAGCTGAAGGCAGCATTTTTTTTTTCTGTTGAATGATCTTGCATGGGTTTTGGGTGTTCTTTTACTGCATCATGTATCGAACATGAATTAGAGCCAACTATAAACCAAATATTTAAGCTATCGGTCATGGGTTCAGGTAGTTATGAGTCTTCCATCATTCCCGTGTAAAGGACATACTAATACCCAGAATGACAAAATCTAATGATTGTTCAACATAAGGGTTGCTGAACACAACCATGACCATTTGTTCATAGAACCTTTTATTATGAAAATAAAACTCGATTTACTAAATTTGATTTTCATATAAGGAAATAAATTTAACCCAAATTGGTTGCAACAGAGTTGAATCGACTTATTTTGTTCTCTCCTAATGAAACCCTTGCATGTTCTCTGTCCACCAATCCTCATTGCAAATAAAATAAGGGGCAATTCTAGTTAGTAATACACAACCGATAGAATTAATCCATCATAACTGTGTTTTCTCTGTTTATATATCCATTTACAGATCCATTTTCTCAATTTTCATGCGATAATATTTATGGATCTTTTGTAGGTTTCCTGTCATTTGTATACGTTTTCTTAAATAGGAGCAACCTACTTGCATTTGTTTTACTTTTTATAATACTTGGAAAATATAAATTTGATAAACTGTCAAGCAGCCATCAATAGAAAAACATGTGAAGAGTATAGAAGTACTTGCAACTCGTGTGGAAACTTCTTTTAGGTGCCAGATGCAACTCATATCACGTCTCTCCACCCTTTTGTATCTTTTCTTTGTTGGAAATTCAAAAGAACTGAAGTGGAACTATGAGGAAAAATCTAGATAAAATAAGTTGCTGTGATTAACTCAGGAAAGAAATTTTGATGAAAAAGCAAACTTTTAAACAAGAGTGCTAACTACAATGGGAAGGTAGAGGCTAACAGAATTTTAGTAAACTGTCATATGGATACACTTGTGCATACCTTGTAAAGCATGCACTTGCTAATTCTTACATTGTTTAGATACATAGAGATCTGCAGGAACAACATAGTACTATTCTCCAGCACATTCTATGCACGTGAGTGCATATATGTTGAGACTTCAAAAGCATTTAGAGAATATATGTTGAACTCTTAAAAGCATGAACAGCTATGACCTTATTATCCTGGAAACTTCGTCCTGTTCATTAGAAAGTCCAAGAGTCAGCACGAAATGTGACCTATCCATTGCTAGATATATTTTTTCTTACCATTGAAAATCCAGATTTCTCTCCTTTTGGAAAGAAAATCCAGATTTATTAAAATAGAAGAAGTCTATTAAAACCTTTTTGTGATTTGTGTGTGAAGAGTTAGAGAGCCAGACTGGCTTCTTAGAGAGTTCTGTTTTTCATATTGATTTTTATGAGCAGGCAATAGAATGTGGAATTTCCTCGAGGGTTTGCAAGTTTCCAAAACTTTCTTTGAATTATTTTAAGAGAGAGAAGTCTAAATTGGTCGAGATGCAGATTTTTTTGGGTCTTCTGAGATTTCTGAGTAGGGAGTTTAGAGTCTGATTCCCTATAAAACCCATGAGAGAAAGTGTTTTTCTTTCTTTTTCTTTAATATGGTCAGCTGCTTTCCATTTCTGTGGAATTTCTTTTTCTCTTTGAATCTGATCTTCTCAAGTTTGGGGTTGAACTGGCGAGATCCAATTTTAAATCATTGGTTGTTCATGTTTTGTGGATGGCTTGTGACTGAGTGGAACCCTTCCATCTGTGCCACGAAACATGTGGGCCCTGCTCAATCACGGACCATTCTACAGTATGTGAAGAACTGTGATTTAGAATTGGATCTCATGTATTTGACCCACATTGGAGAAGATCTTGTCTCTTTTTCTCTTTTTCCCTCTCCCACACAGGAGTTCACATGAAGTTGTGTTGAATGACTGATGATGGGTATTTTCCATCCTATAGTAAGTGTACATTGCAATAAAGGCATTCATGGCTTATCTTAGCAGCCAAATCTTCTACCCGGGTAACACACACATTCTAGAATCTTCCCAAGATCTCAAACCTATACCAGCTTTCTAAGCCCTTCTTTACTAAGAGTATTTCTAGGACAACCACTTACCCGCACCTGTATGCGCATCCACTCTCACATCCACTCCTAATTTTGGCAACTAAGCTGCATGTATATGTGGTTTTCGTGCCTGTTTGCTTGTACATTCATGTAGTTCACTTGTACATTCATAAAGTTCTCTTTTACTTTCATATAGCTTGTTTACATATTCTAATTCTGTGTCATGCAAGTCAGGAAAGTACAAATCATATTCTTGATTAGGTAAAATTATCTAAACTGCTGCTATACTTTATAAATGTTTTAGACACTTGAAATGCTTGAGAAAAAGGAGAAGGTTCTCGAGAAGAAAGTTGCTGCTGAAGTTGAAAAGGCCAAGGAGTTCACAAGAGCAAAGAACAAAAGGGGTATGCTTTTTAGTGGTACATATAGTCAACATACATATACAAAATACACACATGCATACACACAACACTGTGAAATATCATGAAGCATAGCTTTAGTCAGCCAATATATTTGCCTGAACTTCACTGTTGTGTTCATGTTTTAGATTCATGTAACATGCACTCTAGGTCATTGACTGCATGAATGAGAAGTTCCAGGAAGAAGGGAAGAAAAGGTCCGGAGATCATTAATGCTGACTTCTGCATTATTTTTCAAAAAGAACAATATATCTGTGCGATGCTTTTTTTTTTTTTTAATGTTCTAAAGTGCATTCCAGTAACTCTTCTTAGAAGAGATTATCCTAAGATGCTTAGGGTATTTTTATAATTCCCCAACTTCTCTATGGACTGATAAATTAGCGGGAATTTATCATTCTTTTATATTGGAAGTTTACATCTATGATATACGTATTGCTATATGTGTATCCTCTCTGAAATTTTGCTTTGATTTTTATATTAGCTGCAATACAATGTCTGAAGAGGAAAAGGCTCTATGAGCAACAAATGGAGCAACTTGGAAATTTCCAATTGAGGATTCATGATCAGGTACCTTTTCTAATTCAAGTAGTTCTTTCATTGTTTCAGAGAGTGCCTGGTTAATCTATTCCAGGAGTACTACTTATGAAGTCGATGCTTAAATTTTGTTGGATTGTTTACCACTTTAGATGATAATGCTAGAAGGTGCGAAAGCTACAACAGAAACTGTTGAGGCATTGAGAACTGGGGCAGCAGCAATGAAGGCTATGCAGAAAGCAACGTGAGCAGCTTTGTCTTATACTTCATTGACCTTTTGATTATTCATGTTCTTGGGTAACTGTTTTATAGGATACAGAGCATGTTATTGGAAATTTCATGTGTCAGCAATTTTTCCAACATCTTTATTTCCTGATCATAATGCACAATAAATATAATTTTTTGTTGTCTAATTGTACCATAAAGTTAAATCTTGCATGAAGTGGAACATTTAGAATTTCTGCCTAGAGAATGAATTATATGTTTTTCTTTTCAGTTATATGGTGATGACTTTCCACCTATAACTTTTTGAATATTTTGTTCATTTCCCAGCTTCAAATAATTTACTATCATAATGTTAGCATTTATGTAAATTGAAGAACTTGACCTGATGCCTATTAATTTTTCAGTAACATTGATGATGTTGACAAGACTATGGATGAAATCAACGAGCAGACAGAGAACATGAAGCAGATCCAAGAAGCACTATCTGCTCCTATTGGAGCAGCGGCTGATTTTGATGAAGTATTCATCTCCCCCTTACTTCTCCCCCCTCTGGTATATTTTAGCTGTTCTATTTTTGTCCTGTCATGATATATCCAATGTATATTTTGCCATGGCAGGATGAACTGGAAGCAGAACTTGAGGAGTTGGAGGGAGCTGAGTTGGAGGAACAACTGCTTCAACCTACTACAATTGCTCCTGCTGCACCAGTACAGTATGTTCCAGCAGGAAGACAGCCAACTCGCCCTGCTCCACAGAAAAATACAGCTGAAGAAGATGAATTTGCAGCACTACAAGCTGAAATGGCTATGTAGTTAGGTATTTTTCTTTCTCACATCTGTGCCATAGGCATCAGAGTTCCACATTTTAACAGTTGTCAAATGTTTGGTCTTCAATTAGCACTAATAAAAACTATACTTTTGTCATGAAGTGGGATCTCAAAGACTGTTGTTTGAAATAGAGAAGAAGTGAGACTAAAGAAGATTTCTTCCATTATGCGCAGTCTTTGACATCCAAAAAAGACAAATGATGAATCATGGTGCTTGGTTATTTGGCTTTGCTTTATATTTTTTTTCAACAGCTTCATGCTGGAAGTTTATTAACTTTTTTTTGAGACTTCTTATAATGAACATGGAAATGTGCATGGCTGCTACCTATTTTGGATGGAGAAATTTTGCTAAATTCTAAATTTTAAAAGATTCAAAATTAATTAGTTTTGAATTTGGAAAGAAGCTTATTGCAAGCAAAAGGTTGTTGGTTGCGAAACCAATGAAGCTAAAGACTTTAGGATGAGAGTTTGGGTGAGGTGGAAGATTGGCAGGGAATCCTAGAGATAATGGAGTTACGATCAGGACACTGAGATTAAGAGCAGGAACAGCATTTAACAGATAAATCTAATTGAGTGTATTATGGGAATTTGCAATTTGGTATATTCAGACTTGATATATTGATAGGATTATACCTTTAAATGATCAATTAGAATTGACGAATCAGATGACTCAATAACTAGTTATAAATCCTAGGTCTTGTGTGCACATATAGATTTTAGTGTTTCAAATTGCCAAGTCTGACTTTAGTGAGCTCGAAACTTATCTCCCAAGATTTATGTTTAACCTTAAGAAAATTAGTTAATTGAATTATTTATTATAATTCATCGTTGAATACTGTCAAAGTTTACTCCCAGTCATAATTAAATTTGAAAGCAGAGAATAAAAGAAATTCTCTTTTTCTACATAGTTCCAATTATATGGTACCTATTATATATAGGAAATACTATCTAAATCCAGATCTTAAAATCTGATAAATTACAAGAAATTAGGAAGCTAGAAATAAGAAAATAATTATAAGAAATTAGGAAGCTAAAAAAGAAGGAAAGAAAATAGGAAATAATATCCCTAAATGGACTCCTTCAAATCTGGAATATAATCTGGAAAATAAATTGACGAGTTAGGAAATAATATCCCAAAACTGACTCCTTCAAATCTGGAATATAATCTGAAAAATAAATTGATGAGCTAGGAAATAATATCCCTAAACCGACTCATTCAAATCTAGAACATAATCTGAAAATAACTTGATGGGCTGTCAACACTCCCCCTCAAGCTAGTGAATAGATATTGGTCATTCCCAACTTGTCTACCAACACTTCAAAACTCGAATTAAGCAGCCCTTTTGTTAGCACGTCTGCTATCTGCTGTTTTGCAAGAACATATGTCATGCAAATTACCCCATTTTCTATATTCTCTTTGATAAAGGGTCGGTCTACCTCAACATGCTTTGTTCGGTCATGGTGCACTGGATTATGTGTAATACTTATTATGGCCTTATTCTCACAATATAGCATAGAACCCCCCACTAGGCATTTTCAATTCTTGCATTAGCCTCTTTAACCAAATCAGCTCACAAGCTTCCTGTGCAAGAGCTCTAAATGCAGCCTCTACACTACTACGGGCTACAACTAACTGTTTCTTGTTTCTCCAAGTAACCAGGTTCCCCCAAACCTTTGTACATTATCTAGATGTGGATCGTAAATGCCTCTACATTTCTTAACTGCTTTAAGATGCTCTTCAATGGGAGAATATATGTACTGGCTCACTACACTTACTGCAAATGCAATATCTAGTCTTGTGTGAGGTAAGTATATCAATCTTCCCACCAATCGTTGATATCTTCCCCTATCTACTGGAATTCCATTCCCTGCTCTTCCAAACTTCATGTTTAGATCTATGGGTATTTTGGTTGGCTTGCAACCGAGCATTCCTGTTTCTTTGAGCAGGTCTACCGTGTATTTTCTTTGGGAGATAATAATACCTCTCTTGCTTCTTGCCACTTCCATCCCTAAGAAGTATTTGAGTTGCCCAAGATCTTTCATTTCAAATTTACTTAGAATTTTCTTCAACCTCTCCATTTCTTTTGTATTGTCTCCAATTAATATAATGTTATCCATATACATGATCAAGATAGCTTTCTTTCCATCTTGTGAATATTTGAAAAAAAGAGTATGATCAGTTTATCCCTGGTGATAACCGTGCCTCTTTATCGTCTTTGCAAAATGATCAAACCAAACCATCAGCGATTGTTTTAATGCATATAATAACTTCTTCAATCTGCACACTCCTATCACTATTTGCCCCTTCAAAACCTGGAGGCAAATCCATGTGAACCTCCTCATCAAGCTCTCCATTGAGGAAGGCATTTTTTTACATCCATTTGATGTAGCGCCTAGTCAAGATTAGCTGCTAGTGATAGTAACACCTTCATAGTATTTAATTTTGCAACTGGAGCAAACATTTTCATATAGTCTATCCCAAAAGTCTGAGTGAATCTTTTTGCAATAAGACGAGCCTTGTGTCTCTCTATTTCACTATCTTACTTATACTTAATGGTAAACACCCATTTACACCCTATAGAACTCTTACCTTTAGGTAACTCTACTACATCCCAAGTTTCATTTCTTCAAGTACAACATCCTTCCATTCTGGTTTTTCAAGAGCTTTTTGAATATTTTTTGGAATTTCATCCTTTTCAACCTTTTCTGTCAAAGCACGGAATGTCGGTGACAATCGGCTGTAAGATAGGTAATTGGAAATGGGATGTTGTGTGCATGCTCTAACCCCTTTTTTGAGAGCTATTGTAATATCGAAATCATTAGGTTGAGTCTCCATTTGTGGCAAATTCGAAGTATCACTAATATCAACAGCTTCAGTTTCAGTTGGTGTATTTACCCGTGGATTGGACTCTTAGCAACATGGTTGATGTGTGAAGGCTTGCACTTCTTGAGGCTTTCTGTCTCTTCGTGAATAAACGTGAAGCTCTGGTTGTTGTTGACTAAGCCCATTTGAATCTCCCCCTATTTTCAAATCAAACTCTGTTGATGACATAATTGTAGGATTTTTATTTGTTGGGGTTTCAGGTATGGCAGAAACTACAAGAAGAGGAATAGGACAATCCCAAAGCCTCTCTTCTCCTAGTGTTTCCCCCTGAAGAGTGGGGTTTGAGTAGAAAGGTTTGTCTTCAAGGAAAGGGACATCTAGGGAAACATACAATTTTTTTGTGGCTGGACAGTAGCATTTGTACCCCTTTTAATTTGGAGAATACCCAACAAAGATGCATTTTATGACTCTGGGATCTAACTTTTCACAATTAGGACTGATATTATGGACAAAGGACGTACAACCAAAGACTTTTGGTGACAAGGAGGAGAACAACCAGGTTTGGGGATACGACTCAAGGTTTGGGGATACGACTCAAGAAGAATACTCAAAGGTGTTTTAAAGTTGAAGACTCTAGATGGAAAGTCGGTTTATCAAGTAAGATGCTGTTAGGACAGCCTCACCCCAAAACTGTTTAGGAACATGGGTAGTGAACATTAGAGCATGAGCAACCTCCAACAGATGGCGATTTTTACGTTTAGCAATACTATTTTGTTGAGGGGTTTTGACATAGGAACTTTGCTGGAAAATCCCATTTTCTTTAAAGTAACTACCAAGGATTGAATTGAAATATTCCCGACCATTATCCATTTGAAGAATTTGAATTGATGTATGAAATTGATTTTGTAACATTTTATGAAATTGTTGGAAAATGGTGGTAGCATCAGATTTTTCTTTTAGGAGATAAACCCAACATGCTCTAGAATGATCATCAACGAACATTATGAACCATCTGGTTCCCAAAATGTTATTAACCCTTGAAGGACCCCAAATATCACTATGGATCAATGAAAAAGGTTTAGACGACTTGTATGGTTGGCTTGAATAAGTATGGGTATGTTTGGCAAATATGCAAGTTTCACAATGAAAGGAATTGATATCTTTATTCTTAAACAAAGAAGGAAACAAAATTTTGAGATATGGAAAACTAGAATGACCTAGCCTATTATGCCATAACATAATTTCATTGGAAATAGGAGTAGATTCACCACTTAGAGCCAAAGCTTGTTTATTCACTTGTCCATTATCCTTTAGGTAGTACAGGCTGTCACCCATCTTAGCATTGCCAATCGTCCTTTCCGATAGTAAATCCTGAAACTCACAATATGATGGATAGAACTTGGACACAATTCAAATCTCTTATTAATTTGCTAATAGACACAAGTTACATGTCAAATTCGGAACATGAAGAACTGATTTTAGTGTTAAATTAGGCAAATTTATAGATCCTTTTCCAGCAACAGTTGATAAAGTACCAACAGCAACTCGAATTTTGAAATTTCTGGGGCATGGGGTATATGTAGAGAAAGAATTATGACATCCGGTCATATGATCTAAAGCCCCTGAATCCACAATCTAAGTGCCATTAAACTTAGAATTTGCACTTAGAGCAGAGAGATAATTACCTTTTTGGGCCATAGAACAGTTTGAGACTGGAGCAGGTGCATTCTGTTGAGATGCTTGGGCTTGGGCAAAAAGGGCGTGTAGTTGTTCAAGCTCCTCGCTAAAAACTAATCCTCTTGCTTTGTTTTCCTCTGAAGTAGCCTAGAATCCTTTGCGTTGTTCGTCTTGTTTTCATGGCTTCCAATTAGCTGGTGTTCCATGTATCTTCCAGCATGTTTCTCTAGTGTGATACTGATGTTAACAATGATCACGCCAAGCTCTATCATTCTTTCGATTTCCATGCTGATCTCCAGAACTAACTAGCAGGTTCATAATTTTTTGAAATAAAGGCAGAGCTTTGAGACAGGTTATCCAAGATGATCTCTTTATTTACTCCTAGCATGACACGTTTCCTACTTTCTTCCCTTCTCACTTCTGCAAATGCTTCTCTAATGTTTGGAAACGGTTTAATTCCCAACAGTCGACCTCGTACCTCATCTAACTCTTTGTTTAAACCATGAAGGAAATCAAATACCTATTCTTTTTCAAGCATTTGCTTATATTTCAAGCTTGTCCTCAGCACAATGCCAATTTGTTTCATTAAACATATTCATCTCCTACCATAATCAGTCAAAATATTGAAATACCCTGTCACTGAGAGATTACCTTGTTTTGTATTTTTTAGGACAGATCTAATCTCAAAACACCATTCTGAGTTCTCCAGGTCTGAGTACATTTCATGCACCATATCTCATATCTTCTTTGCTGTCTTATAGAATAAATAGGTCCGGCCGATTTTAGGTTCCATGGAATTAATTAACAAAGCTATAACCATAAAATTTTCTGATTCCGAAGCCAGAGAGCCAGCTTCTCCTTTCTCAGGTGCTGTCATTGTACCTATCAAGTAGCTGAATTTACCTTTGCCTCGAATTACCAGCATAACCGATTGAGATCATTCATGGAAATTGGTCCCATTAAGTTTGTGCTAGGTTATTTGGAGGGAATGAGTATCCCCGACAGCAGGAACCATAGACGATGGCATATTTTTGGAGGGTTCAGATGATACCTCCGAGGAACCTTCTTGGGTTGCATCAGTCCTGGCCGTTTTGCCCATAAAAATTATCAGGAACCCAGGCTCTAATACCATGAAAGCAGAGAATAAAAGAAATCCTCTTTTCTATATAATTTTGATTATATGGTATCTATCATATACAGGAAATACTATCTAAATCCAGATCTTAGAATCTGGTAAATTACAAGAAATTAGGAAGCTAAAAAAAAGAAAAGAAAATAGGAAATAATATCCCTAAATTGACTTCTTCAAATCTGGAACATAATTTGGAAAATAAATTGATGAGCTAGGAAATAATATTCCTAAACTGACTCCTTCAAATCTGGAACATAATCTGAAAAATAAATTGATGAGCTAGGAAATAATACTCCTTCAAATCTGGAACATAATCTAGAAAATAACTTGATGGGCTGTCAACAAAATCCTTTTTCATGATTCTCCAGACTATTTTCTTCCAAGACCTGTAGTACCCTTTTCTCATTGCAGCCCATATTGAACCATCTCCATATATAACCAGATAAATGACTGAAGATATGCTGGCTTTTGGGCGTCCATGTGCTGAATTCCTGTCTTTCCCTTGATCTTTAGGAGGAATTGTTTTCAGTTAGCATCATCAACTTTGCTAGTTTTCTTTTATTTATTTTATTTATTTTTTGGTAGGTGGTTTTCTTTTATTTTGGCTACGCTTTTGTTGCTTCATGATATATTTTAGTAATGGAGAAGTAGATGGAGATATTAATTGCGCTGTCTAGAGAATGGTTGCTAGCATAATCTTGCTAGCCTGATAAATATTATGGATAACTGGGTAAATGTACATACAATCTATAGATTAAAGACCCCATCCCCTTACAAATTCTACCAAGTGCCAACAGGTAATAGTTGCTTGGTATTAGGTGATGACATTTGGGGGTAATCCTTTTACTGAAGAAATGCGCTATATGGTTCTTACTGGAGATGTATATAGAAGTTTTGAAGCCAATATAACCTAGTTATGGAAACCTGAAAAAATATGCTTCATTGGTTATGCTCTTTGCTTCATGTGGTGAACTTGGTGTAGTGGAGAAAGGGATTATTGGAGAAAATGGACCTGCATAGTCTGTACTAAGTGAAAATATAAATGTCATCCTTGGACTCCCCTCCACCTTTGGCATCTTAATGCAACAGTCTGACATTGGTACAGCTACTACATGTTTTGATGCTACTGTTAGGAAGAGCAGGCAGTGAATTGGCAAATTTAGGAAATCTTACCATTTGGAGATCATATGCTCCTAATCTTATCAATATGGTAACCCAGTTTAAACAAACTACTGAAATCTTCCATATGGTTGAGTGTGGAAAAATCCTTTACAACTAAAATCTTCCATATGGTTGAGCATGGAAAAACTCTTTACAACCAATGACTTGGTAGCTTCTTCCGTATAGCTAATTTTTTGGGGTAGTTGTCTGCTGCTGCAAAGCCATCCCTTTTTTACAGCATGGTCAGATGTTCCCAGAAAAGGGGGCTTGGGAAGTTTTGCCTACCGGTTTGCTTGCCATTACGTTTTGAAATGGGAGGATGGCCAATATTTTTTATGTCATATTGGAAATTTACAAACAACTGAATTTTCTAATCTTTTTCTTTTTTCATTTTCTGCAGGTCTGATTCTAGAGATAGAGAGTACCGTACAAGTGATTGGTTGTACTTATAATGGAGTCTGCTCCATATTGCAACATTACATTTCTGGTGTGCACTTTTTGCAAAATGTTATTGGCGGAGAAAGAAATGATCATTTCCTTAGCTTATTCTATTTATGGGTTCAGCAAAATGTGGTCTCTCTTGTAATCACACATTTCTCAGGAACATTGGTTTGACGACATTATCATATCTTTTCTAGCCTGTTTTAAAATTATCGAAACATATGGAGTTGTTCCAAACAGCAACAGGTGTTGTTTGCGAACCCCTCCTTGGGTGTGTGTTTAAAGCAGCCAAGGCTGTTCCTAGGTCATCCTTCAACATCTAGAGCAGAGGTTTTGTGGCTGATCTTTGGTTCTTATTACATGGTAGGAGTACAATTTCTGCAGTTCATTGCATCATCTCAAGTTGTGGGAATGCTTCCAACTGCTTAGTCCTTGATAACATACTTCTAAGCACTTCAATTGTAGGACCGAGTTGGTTGATTTTTGATACACTGGGAGCACAGAAACCGTACTGCTCATGTACATGTAATCTTTTGAATGGAACATTTGCAGTCGTGACTGTAAGATGCTATTACTAAGGTTGCACA
Organism: Cocos nucifera; assembly: GCA_006176705.1. Classification (NCBI taxonomy): domain Eukaryota; kingdom Viridiplantae; phylum Streptophyta; class Magnoliopsida; order Arecales; family Arecaceae; genus Cocos; species Cocos nucifera. Next base: position 753,437 of record QRFJ01000306.1, read on the forward strand.
TAAATGTTTACAGCTTAAAAAGAAATATCAGGAAGAACTGCTCCTAAAGAAAACCTAGCAATTTTGAGAACTACATTGATATGCTTGAAAATTAAAATGGTAGTGCAGAATTTAGTCCAGGTTGTTTACTCGCTGTACGTTTGATAAAGGGTTTCCTAGCTTACAGATCTACTGAACTTTCTGAATTGATGTGGGTGGTTTGTAAACGGATAGCCTTTGATAGCATGCGGAATGGGGTCAAGAGTTGGTGCTTTCTGAGACCAGGTGATCCACTTAGACACGAGTTTTATGGTGGTTTTTCTTGGCAGTTGATCTATCGTCACCTAGAAATCTATGTAAGGATAACTCAATGCCCTCCAAGTCTCCACAAAAAGGGTCAGTGAAAGATATGATTTCGAACTTATTCCTACGTTCATTATTTTTTCAGTCTAAAATGTAACTAAGGTGAGTTTTTTCAGATGTACGATAGGAAATTTGAACCTCAATATAATCAATGACTAAAAGTTATTTATCATTATGTTTCTTATCACATATTCTATTTGACTATAGAATTTTTAGTCAATGAAAGGAATTACGGAACTTGGATCTTCATATTGTCAAACCATATCATTGTATCTTATTTCTCATATTTCATACATTGATCCTAGAGTATTTTGTAATCAAGAAATGTGGATTTTAAGCCTCGTTATAGTCTAATCATTTTATTAATGCTAATCTTATAGACCAACATTTTAATCTTAAATAATCAAGATTCAGCCAGTTGGGTTTCTATATAAAAATGGATCTCAATCTGGTGACCGATCATATAATCAAAAGGAGGAGCATCCTTGAATTTCGAGTGAGAGATTATATGTTTCTTAAATAAGATTTGGAGTCTAAAGTTAGCCGAGTTTCTAATATGTTGGAACTTTCGAGATCTTGGATAGAGTTGGAACTCTTGCTGAAGCTTATTAGGCACTAGACTAGTGGAGTTGGAAACTTTGTGGCTCAGAGAAATCTTTCTTGAAGAGCAGCCAATGAGATTGTGGACAAAAAGGAACATGTTTTGAAGCAGCTCACCATCCCATACATGAAGATTCATTGCAGCAACCGTACCGAGTGGAAGGATATTGGGAACTTGAAAATGAAGAGAGGAATCCACCCCTCATTAAAAAACTACAGAAACGAGTTGTTCTTCGGGCCAGGGGGAACCCGAATGTTAAAGGCTCATTGTCTTTAGAGACTGGAAGCTGCAGCAATCTAGTCATGCTGCGCCTCACCAAAATTGGTGTATCAGCAAAACTCCCTTCCACAATCGGATTACTGAAGAAGATCCAAACCATTGCCGTCTATACTGCCTTCTATCATGTCCAATCCTAGAAGAGAATGGCAATTGTACTCAATCGACAAGCTTGTATTTGTATCAGAATTATCTTTCAGGTTTCATTCTATTACAGCTTGGTAAGCTCCACAAGCTTCAGACTCTACCCTTATGGCAAAGCAGCTGGGTGGGCGCAATCCCTCAGTAGCTCGGTGGATAAGGTTCTACTCCTATGGAGAGGGCTTTTTAGGCTGCAGAATCTGACCAAACTGATAACGGGATCATTGGCCCTTTGAGTCTTGGCATCGGGTCACTGCCCGAGCTAAGGAAGCTTACTGTTGGGAAGAGTCAGCCCTCCAATAAGATTTCGGTGGAGATCAAATACTGCAGCAAGTTATAATTATTGGACCTCGGTGACCATGCTTTCTCCAGCGAGATACCAACGGAATTAAGCCAAGTTCCAGCACTCAAAATCTTGTTCAACCATAGCTATAACTAGAGCCACAAACGAGTCGAATTGCTCGCAAAGACTCGATTATTATCGAGTTCGACACGAGCTCGAGTAGCAGAATATTTGGCTCGAAAGCTCGCGAAGCTCCTCGAATATATATATATATATAGTAAGATAAAATTCGATTTCGAGCTCGAGTATGGTTTGGTTCATATTCGAATCGAGTCGAATCGATCTCGAGCTTTACATATTTTTTATCGATCGAGCTTGAGATATTAAGATTTGATTGCGCTCGAGTCAAATTTCAAGCTTAAATATTTTGAATCGAATTGAGCTTGAGCTTCTAGTTACTTCACTCGATTTGGCCCCTATCTACAACCATTTCACTAATGAGATTCCAAAGCCAATTCTCGAAGTTTAGGTGCCTTAACATCTCCTACAATGAGCTCATCAGGAACCCTGACACACCTGTCCAACTCCAAAACCTTGTCGCTCTAAATATCTCCTTCAATGCCCTCTCTGGCGAACTGCCCGATACTCCATCCTTCCACAAGCTTCGGCTCTCCAATCTCGCTAGGGTTGTTCATCTCTTTGGTGTCACGGTCAATGAAGATCCATTAAACATGACCACCATCCCTGACCTGAAGCTCATCATGTCGGTCCTTACCAGGTGTCGGGGTCGTGCTGTTGCTTGGCGCCATCTACATTTTGGTTTACGCTCTCATTGGTCTGCATCATAGAATATCCTATCTAGCTTTTTCTTTTTGTTTTTTTTTGGGTAGAATATCCTATCTAGCTTTGATACCATATAGAAAATATATGCACTATTATGTAAAATGATACGATTATTTGCATAATAAAATTGACCAGTTCATAATCACCATAGACAAGTATATAGAGAATTGGAAGATAAATTTGAAGAATAAAATTAAGATAAATTTGGAGAATAGAGCTTCGCTGGGATACATTGTTTTTCGGAAGCAAACAAATCTCTGGTGGATGGATGGGGCGAGCGGTGAAGCCCTCTCCAGTCAAGGGAAGGTAGCGGCAATGAGATCTCCAACGAAGAAAAAGGATCGGCAGTGACAAAGACTCAAATGATGAACACCAAGGAAAGGGTCAGCGAGGGAAGATTGAGAGAAGGGCGATGGAGAATCAAATCGAGGGACATCAAGGAAATAGTGCCATTTTCTTCGATGATCGGAAAATAGTGCCGTTTAGGGATGTGAAAACAGAGTATCACGAGCGAAAGAGGAATCACGACTGGACAACGAACATGTCCGGTTTCTTAGCGAGAGCTATCAATTACTCTTGAGGTAAAACCATAATTTTAGAATCTTAATTAATCTTTAATTTGAATAAATATGGCTTTCATTAACAGTATTAGAAGAATTGTTATTTGCAGGGACAATTGTAGATATTAATTTCAAAGGATGTTCATGCAAATTCAAAGCTTTTAAAGGATATTCGTACAAAAAGAAACCAAAAAAAATAAATAAATTCTATTAATAAATAAAATTTACATTAGCTGGTTCAGAGCTTCATTTCCTCCAACCATTTTACGTACTTTCATTGAAATAGAATGGTTAATGTATCCCCCTTCACACCCCCCACCTCCCCTCCACATCCATCACCCCCGCGCGCCCCCACGACCCCGAAAGAAAAGAATGGTTTCATTTGCTCATTCATTGGTCGGTTGGTATTTCTTTCTATTTGGACCTCTTCATCCAATTTTGGTGTCGATTGGTTTACAAGATTGAATGGCCAAGTCATTGTATTCCAGGAATGTTGAGGCAGGGCCGGGTGCGCCAGGAAAGAACTTCTAAAGAAGGGTTTTCGGTTCTTTGCATCCAAGTTCCATCGGGAAGTAGCATATCCTTCTCTTTAAAAGGGCGCATCAAAAACCTTTGAATCTATTCATCATCATCAGGCCATGGCCATCTTACTCAAAACTCTCATCACTCTGATGGCAGGCAGAAGATATTCGAATAGTTTTTCACAGAACAAAAACCTACCACTAATTTTATCTAGCAACCTAAAATTAACAGTTTTAGGATCTATTTAGCCAGGCTATGAAAATAAATTTATTTTAAAATTATTTTTTTAAATGATACTATGAGAGAAAAATAATTTGTATTTAGTAAAATTATTTGATAAACACTTTTATTAGTATTTGAGAAGCAATTTATATTTAACAAATCTTTCAAAAAAAATAATTTTGACTATCAAATTACGAAAAAAAATATCTATAGATTTACTTTATAATTAATATTATTTAAATAGATAAATAATTTTAAATATTCATTATGATTAATTTTAATTTAATTTTTTATTTAATTAAAATAAAAAAATAAAAAAATAAAAAATATATTAAAATTTTAATCAATATAAATATAATTGAACCAAAGATAATATATATTGAACATTTTACATAATTTTTATACGATAATATATGTTGGTGCAGAATTTGGTTGACGTCGGATCAAGCTGGAGCTGAGGGAGACGAGGTCGCCGTCGGGGGCCTACAAAACAAAGTTCCGTCCGGAGTCGGTGGTGGTGGCTCCGACGGAACCCTCCGACGATCAAGTCAGCTCTTCTGACTAATAGAAATGGAGTGCTCAGAAATGAGAAGTGAGCTTAGAGCTTTAGAGGGGAGAGGAGAGCTTAGAGAAAACATATCTGAAGGATACGGAGCTTGAATGATGGTGACGACCATACCGTCTGGTAGCGGGCCGCTCGAGGCCGCATGGGATTCGGTACGAAAAAAAAAGTATCGTCAGACTGGTAGTGGCGATCATGTCGTTCAACCGCAGGTCACATGGAGCTTGTTATGGAGAAAGTGGTGTTGCCAGACTGATAGTGGCGGCCATGTCGTCCGATCATGGACCGTATGGGGCTTGTTACGGAGAGAGCGGTGTCGTCAGATTGATAGTGGCGACCATGTCGTCTAGTGGAAGCATGCGTTCGGGATCCAACTGCAAGAGCAATCCGAAATGAGGTTGGCTCCTGTAAGAACCTGACTGTAGGAGCAATCTGGAAGGAGGTCGGCTCTTGAAGGAATCCGACTGTAGGGGCGATTCGAAAGAAGTTCGGCTAGGGCTCGATCGCTGAGGAGTTCGATCGAGGCTCAGCCACTGAGGTGTTCGGTCGGGGCTCGACCGCTGAGGACCTCGAAGGGAGTTTGGCTATCGTAGGAGTCTGACTGGAGGAGAACCTTGGAGGGAGTTTAGCTTCCATAGAAGTCCGACTGAAGGAAAACCTCGGAGGAAGTTCGACTTTCGTAGGAGTTCGATTGTAGGAGCGATCCAAAAGAAGTTCGGCTCTTGGAGAAATTCGATTGTAGGAGCGATCTAAAAGGAGTTCGGCTAGAGCTCGATCACTGAGGAGTTCGATCGTGGCTCGGCTACTGAAGAGTTCGGCCAGGGCTCGCTTGCTGAGGACCTCGGAGGAAGTTCGGCTATTGTAGGAGTCCGACTGGAGGAGAACCTCGGAGAAAGTTCGGCTCTCATAGAAGTTCGACTGAAGGAGAATCTCGGAGGAAGTTCGGCTTCCATAGAAGTTCGACTGAAGGAGGGGTTCGAAGGGAGTTCGGCTGGGGCTCGACAGTTGAGGAGTTTGGTCGGCTGAAGAAGTTCAGCTAAGGCTCATCCACCGTGACTATCGGTTGCATTAGACTGAGCATCAGGCTGGACTTCGACTGGAGCGGGGTTTATCCCCAATAATAGTTTTCCCACTTTTGAGTTTAAAATTCGAATGAAGGAAGTACAGAAAAGACGACTGTCGAAGTCCTTTTCAGGGCTCTACGCCAGTTCAGGTTGAAGCTCGGAGGAGATCTTATCTTCAACCAAAGTTGAAGTTGAGGTTGAGGCTCGGGAAAGATCTCATCTCCAGCCGAGGTCCAGGGAGATCTTGTCTTTTATTGACGTTGAAGCTCGGGGGAGAGCTTATCTCCCGTAAAAGCTCGGGGGAGATCTCATCTCCTGCAGTTGAGGTTGAAGGTTGAGCTCGGGGGAGATCTTAACTCCAATCGAGGTTGAAGCTCGGAGAAGATCTTATCTCCTACAGCCGAGATTGAAGCTCGGAAAAGATCTTATCTCCTGCAGCCGAGGTTGGCCCGGTCACTCGGAAGAGATCTTATCTCTAGTTGAGGTTGACTCGGACGCTCGGGAGAGATCTTATCTCCAACCAAGGTTAAAGCTCGGAGGAGATCTTATCTCCTGCAGCCGAGTCGGCTCGATCGCTTGGGAGAGATCTTATCTCTGACCGAGGTTGAAGCTCGGAGGAGATCTTATCTCCAGCCAAAGTTGAAGTTGAGATCGAGGCTCGGAGAAGATCTTATCTCCTATAGCCTGAGGTTGGCCCGGTCGCTCGAGAGAGACCTTATCTCTAGCCGAGGTTGATTCGGACGCTCGGAGGAGATCTTATCTCCTGCAGTCGAGGTTGGCCCGGTCGCTCGGGAGAGATCTTATCTCTAGCCGAGGTCAATTCGGATGCTCGGAAGAGATCTTATCTCCTGCAGTTGAGATTGGCCTGGTTGCTCGAGAGAGACCTTATCTCTAGTCGAGTCGACTCGGATGCTCGGAAGAGATCTTATCTCTGACTGAGGTTAAAACTTGGGAGAGATCTTATCCCCTACAGCTGAGGGCGGCTCGGTCGCTCGGGAGAGATCTTATCTTCGGCAGCCGAGGTTGAAGATTGAACTCTTCGGGGAAGATCTTATCTTCTGCAGCCAAGGTTGAAGGTTAAACTCCTCGAGGGAGATCTTATCTCCAACATCCGAGGTTGAAGTTCGGAGGAGATCTTATCTCCTGTAGTCGAGGTTGAAGCTCGGAGGAAATCTTATCTCCTGCAGTCGAGATTGGCTCAGTCGCTCGAGAGAGATCTTATCTCTAGCCGAGGTCGACTCGAGCGCTCGGGAGAGATCTTATCTCTGACCGAGGTTAAAGCTCAGGAGAGATCTTATCTCCTGCAACCGAGGTTGGTTCGACCGCTTGGGAGAGGTCTTATCTCTAGCCGAGGTTGACTCGGGCTCTCGGAGGAGATCTTATCTTTTATAGCCGAGGTTGGCCCGATCGCTCGAAAGATATTTTATCTCTAGTCGAGGTTGACTCGGACGCTCGGAAGAGATCTTATCTCTGATCGAGGTTGAAGCTCGAAGATCTTATCTCTAATCGAGGTTGAAGCTCGAGGGAGATCTTATCTCCTGCAGTCGAGGCTGGCTCGGTCCCTTGGAAAGAGATCTTATCTCTGGCCGAGGTTGACTTGGACGCTCGGGAGAGATCTTATCTCTGACCGAGGTTGAAGCTTGGAAGAGATCTTATCTCCTACAGTCGAGACTGGCTCGGTCGCTCGGAAGATATCTTATCTCTGGTCGAGGTTGACTCGATCGCTCGGGAGAGATCTTATCTCTAGTCGAAGTTGAAGCTCGAAGAAGATCTTATCTCCTGCAGTCGAGGTTGGTTCGGTCACTCAGAAGAGATCTTTTCTCTGGTCGAGATTGACTCGGGCGCTTGGAAGAGATTTTATCTCTGACCGAGGTTGAAGCTCGGAGGAGATCTTATCTCTTACAGTTAAGATTGGCTCGGTCGCTCGAAAGAGATCTTATCTCTGACCGAGGTTGACTCGGTCACTCGGGAGAGATCTTATCTCTAGCTGAGGTTGACTCGGGCGCTCGGGAGAGATCTCATCTCCGACCAAGGTTAAAGCTCGGAAAAGATCTTATCTCCTGCAGTCGAGGTTGAAGGTTGAACTCCCTGGGAGAGATCTTATCTCCAGCAGCCAAGGTTGAAGTTTGGAAGAGATCTTATCTTCTATTGACGTAGACTTCGAAGCTCGGCTCTCGACTTTGCTCACGTTAAGATGAGGTTCTCCTTCTATTCCTAACGAGCTATGGGGGCACATAAGGATCATTGTCAGAGCCTCTCCTCCCATCTCGTCTAAAATGGACGAGACCTTCGACTTTGCTTACATTAGGATGAGGTTTTCCTCCTATTTTTAATGGACTATGGGGGCACATAAGGGTCGTTGTCAGGGCCTCTCCCCCCATCTCATCTAAAATGAAAGAGATCTTCGACTTTGCTCATGTTAGGATGAGGTTCTCCTCCTATTCCTAATGAGTTGTGGGGGCACGCAAGGACCGTTGTCAGGGCCTCTCCCTCCATCTCATCTAAAATGAACGAGGCCTTCGATTTTGCTCATGTTAGGACGAGATTCTCCTTCTGTTCCTAACGGACTGTGGGGGCACGTAAGGACCGTTGTCAGGGTCTCTCATCCCATCTCATCTAAAATGAACGAGGCCTTCAACTTTGCTTATGTTAGGATGAGGTTCTCCTCCTGTTCTTAACATGGCTACTTTCGCTCATTTCTTTCCTATCATCACATAATTCTTGCACCAAGAAACAATAATACTGAAATGAAGAAGTTTTATTGAAGAAAGATTACTGATAATACATCCTCATATTTTTTGAGTTCTAAGATCGTGGAAATACTATTCCTCTGAGCTCCTTCAGATGATAAATTTCGAACTGGATGACCTCCACCACTTCATACGGGCCTTTCCAATTTGGGACGAGCTTCCCCTGGCTCTGAGGCTGAGAGACGATGACTCGCCAAAGCACTAAGTCCCTCACTCTGAACGTCTTACTTCTAACTCTGGAGTTGTAGTACCGGGCCACCTTCCATCTGTAGGTTGCCATCCGGACGTGGGTTTCCTCCCTTTTCTCTTCCAGCAGATCGAGGTTGACTCTGAGGTCCTGTGGATTATGCTGCTCGTTGAAGGCCATGACTTATATTGACGGGAGCTTAAGTTCAATCGGGATAATTGCCTCCGTGCCAAAGGCCAAGACGAATGGAGTTTTTTTTCGATCGGTAGCCTTTGCATGGTTCGGTACGCCCAGCGGACGTGGTAGAGTTTGTCCACCTAGGCCCACTTTGTTCTATCGAGCCTCATCTTGATGCCTTGTAGGAGAGTTCGGTTGGTCACTTTAGCTTCCTCATTGGCCTGTGGGTGAGCTACCGATGTGAAGTGATGGAAGATATTTAGATTTTCACAGAACTCGGCGAACCTCATCCCAGCGAACTGTCGCCCATTATCGGTTATGAGAGTTCAGAATAGACCAAACCGACAGACTATTAACTTCCAAATGAAGTTCTGTATCTTGGCCTCGGTAATCTTCGCTAGTGGTTCAGCTTCGACCTACTTGGTGAAATAGTCGATCGCGATCAGGAGGAACTTTCGCTGTCCAAATACCGTCGAAAAAGGACCAAGTATGTCCATTCCCCACTGCGCAAATGGCCAAGATGCACTTAGCAGAGTAAGCTCGGAGGCCGACTATCTTTGTACATTTGCGTTCTTCTGACAGCAGTCGCATTTCTTAGGATACTCCATGGAATCATGAAACAAGGTCGGCTAGTAGTACCCTTGTTGAAGTAGTTTTTACGACAAAAATCTGGCTTCTACGTGACTTTCACAAAGTCCCTCATGCACCTTCCATAGCGCAAGATCGGCCTCTGAAGGTTGGAGACATTTTAGCAGCGACAGCGAGTATGACCTCTTATACAACCTGCCCTCATACAAAACGTACCGGACGGCTTGATTCCTGAGTTTTCGAGCTTCTTTTGGATCATGAGGAAGGACTCCCTCCTTGAGGTAGGTGACCAATGGGTCAATCCAACTCGACTCGAACTTCGTCTGTAGAATGACCTAGGATTCCTCTGGGCTTGGACACTTCAGAGTCTCCAAAAATGCCTCTTTGGGCAGTTCGACTGGGGCTGAAGTGGCCAACTTAGAGAAAAGATCGGCTCTTATATTTTTTATCCTCGGAATCTATCGAATGCTAAAACTGCCAAAGATCAGAGTCAAATCCTTCACTTTCTTAAGGTATTTCATCATGCTTTTCTCCCGCGCTTCGTAGCTGCCATTAACTTGACCGACCACCGACTGAAAATTACTATAGATTTGAAGTTGATCTATTTTTAATTTTCTTATAATTTTTAATCTGACGATCAGCGATTCATATTCGGCCCCATTGTTAGTCATAAAAAATTTGAAGCATAGCGCGTACTCGACGACGACTCCCTCGGGGCTGACTAAAATCAACCCCGCACCTGCTCCAGCGGAGTTGGATGAACCATCCATGTACAGGGCCCAAAAGCCTTCAGGAAGGTTGGCACTTTCCTTGGGGAAGTTCGGCCACGATAACAGGATGCCGATTTCGTATTGTTTAAGCTCGGCTTCAACTGGAATGGTACATTCTAACATAAAATTTATCAATATCTAGGCCTTGATCAATGGCCGAGGTTGATAGTTGATGTCAAACTCCATGAGCTCGATTGTCCATTTTATAATTTTTTTGGAAGCGTCCATTCGATGAATGACTGCTTTTATCGATTGGTCCATGAGGACCGTTATGGTGTGCCCCTGAAAATAAGGTCCGAGTCTTCTGACAGTAATTAGAAGAGAGTAAGTCAATTTTTCTAGCCTAGAGTACCTGGTCTCTGCATCCCTCAGGGCTCGGCTTACATAGTAGATCGATCGCTGCGTCTTCGCCTCTTTTTTAACCAGGACTGCCGCTAGGGCCATCGGAGAGACCGCTAGGTACAAGAATAATTCATCTCCGAGTTTGGGCTTTGCCAGCAGTAGGGGTGAGTCGAGGTAGTTTTTAAGCTCCTCGAACGCCCGTTGGCACTCCGCCATCCAGTAGAAGTTTTTTGGTTGCCTGAGAACTCGGAAGAAGGGCATACATCATTCGGCCGACCTTGAGATGAAGCGATTTAGGGATGCCACCTTTTCGATCAGGCGTTGAACTTCTTTGATTATTTTCGGAGCAGTCATCTCCTGAATGGCTCAAATTTTTTTAGAGTTTGCTTCAATCCCACGCCTCGATACCATGAACCCTAGAAACTTTTCGGAGGTCACACCAAAGGCACACTTGGTCGAGTTCAGTTTCATCTTGTGCTTCTTGAATGCACTGAAGGTTTCTTCAAAGTCAGTGAGGTGGTATGTAGAAGCTCGACTTTTGACGAGCATATCATCCATGTACACCTCCATGTTACGGCCGATCTGCTCCTTGAAGATCTTGTTGATCAGATACTGGTATATTGCTCTTGCATTTTTGAGTCCAAAGGGCATGACCCTGTAACAATAAAGACCATGATCAGTAATAAAAGTGATCTTCTTCTCATCCTCAGGCGCCATCTGTATTTTGTTATAATCGGAGAAGGCATCCATGAAGGTAAGAAGCTCGTGGCCTGAGGTCACATCCACCAGTTGATCAATCCTGGGTAGAGGGTAGCTGCCTTTTGGGCAGACCTTGTTCAGCTTTTTGAAGTCAATGCACATCCTCCACTTGTTGTTCATCTTTTTGATGAGGACCACATTTGAGACCCAGGTCGGATAATTAACCTTTTGGATGAATCTGACTTTGAGGAGCTTGTCTACTTCTTCGGCGATTGCTTTCTGCCTCTCCGGGGTGTGGTAGCGCATCTTTTCTTTTATCGATCGATGCTTCGGATCAACGGCCAATCGATGTTCCATGACCTCGGCGTCGATTTCTGACATGTTTGTTGGGGTCTAGGCGAAGACGTCCGTATTTCTCCTGAGGAAGGCAACGAGTTGCTTCCGAACCTCATCTACTAAGTTGGAGCCGATCTGCACCGCATGCTCGATATTTCCATCATTTAAGGGTACAGAGATGAGGTCCTCTATAGGCTCGCCCCACTCAGTGAGGTCATTGCGGACATCTAGCCCGTCAACAAGATAAGGATCGGATCGCTCTTCCTTATGTAGGGTGATTGAGTAGCAGTGCCTCGTCAGAACCTGATCTTCCTTGACCTCTCCGATCCCATGACTTGTCAAAAACTTCATCTTCAAATAATAGGTTGATACCACCGCCCGAAGTGTATTTAGATCAGGTCGGCCGAGAATAGCATTGTAGGCGGACGGAGTCCTCATGACTAGAAAATCGATCTGTGCTTTAGCTAGTTTCGGACATTGCCTTGCAGTCACAGCCAAAGTTATTATGCCCTCAACTGGTACAGCATACCAGTGAATCCTATCAGCGGGGAGTTCATAGGTCCCAAGCAGTCATCGAATAAGGACATTTTCGAGAAGGCATTGTAAAATAATACGTCGACTGAGCTTTCATTATCCACCAAAATGCAGCATACATTATAGTCAGTAATGTTCAAAAAGATTACAACCGTATCATTGTGCGAAAACTAGACCCCCTGGGCATCTGCCTCGATAAAAGTTATGGATTCCTCGCTCCTCCATCTCTTGATCGATCCCTCGGATCCGCTAGCCTCTCCCTGCTGAAGTCCCCCTGAGATGGTATTGATGACACTAAAAGACGGCCGATCTTCTTATTGGTCCTCCCCCCTTGGAGGTTCAGGCCGCGGTAATGCCCTAGGTCGATCTTCCCGCCCTATAGGCCGTCTCCGCAGGAATCGACCAAGTTTGCCTCGCCCGACGAGCTCTTCGATCTCATCCTGGAGTTAGATGCACTCCTTAGTATCGTGACCATGGTCATGATGATAAAAGCAAAACTTATTGGGATTACGCTTGCTAGGACAGAAACGCATCCTCTCCGGTCTCGAAAGTTATTCCCTGATTTCCATCAACACTTGGATTTTTGGAGCATTAAGGGGGCGTAGTTGTGAAATCTTCGTTGGGAAGAATCTCGGTGCGCCCTTCCATCGGGGCTTCCCTGCCTCCAAGCCCGGAGGGGAGTTCGGGCTCACTTGCGCCCGAAAGGAGTCCGAGAATGCGGCCAAGCTTCACTCAGCTTTTCTTCTTCAGTGGACTTGCCCGGCCCGTCGATTCGCCGCTCACCATAGGCTTCATCGTCCTTAGCCTTGAGGACTTCTTCAGCCCGAGCATAACTTTCAGCCCAAGCTAACAAGTTAGAAAAGTCTCTGGGGTACTTCTTTTTCAGGAAGAACAGCAAATCATTCTTCTAGAGGCCATCCTTGAGAGCGGCCATGGTGACTGATTGGTCCAGATTCCGAACCTTCAATGCGGCAGCATTAAATCGGATGACATAAGCCCAGATAGATTCTCCCTCCTGTTTGATGGTTATCAAAAAATTTGAACCTCGATGCAGTCGTCGACTGCTGACGAAGTGGACTACGAACTGATGGCTCATTTGATCAAACGATAAGATGGTACTCAGCTTAAGTACCGAGTATCAGTTCCTTGCGGCTCCCTTGAGGGTGGAGGAAAAAGCCCGGCACAAAGTAGCATCTGGCGTGCCATGGAGCAACATTATTGTCCGAAAGACTTTTAGGTGATCGACTGGATCGGTGGTCCCATCATAACTCTCAAACTGTGGGAGCTTGAAGTTCGGTGGGATCGGTTCCTACATAATTTTCTACGAAAAATGAGGGTCAGTACAAATGTCATTACCGTGTAAGGAAGGAGTGTGATGGAGCTCTTCGATTCGTCGGTTCATTTCTAAGAGCCTTTGATTCAAGAATCTTCATGGTCGTTGATCTTCAGAGTTTTCTGATGAAATGGGTGCGAAGCTTCCCCCTGGGTCGAGTCATGGTCTGAGCAGGGGCCCTCCATCCTCTGCTTTCCTTTTCCGGGGATCAGAGGTTGGGTGGCCTAAGTCGACCATTTTCGGACCAGACCATAGGGCTTCGAAGAATCCTGCGCCGGTCGAACTGGTGCTGGGGTCTGTCGATGCATAGCCTGCATTGCCTCTGTGAGGTCACGAACCTGCTGTATAAGCAAGTTAAATTGCTCCGCATCTACCGCGGCTATAGGTGGAACCTGAGTTGCTAGGGCTGAAGCGGGAGCAGATAGATCTGGATGGGATCAGGCCGCGAAGGCTGTCGATTGCCGGATCGAAGCTCTCTTGGAAGGCATTTTCTCTCAAAAAAGAACTCTAGAGAGGAAGAAGAGAGATCTCTGGAGAGGGAAGAGAGAGGTCGTCGCTGAGCACTCCTTTAAGAACAAGGGAACTTCAAGAACAGAGGGGCCCTCCTTCTAGTGCCAATTCTGTTGATGCAGAATTTGGTTGACGCCGGATTGAGCTGGAGCTAAGGTCGCCGTCGGGGGCCTGCAAAATAAAGTCCCGTCCGAAGTCGGTGGTGGTGGCTCCGGCGGAACCCTCCGACGATCAAGTCAGCTCTTCTGGCCAACAGAAATGGAGTGCTCGGGATTGAGAAGTGAGCTTAGAACTTTATAGGGGAAAGAAGAGCTTAGAGGAAACATATCTGGAGGGTTTCTTTTATAGACGGAGAATGATGGTGACGACCATACCGTCTAGTAGCAGGCCGCTCGAGGCCGCATGAGGTTCGGTACGGAGAGAGAAGTATCGTCAGATTGGTGGTGGTGACCATATCGTACGGCCGCAGGCTGCATGGAGCCTGTCACGGAGAGAGTGGTGCCGTCAGACTGGTAGTGGCGGCCATGCCGTCTGATCATGAGCCACGTGGGGCTTGTTACGGAGAGAGCGGTGTCGCCAGACTGGTAGTGGCGACCATGTCGTTTGGTGGAAGCATGCGTTCGGGGTCCGATTGTAAGAGCAATCCGGAATGAGGTTGGCTCCTGTAGGAATCCGGCTGCAGGAGCAATCCGAAAGGAGGTCGGCTCTTGGAGGGATCCGTCTGTATGGATGATCCGGAAGGAGTTCGGCTAGGGCTCGATCGTTGAGGAGTTCGGTCGGGGCTCGACCACTGAGGAGTTCAGCCGGGACTCGACCGCTGAGGACCTTGGAGGGAGTTTGGCTACCGTAGGAGTCCCACTGGAGGAGAACCTCGGAGGAAGTTTGGCTCCCGTAGAAGTCTGACTGAAGGAGAACCTCGGAGGAAGTTCGGCTTCCATATAAGTCTGACTGTAGGAGCGATCTGGAAGGAGTTTGACTCCTGGAGAAATCTGATTGCAGGAGCGATCTAGGAGTTTGGCTAAGGCTCGATCGTTGAGGAGTTAGGCCGGGGCTCGGCCACTAAGAAGTTCGGTCGAGGCTCGATCGCTAAGGACCTCGGAGGGAGTTCGGCTATCGTAGGAGTCCGACTGGAGGAGAACCTCGGAGGGAGTTCGGCTCCCGTAGAAGTCCGATTGAAGGAGGGGTTCAGAGGAAGTTCGGCTGGGACTCGACCGCTGAGGAGTTTGATCGGCTGAAGGAGTTTGGTTAAGACTCGTCCGCCGTGACTATCGTTTGCATTAGACTGAGCATCAGACTGAACTTTAATGGGAGCGAAGTTTATCCCCAACAATATACATATATCAAAATACATCAAAATACATTATTCACTAAATAATGTGAGGATTGAGTGAAATTAAATAAAAATAATTATGATAAATAATGATTTTAAGTAAGAATATTTTTATCTTAAAAAAATTAATTTTTTGCTTATGTTTCTGCTTGCAAAAAGAAGCTCTAATTTTCCACTTCCTCCCCACAGCAGAAAAAGTAAATTATTTTTTAAAATAAATTTGATCAAATATTTTTTTAAAATAAATATATATATATTTTTTTCTTCCAAAAACTTGGCCACCTTTTAGGACCTAGAAGCAAGGAAATACGAACTATCATCAAAGTACTCATGCATCAAACACTAGCGCCCAACTGGCTTATGCTTATTGTCACCACCAAACAGATTGCCCATTGCTAATATACTAATTTCACTGTATTCAAAGAATAATGCAATTGCTCAATTAATGCAACTTGAAAACATTTACTTAATTTCGTTCGGACACATTATTCCTTCTTCACCTTTTCCACCGACCCTTACAAGAAAAGTTAATTTGCCTCTGGTGGAATGTTGAAATCTCATGATAGTATAAATTTTCCACGAGGCAATGATCTGCTACGTCTGAGACCAGGTTCGGTAGTGTCACTCCTTTCCTTCTTTCCATTGTGAACTGCACCGTTTCGAAGCTTGTTCTCATGCTTCCCGCTTGACAGCGGCTCCACCGCCTGAACCAAGACCCTGAAAAAAAGCACAACCACCGTTTGGTAGTAGAAATACATCATCATCCATTAATAATGACAGGTACAATGGAGAGGCAGCAAACTGGTGTGGTTGAGGGAAAAAAATACCTAGGTTCAACATTTTGGGAGATTCTTGTCATGTGATGCTTTAGCTGTTTTGCCCGAGGACTACCATGTGCAGGAGACTCAATAAGGCTACACTCATTTTCTGTTTCATAAAAATTGCTCTTCTTATGTGGCTCTTCCCTCCCACCACTATCAAAACCAAATGGTTGCTGATGCTTCGACTTGATCCTACTCTCTGCCATATTCTTCCTGATGCCACCTTGTCTGACATTAAGTGCTGACTTGAACTGCTTTTCTTCATGTTCAGAAAAGGCTGTCCTTAAATTGCTAATCTCTTGAGGGTTCCAGCATACGCTCGAACTCCTATTTGTTAGCGCTGACGATTTTGTGGCACTGGATCTGTTAATGGATGATTTATCTGGAAACTGCAATCTTGATATGGGCCTATCATCGATGTTTACAATCTTAGGCTTGCTCTTAATGATGGCAGCACGGTCGGTGGATAACGATCTTCTTGGCGGAGGAGATGCGGACCTCAGCATAATGGAGCTGCGGTAGCTCTCTTCAGCAATAGAAGGTGATTGTGCATCAAGTTCTTTATTGAATAAGGCAGGGGAACAACGCGGCCTTCTCTGCTTTCCTGATGAACAGCTTCTGAACTGCGCAGCAGCATAAAAGAGAAAAAAAATCGAATGTTAGAACTTGTTTTATCCACTTGTTCATAGATGCCACCACACGCTATATTTTTTTTCTTGGTTCCTTTGCTCATGATGCAGACCAAAGTTTAATCGATTCTGTCTCATAACACGAGCCCAGATCATGAATAATGCTCACAGTGCCTTCGTAAATCTTACTAGTTTAGAGAGGGTTGTTCGCACTTGCACGAACGTAGTTGTTTAAGAGGTGCTTCCTACCCCGTAGTCAGCCTTCTAGGTTGTTTAAATAAAAGGTGCTTCCCATAACTAAAGTTGGTTTTGCTTAGAATGTCAACCAATTTTATAAGGATTGACATTGAGAAATGATGTAGAACAGGAATGAATTACTTGGGCAGCAAATTTATCAGAAACTGTTAGACTTTGATCTTACTTTTAGTTGTTTATTTTGCATGCTTTATATCAGTAATTAAGTCACTCTTCATCAAATAAATTATCTTTTAAATCTTTTGCCTGCAAAGTTGTTTACAAGTCAAATAAGATTTCCTTGCAAGAATAGGAACAGCTACTATAAATATTCCTTGTGCTGTACTGGTTGAGATAGAGATTTAATCATACTATAAAATTTTCTCCAATTTCTGGTGGTTTCCAGGGCTGTTTTATTTTCTTCACTAGAAGTTTTCTTAAGCCTGATGATATCGGGCCTGCTGTCTTCACCTTCTGCATCACCAAGTGTTCAACAGTAACAAAGACTGGCTAATGGTCCTAGGTTCCAAAAGCAATATCTGTAGACTTCAACAAGATTATGTTAACATATATGTGAAAAATAAGAAAACCTATCACTGAAACTATCTGAAGATTCTCGGGACAATACCCTGCTCTTATCCTACGTAATGAGGATGATCAAATCATTTTGATCCCGACATGACAAGTGAATGACACTTACCTATGATTAATCAAAATCTGAATGGAGTTTAGACTATTTAACCAAGTTTACAAGTTAAATAATGAGAGGATTGCACAAGGCCAAATTTTACTCCTTATGTTAATAACAATACTATTCTTTTCCATCTATCAAACCCCAACCTTCACCGAGTGAAAACCATCTCTTATTTAAGCATGAATTTCCAATATGAAGTTCAGTAATATGGCACTCCTAAAATAATAACGTCATGCACGAATGCATTTGCTAAAGAAATTACCAAGTGCTACAAATAAAAAAGTAGAAGATATCAAGTAGTTTTCTAATTTGTAACCAAAGTCTTATTCCTCATGCAGCTTATGCAATTAACATGAATAGAAGGTTATGTCATCAGATGAACCAGCAAGCTTTTTCCCATATATGCTAAGTTGGCCATAGGGGTGATCATGGTATACTTTAAAAAAGATATTGTTCTACAGCCACTGTTAATCTGATTCCAACCTTCTGAATTGGTGATTAAATCCTGTCCAAAATAACTATTAGCAAAATGATGAAAACCTACTTTATTAATCATGCAATGTTAACTCACGCTGTGAAGACAGGAATTTTCAAAGTCTCCTTTATCCTAGGAATGTGTCCAGATGGAGAGAGGAATACAAGTTCAAATGCAGGAAATTGCATTAATTTCTACAGTGCATAATAACCTAATTTGAGGCAAATCCTCTAAGGCTCTAACTCAATCAATCTTAGAACTGAGTTTTATAGTACTTTTTGCTAAAGGTTGTTTAAGGATGTGTAAGATACCTCCTCACTTATTCTAGCATTGCCTGTTCGTTGTTGAGTACCTTCAATTTTTGAGTTGCTGCTGCTAGTATAAGGTGATCTTACTTTTGAATTTTGCTCCTCCAAAGTGATCTGGCAGTATCCTCTCCGTTCTGTTTCAGATTCTTTACTTTCTAGTGCTGATTTCAGTTTAGAGATCTGAGAAAGAAGGAACATCATATTTAGTATGCTACCAATAAACAGTTATGCTTAACCCTGAACTGGCTCAAGAACACAAGAGGGCAAACCTCCTCTTTAAGTTCCCTAACTTCACCAGCTTCCTTATTAGCACGAGCTGCCCCAAGCTCGACAGAGGCAACACGCTCTGCAAACTTAAGTGTGCTAATTGTTTCCCCAAAAGCATTAACCTCTGGATTTATATGTACAAACATCAAAGTCTTAGCCTGCCCACCTACATTAAAAATAAAAGCATAAAATAAAACATAAAAACATGATAAGAATAATGATATTCAGATAAGCTACAAAACAAATTTTAGAAGATATATTTTTATTGCAAGTTTTCTTCTATAAAATGCATTCCTTAGTGAGTTTGAAAAAATTAGCATTTTTTCTATTTAATTGTCTACTGAAAAAAGCACCCTGTGCCATATGGAAAACATAAATCCATTGTTCTGAAAGGAACAAGTTTCATCAACCTGAATGCGGCATATGCAGGAATTCGCAGCTTTTCAAGGGAAACTAACCTTTCAAACATCTTGCTTAAAACAAAAAGGACTATTTAAATCTGTTCAAGATTTCCATGTGCTGATGCCTTCCAATTTAATTTTCTTTAGGAAGAAATTGTTGGAACTGATAGTAAAGGTACAAAGCTTGCCTTCCAGCCTTTTTGTGCTCACATTGCTAAGGAGTAAGGACCATATATGTAGGCATGCTGCTTATCCAGATAGACTACCTACTAACATCTGACTCTAAAAATATATGAATAGAAACTTTTTTCACAAAAAAAGTATAATTCTGGAGTCTGGACTCTCTTGAAAAAAGATCTATCTGTAGAATAAAAAATAAGTCCATTATTAAGAGCACAAATAATCATGCTGGCTGATTTTATACTTTTTTTTGGCACCATATTACTGAAATGTCATGACCCTTATGCAAAGCAATAATGGTTTCAGAAATAACAGAAAAAAGTAATAACCATTTTGAGTTCTCAGAAAATAAAAAATAGCTTGTGTGAATGTGATTCACAGATTTATAAGTTTCCCCTATATCATCAGTCAGGAAGAGTTTGGTATATAAGCAATTTGTTCCCCTATGTGTTAGCTTGAGATCAAGTATAGGAAGAAACCTGAAAAGACGCTTGGTAAAATTTGGAAGCATCCTGTAATTGCCATGAATTTTAGCAGGAGTGATGTTCAAAAAGTCCATTGTAAGTTAGAAGTTTTTAGTACCTAGAGCATCTTGCAGCACTTGTGTAAGTTTGCTATTTCTATATGGAATGTGGGAGCTCTTCTGTGCAAGTGCAGAGATAACATCTCCTAGTGCAGAAAGTGATCTATTTATGTGTTGAGCTTCCCTCAATCTTTCTCCAGTAGCTTCAGACTTATCCACCCTTTCACTTCCTGCAAGATCTACCAGATGAAGGCAGCCTCTTAGGATAGAATCAGTTGCTAATTCTCTGCCTTGAACATGAACTGTCAACACACTGGAGAAAAGAGGAGAATCATCAGGTAATTATGAGCACCATGCATAGAGAATTCATTGAAGCAGGTATAAACACGTATCTGTTTGTTAAACAGGAAATATAATGCTAATTTAACATCACTGATGATAAAGTAATTTTTCTGCCATCATGATTGCTTAATAATTAATGATCTTTTTTTAATCACCTAAGTTTTTATGTATTGTGCCAATAGTTCCTCTTAGCTTTACTAGAAGTTCTAGATTACTTTAATATTTATAGATCGTATATTTAGAGTTGAAAGAGTCCAAGCTTGTATCAATCTTGAAGTAATATCCTTCATCAGAACCAAATGGGGCAGTTTTTGAAACTGGCTGTCTGTTAGATAGTGATCAGGTTTTAAGATCATCATTATGAAAAGCTATCTCTTCTTTCTGCATAATTATCATGGATATTTTACTACCAAAATGTCAACGTCCATAAATATTTAGATATTCATGCATGCCATGTGGAGCCTATAGCCAGGCTAAGCACTGCAATTAGTTCCAAAACAACTGGCGCAGCTTATTCATGCTTTACTGCCAAATCAAAAAGTAAGTCATTGTTTTTTGTCAGTTATGCATGATGTTGTTTGTTTTAGCTTTATCCCTACAAATGCAGACTTAAAAGTGCTGCTCATGCTGCACTAATTAATAAGGGGCATTCATGATGGATAGTTTATTAAAATGAAAACAAAACAGATTAAATTTATCATAACCAGATAGTTTCCATCTACCATGATGCTTACAACCCTGAAGAATGAACTAGAGCATGAGTAAGATCTGATAACAGGCCATGCTACTTTTATGTGTTTTTGTAAACTAAATCTAGTACAGCACTTTCTTGGCTTTTAGATTACACCACATGAACGAAAGATAACTGCTTTAACATTAGAGGACCATCCTTGACCATTTCGAGAGGTGATAAAACCTAATGATAATTTGGAAGTACCTGTGAGACCGGCTGCTGCGTTCATTTAGTGCAGTAGCACCAACTGCACGATTTCCCTGGCCAATTTTCATTAATTCCAGAACATCTTGAGTGCATTTCACAGAAACTAAGCTTGCGTCAGGTATGTTGAGTCCATTTAATTGAGAATTGTTCCGTATCTCAAGTGTATTAAAGGTCAGGGAAGTGCCAAAATCTGACAGATAAATCTAGTTGTCTACCTCATCAAATCACAGTATGAAAGTTTTAAGGGCAAAAACACTTTATTGCATTATTCAGAGTTTAATTGTTATTTTTGCAATCAAGGAAAAAAATAAAA
This sequence comes from Cocos nucifera, assembly GCA_006176705.1. Taxonomy (NCBI): domain Eukaryota; kingdom Viridiplantae; phylum Streptophyta; class Magnoliopsida; order Arecales; family Arecaceae; genus Cocos; species Cocos nucifera. Next base: position 774,536 of record QRFJ01000306.1, read on the forward strand.
TCATTATAAAACTGTAAATAGTAGAAAAGGATATCTTCTGTTAGAACCATGAGCCACCAAAAGATCCCTCACTTGTTCGTTGTATATCTCAATCATCTGGATACTCACATCATATGAGACGACATCAGCCCTTGATCTTGATATGCAGAATAGATCATTAAGTGCTCGATAGTTGACACCCCACGTTTCCACTGTTGTCACGTCTGGACCACTCTGGAAAGCAGAACTGGGCATTACTAGAGTGTGATCTCAAGATAATGTTTGTTTCAAGAATTACAATTTTCATGTGTTAAATGCATTGCCATGCCAGTAGTAGCCTAACAATGTTTAACTGTAGAAAGATACTGATACTGCAAGGACTCTGAACTAATCTGGATGTGGTATTAAAGAGAGGCTGAAAAATGCAGAACTTAAGAAATCTTATGTCCGTGTGTATAAATGTTAAAGAGCTTATATGTAGAAAAAGTGCTTTGCAAGAATGGATCACAGAATGAAAACTGATTAATTTAGCGCATCCATTACAAGTAATTTTGATAAACTCAGGCAATAATCACAAAAACCTTTTTTCTTTTTCAATAATAATTGTGGAAGTGACTTAAAGTCAGGACCTCTCCTGGCACAAGAACTTTGGAGACAGGTCCCAACCAGCAAACTAAAGTCCCATTGGCAACAACCACAAAGATCAAGTAGGAGAAGGTAATAATGCTCCGTATCCTAAACAATTTTCGAAAGCAAAATAATATCTAGTCAAATCAGCAGAAGGAGCATCAATAACTTTGTTTCATAGGATGTCTCTCTACATGCATATCATGTGTGCTCGTAGCAGTATGCTTATGTTGATACATAACTTCATCCTCAAACAACAACTATCAGAAAGAAGGAGAAAAATCAATTCACATCAGGAACCAAAATAATATTTAATCACAAGGTAGCATCAAGCAGCTCAGTTTCATATAAAAGTAGTCTGAAGCATGCCTTGTGTGTGTATTGATCTGTTTTTGTTCACAAGCACAGATGCGCGCGCATGTGTCTGTGTGCACATCCTAATGTCAAAGCAGATACAGATATGCAGATGTGCATGTATGCAGAGTAAAATTTTAACTATTCTAAATAATCGTACCATTGTATATGTCTTCCCAGAGCCTGTTTGTCCATATGCAAAGATACAGACATTGTAACCATCCATTACAGATCTGATCAAAGGTTGGGTATCAGCAAACACTTCAACTGCCAGAAATCAAACCATCATTAATTTCTATTAAAAAAATCAAATATGAATAACCTAATATGGATGAAAATCATATTACCAATACTAATTTTAAAGAGATCAATAAAGAAAGTGAACATTTCGATTCTATAGATAAACCATATTTTTAAAATGCATCCTGACCTCATAGAAAAATTAAAACTACTGAAGAACAACTTATTCCTCCCCGGACATAGAACAGCTAATTGCTCTCATACTTTGCCATCAATGCAGTTTTTCTCTTTTGCAAGATATTTTTCCCTGCACTCTATTAGTTTTGATTGGTTCAAGAGCGTGTTGTCTTATCAGCAAAGAATTAAAATAATTGATGATATTTTTTATTTTGTCCACTCTAAAAAGATAGTGTTTTTTTCCTTACAACATGAATCCTTGATAAACTATATTTAGCTAAACAAATCATGACTACAAGAAAAAACCCAAGTCTGAAAGTTATACTTTGTGTGGCATTAGCTCCAAATACTTTGTTGAATGAAAATATCTTCCTCGCATCCTTCCCTGGCTTTTGAGGATTCACAATCATTATACTTCCATCTTCTCCAATATGATCAATAGTAGATTTTTCATCACACTGATTTGATAAGAAAGGCCTCACTCGACAGTACACCCTTATGTTACCTGTGTAGAATTCCACATTTTACCAAATAAGCTTTTGATCTATGATCTATATGAACTAATAAGAGATTGAACATAGGAAAAATCAGTCGTTACCTTTAAGATCTTGCACTTGATTGTGAAGCAAACGATTTTCCTCAAGCAATTTATGGTAGGAAGAAGTGTTTACTTGGAGGCATTGCATATGGTGTTCTAAGGTAATAACAATGACACTAGTCAAATGATGAATTAATATGTTTAAAAAAAATACAAAAAAGAAGTCATAACAATTTCATTTTCTCACCAAGCATCTTAAGTTCCTCTTCCCATTTTGTCTGACTGCATTCAACTTTAACTTTCATTTCACAAAAGGAGAATTTCAACTTCTGAAAATTTTATAATAAGATGGTTATTATAACTCCAAGAAATGAGAGTTGCAGATAATAACTAACAAGCACCAAGTTGTTTGTTGTAACTTGTATTGTTGTTACTGCTGCTGTGATGTCTGCTGATACTGATTGTTGTTGTTGCCCCTTCTAGGCAATTTCTAATTATTATCAAAATTTTAATCCCTATATGGTTTTTCCAAATGTCAACAGATAAATATATACAATACGGAGAGTCCAAAGCTCTCACCTTTTAAAATTCCACTTTGTTTTCATTGATTTTTCCTATGTTTTCCCCTGGTTTTTCAAAGAAATCACACGATGCACTAAGCATTTTGCATTTGTGAGCACACACGTTATGTGAGAAGCATCACTTGCATGATTCTTTAAGTATAAATTGTCAATTTATTTTTCTGGAAAAGCAAAAACTATGAATTCGAGGACAGATACAAGGTGATGTGATATTGGAGAAAATTGAAAAAATTAATATGTAAAAACTTATAGTTTAAATCACCAGATGTTTTATTAGTTGTTTGCTATATAATCATTATAATTATATATATATACATATTATTATATTAAACTATCATAAATAGGTTGTAATGCTTCAATAGAAACCTAGTAATTCATTACAATAATTTTGTGTTCCCTAGCTATTTTATCCTTCACGGCTACTTCACAAAGTAATCATGGATTATCTGTTAATGTTGTTTTTATTTCTTTTGTTGTATGACTTTGATTGTTGTTGTCTTTCCATCCTTCCTTTTGTATTCACTAGCACAACTATTAACTAACCATTACAAAGTTTTAAGAAATTTTTGATGTAATATTTTCAAAATAATCCTTGGATCATGCAAACTTTCCACATACTAGGAATCTGACATTGCCAAAATGCCAAACATAGGACTGAGTCACATAAAATGCCAATAAACATGGCCCCAAAGAAATCATGCACATTCATAATATATTCTATATCTGACAGTCCTCATTAATCAGTAAAATTGACAGATAATATCTTTACCTCTAGTTCTTTCTGCTGATGTGCAAGCCTTTCCTCTCTATTAGCATTTGCAGTACCACCACAGAAACAAAACTTTGAGAAAGAAGACAAGCGACAACTATTTTCCTTAAGGAATCTCACAACAATCTCAACCAACTCTGGCTTCGACATGGTTTTGCTGCAGTCCTTCAGTGTTCTCTTCAGAAGCAACCCCAGCTGATGAAGGTATCAAAAGCAATCAATGACAAAGAATTGGTGAAGGTATCAAAAGCAGTCAAAGACAAAGAAACAATCAAAATTATACACCATAGCTGCAATGATGGCATTAGCATGATCAATTAAATGCTTCTTGGAAGAAAAATTTCAAGCCTCTCCAAGTATGGCTATTACATTCATACTCACAAGTTGACAGCACAATAAATATAGTGAATCATAACTGGCTACTCGCATAATAAATATATAGTGAATCATAACTAGTCACTTTGTTGAAAGGAGTATGATGTTACTTTTCTAGGTACTAAGTTCTAGTCCTTCCAACTAATTAAGATAACAAAAAAACTGGTCATGAGGTGCTGCTCTTCATGCACGAATTGGTTTGTATCTCGGCTAGCATCTCTGGTTGTTTTCTTGCCCTTTACTGGGTCCTAGCTAGTACCTAAGACAAACCGGCACCCAACAATTTCTCAAAAATAGGTAAAAAGAACAGATATTATCATTCAATCAAACTAGATTGTAATCACAGAAAAAAATGACTTGAATATGTAATCTTATCAGGTCATGTATTGCAAACCAGGAAGACAAAAATGTAAACAGCCTATAAAGGGATCTTGAAGAGGTTTAGCAGACTCTCAGTTAACCATAAAAGTTAATTACCTCTAATAACAAAATTTCTAGGAGACCAAGTTTGCTAAACAGCTCCTTACTAATAATCTTTTATATCTACTAAGTAATCATTTTTTGTGATATCTAAACAGAAATAAGGTATTGAATCGTTAATCTCTATGCAGACAATGCATGCTTCCATATGAACAGATACATGAAAAGTGCATCTATAAACATTCCTCCATACATACGTGTCTATCTTTTTATTTTTATGCCATAACTACATACATGTAATAGGGACTCATGCTTTAAAGTTTAAGCAATATCTGTAAGTCTACCAGTTTTTTTTTTTCCTGGAAAAAAATAGAATAAACAGAACATTAAACAAGAACACCGAACCATGCTGTTGTAGTCCTCCAGCAATAAAAGAAAGTTGCATTCCCTCTCTCCCTTTTGCATTGCAATCCTTCACCACACGTTATTGAAAAGTAGGGTGTTGAGTCAAGTCAGGTCCAGTTCTTGATTAGTCTCACAGGTTGAGGATCCGAACCTAGAAACAACCCACCCTTACACAGTGAACCTGTGTTTAACTAGATCCAAATTTTCATGAGCTGGCTTTGACATTTTAACCTTCTATAGCTGAGTCTAAATTGACTGATTTTAGTTGTGTTAGACATATTTGACTTGATTCAGGAATCGATCCTACATTTCAGACTTAAAATCAAGCCACAGGCCTAGGTCTACAGCTTGGCCCATGTTCATATCAGCTTGCTTCTATGACATACTTCCATTAACACGTCAATCTGTATTAATTATAATAACATAAATCTGAAGTCTAATTATCTTAAACAGCTAATATGCTCTGCCATGGGTATCAGTTGCTGCACTGTATACAATACCAAAGAATGGCTAATTTCGACAATTTGTGACAAGTAAATAACCATATTAAATAGCAGAATTTTTTTAAAAATTTTTATAATGTAATAAATAACTTATCATGGAAAAGAAAATTGAATTTATTGAAAACCAGCATGATCGATGATTAATTTAGTATAAAAGATACAAATGTTATCAAAACAAGGATCACTTTAGAAATTGTGGTCACCATGAAACCAGTTTCAACTAAAGAATTTATCAAACATCAATTCCATTAGCGACATCCTATTCTTGGTTCAAAAAGAAGTGCTGCCTTCAGTTTTCTCTTCTTCAGATTTTAGCCTCTCTCAATCATTACTCCCTAGGCTGATAACTGTAACAGAAACTGATCAGAATCTGTTAAGACACCCTCTTATATCACTCAAAAACTAACAATTTCTGGAATCATAGAGGTGCATATATGACTGACATAATGGTTACCTGATTTCTTTGAGACACAAGCAGCATACAAAACTCCTTAACAGCTTGCTCAAGCACCCAATCAATAAGCTACAGCATAAAAAGCCAAATTAGACAGTTTAAATTGTTTGGCAGAACAAAGAGAAGACATGAGTACAAAGACTTGCCCATGAAAGGTTTAGATTTATAAGAGAGAACTGAACTATTTCTGGCACAGATAAGACATGTAATTTTACACAATCAAATATGAACAACATGCCTATTTGATAGCTACGGTGGCCATGAAACCAGTTTACAAGCATGCCAACATAGCCAGTTATGTATATACAGCATTAAAATTTGCATCCTGTGGCCAGCTAAATATACTTTTTAAATGCATGTCCATGTGCCTGTCTTGATAGCATTGGTAAATTTCAGCCAAATGAGGAGTATATTTGAAACAGAATTTGTTGAATAGCCTGCTCTATGGGAAAAGTAATCTAGCACTCTTTACTTCCTATAGTGGATGTGCACTACACTACCACAGATCTCACTAGATTAGCATTTTTTTCTTTTCTCTATTTGGTTGTGTATTATTCAGATTGAACAAAGCTATATATCACTTTGATAAAGTAACCCTTGGTGGTATATCATACCCATAGTATATTGAGTCCTATTTGGCTAGACGTTGTAAGCATATATTGCAATCTCCCTGAAAATGGTCTCTTCAAATTTTAGTTGGGATACAAAATAAGCATCTCAGGTCCTTTACATGAACTTAAGACCTTCTGTACATGATCAGCTACCTCATGCTGCTGTATTTAGTTGACTTGATTTATGGGAGACTCAATGATACGCTCACCATAAGACCATCAGAAAGTCCACTCAATATGCCCAGACCAGACACTTCAAAGACCATTGGAGGTAAACAAGGTATCATAGCAGTCTGGTTCAATATGTTGCGTGCATCCCACCTCCACATGCCCACAATTATACTCTTGATGTCAAAAATTTAGATGTCCATTTGGTCATACGCCATCTTTGATGCTAGATTCAGAGAATATACCAAATCTTTAGCAATCTATAGCAAGTTTGCTTCATCAAGTGTTTGCTAATTTTTATGGCTAAAATCATATTTTATGTAAATTTCCATGATACCATCTTCAGTTCAATTGCATGCCAGTGTTTTAAAAATAATGCAACTTTGTCATGTTAGTTTATGGATCATATTTTCCATAGATAGTTAACTTTTTTTCATAAGGGTGACAATGGATCATATTCAATCATGTCAGCTTCCTGAAGTAATGTTTGTTATGAGCATCATGTTCATGCGAACATTACCAAGGAGCAAAGGATGTAACTGGGAGTACAAATTATAAGACCCAAAAGATGTAAAAGTTTGCAAAATTCAAATAGTAAATTTTTTAAAGTCATGCATGTTTTATAGTGCCAGTTCAATTTTCCAAATTTGGAAAATATTTTTTTCTCCAAAATTGTAATCGTATAGGAAAGTACTTTTGCTTTCTGATGAATGAAATATTAAAGAGAATATCTGATCCCTTGCAATGTATGAATCATAAGTTAATGATGAGGATTCCTATGACTGAGCTTTAGTTGATCGATGACAACAAGAATTGGTTCTGTTGGTTTGCTCAAGAGAGATTCTGTGTTCCAGATTGGGAGGTCGCAGTCCCATCATATCTCTTAGAAAAAAAGGTTTTACTCATAATTCTTATTGACATTAAGCCATCTTGATGTGCAAACGAAGTTACAATTTCCTTTTAGCAATTGCTTCTTGGATAAATCTTTGGCATACATCTTAACAATATAAAATTTCAAGAATAGTAAGGGAATCTTTTATTGATGAGAATGGAGAAACACAGCGAAACTGTAAAATAGAAGAAATGCTATCTTACCTACCATTTCATTCAAAGGTATGTCCTCTGCCACTCTGTATTGTGTAAGAAAAGCCTGTAGAAGTCTCAGCCCAAACTGATCGAAGAGGAGACTGAGAACATTAGCTGCATTGGACTCTTCAAGGGAAACCTCGGTAACTAAATCAAGTATTTCCAATAGCTGTTGGTTGTGTGGCAAAGTTGATGCATCATATAATTCAGCAGAAGTACCATCAAGCAAAGAGGAAGGAGAACCCTTGCTCGATGATGTAACCTTCACAAGCCCACCATACCTCCAGACCCCTATTCCACCAGCTAGTTTCCACTCATGGTACCCTTTGAGACAAAGAATACAATCAACAACCTTAATTGATGATCCTCCCTGCAAATGTATTGCAATATTCGAATCAAGATGAAAAATTGAAATGAACACTGAATCACAATTATGTTCATGATTAAATGTACATGCCCAATAAAGAAGTCATTCACATTCTTCAAACAATTTTAATAACTGTTTTTGCTTGCATAATGGTTCTTTTACTAAGACAGCATTGGTTCATTCTCTCACTCAGACCAGATCAAAGTGATGTCTTCGACAGATTAGTCGGTTCTTGAGAAAGAACACCAAGTTCTTTTCCCTTTTTCTGACTATGATGATTTGTTCTAGGTTAAGATATACCTTTTCTAGATCCGATGCCTCAAATGTCAAAAGCTTCATTTCACCGACCGCAAGAAGGAAATTTCTCATGTTCTCAAAATACTGAATTGCTGATTGAGCTGCACCATCGGTAGATTCAACAGTGATAACAGGATTTTCTACAACCTATTGGATCACATCCATCAGCAATGAGACATTGTTACAAAATAGCAAACAAACCCATCATGGTGTTAGACTTCTATACTAACAGGCAGCATGACATCAACGGTGGAAAAGATCTGACAAGAGACAGAATGTGCAAGAGTACAACAAATGCATGCAGGCACAGACATAACCAACCATGGGATTGATAAAATAGCTAATCACAGGAAATACTTTTCCTTGTTATTGTCACTTATGAAGCACAAGTTTGTACATGCTATTATACACTTGAATATTGTATTGAGCACCCAATTTTTAACCTAAGGAGAACCAAAAAAGGAGAGTAACACATTGTAAGATATTTATTGTATCAATACATGGATGTAAGTATTTTCTGCATACAGTATGCATGGATTACACATGACAGGCTAAAATAGCAAAAGCTAGTGAGACACCAATGTAGAACTACATTTTAGACTCCCACTATGTCTTAACTTAGAGATGCTCAAAAGGGTTTAAGTTTCTTCTAGCTTAGTCTTGTATGATGTTCTCACAGAGATGTCACTACTTGATATTTCATATTGATGCTAAAATCTATGATTTCATCATATCGTACCTTTTCTGCAATGAAGTAGATTTTTTGGATTTTCCATGACATAATATGCTTGGAAGACAACCAAAATAAAAACATTTTAATTATCAAGTTTGATCTCAAATTGTTAATTTAGTTGTTAGGCAACATGTCATAATATCATATTACAACTTCATTTAAAATAATGCCATCTTTACTTGGTCTTTGGCTAACATGATATACTTACCAGTCTAGAAGAAGTTGCTATTGCCTTGTACTTTGCCCTCTGAATTTCTCAGTAAGCTTCTAGTCATATTGCCATTGCCTTCTCTAAAAAATGTGCTCCACTGGAATGGCCATTTCCATTGTCAATAAGAACAAAAATGTGATCATGTTTTAGATATTTTCCTTTGACCACATTTAATTAAATTTTGCTCCATTGCAATTACAATTGCTTTGTAGTATGTCATGCCTATTATCTTTGGTGTGTTAACTTGCACAATCTCATCTCTAGTCCAAGTGGTCCAACTACAAAAGATTTTTCAAGCTATCGACGAGAATGTTGTCCAATGCAGCTCAGCATAGACCAGCACACATCATGTTAGTGTCTTATGGATAAGCAGCTATGTCATGGTGCTGAGTGCATACTAATGCATTCCGACTAGTGGGACAGCACAACATGATACATACAGTTCCAATGTCAATGCAATGTATCACTGGCACACAAAACTTTGTCCCTATTTTGAGTTGTTTTGGTATTGATTAAACCAATGTCATTTGAAAACTTTTAAAGATAAAACGTGCATTGATTTAAAAAAAGGTTTGGTAAAGTTAATTATGGAATAAATTCTTTCAAAAAATATCAAAATTAAATATAAAGTGGCTCCAAGAAGAAGCTAAAAAATTAGGTTCCATTTTGGCTTCACCTCCAGTTTCCAATTTTGGAAACCAAAACTCTTTTTTTGAAAATCAAAACCCAAAACTTATTCGATAGGCACTTGAGTTGTGGCATTGACAATATTGTGATGGTTGCTTGTGACCGCTACACTAGTGGTGATGATAAGGCCTATGATCAAGGCTCACTATCTCAGTACCAGATCCTGTACCACTACCATCCTATTACAATATCGATATGTAGTTTGGTATAGTATGAGATAGTGTACCAAGTCGATATAGTATGAGACCAGTATGGTATGGGGTGTATCAAGCAGTTCGGCCTAGTATGGCATTTCATGCTTATGATTAAGGCTGGAGAGTAGCAACGGTATCTACAAGTGATGGTAGGGATCAATATAGATGGTGGTAGCAGTGGCTACAAAGATGGTGATGGTGGCTGTGTGGTGCGAGTCCTAAGAGCTCACTTTTCAGAAACTTAAAAATAGTTTGAAAAAAAAAAAAAAAAAAAAGAATGACCAAGAATGTGCTTTGCCTCGGTTTCCATATTTTCAAAAACTAAAACCAAAAAATGAAAATTAGCAATGATGCGAACCAAGCCACTCTATTCTGGTTATGAAACTACTACTCTATATATTCAACATAACAAATTCAACCCACATCATGGTGATTTCTTGTTCCCACTTCATGGTTATTTATTGTTTCTTTCTCATTTTAGTAGGGATTTATGGACCAAAATTTTACTTGTACACAACCATATCTACACCCCACCCAGACCTGATATTTGGATCTAGTCTAAACCCTCATTGTTAATCCCAAAGATTACTTGGCCAATACGTGAGGAACAGAAGTCGACCAAAACCATCCTATTCTCACTCAAAATTGCTCCTAGTTGTGTCTTACAATCCCATAATTTAAAACCACTGTTCAAAGAATGGGCATACCAGCTGCATACTAGTCACAAACCAATATAATAAGATTCATTACATGCTGATTTTGGCAACTGGGCCTGAACCAACTGGATTACATCAGATCGGGGTAGGTCAGCCTAAATCAAGCCCCAGTCATTGAATATTGCTTAGTACCGAGCCTAGGCAATATCAAAGTCTCCAACATGATTGCGTCAACATTATCAATGATGTGACACAAAGAAGTACCACTGTAATCATGGTTACCAAACACCAAACCTTTCACGAAATTCTTCTATTCAAAAAACTGAAAGATCTTCCAAAAGAGGATCTTCAGAGAGACAAAAACAACACCAAACATGCACTAAGTCTATGACTTCTTTGTCATCTTACCTGAACTGATCATATTTCTATATCAATTGAAGCTAATCACATGAATTTATGATGCCCTTTAGAAAGGATGCTTGTGTCTACCATACCCAATTCTCTGTAAAGGGGAAAACCTTCAAGGATAGTACTTTACTTAGCAATCCCTCCAAGGCAATTATTTCACCAAGAATTCTAAGCTGTGCCTAAAGTATAGGACCGTTCATAAAGACAACATCCAATATACAATAAATATGTGCTGTCTAACCAAATAATTCAATATCTACCCTATTATATTTGTCCGTTTTAAGGAGCAATTTGCCAACATATTAGCCTCATGCCATAGGTGATAAACAAAAAGCATCCATATTACAAATTAGAATGGCATAAACACCCTCCAACAAGTTTCATCATCTGGTGAGTCCAATTCTACCCTACTTCAGGTACACGCAAATGTCGACACCACTGCAATTTTTCATGTGAAATATTAAATTATTACTCAAACAAGTCCAACACATGAAAATTACGTAAAACTTCCATCATGACAAATAAGAAATGTCTAAGTTGATTTATAAATATAATCACCACTCCAGCACAAGCCAAGTGAATAACCAAGAAAAGGGCGTTGGCCGAATCAAGCTAAACATCAAGAAGCCAAAGTATTCAAGAATCTTTCTCCTAGGGAATCAAAAAGAAAAGTAAAGAAAAGTAGCTGAAACAACGAACTAAACTGTGAAAGTTTACGTTATATACCTTTGGAACTGCCCCAGGATTGACTCTGTTGAGGACGTTGCAGAGGATCAGGCCATTGCGCAACGCGAGGCAGAACTCCTCCACCGACGGCTCCGTCGCCAGGCCTTCCAACGCCACCCGATCCATTTGCCTCAGCCATCGTGCCGCTTCGAATCTCCTTGAAGCTAAAATTAGAAACAATAAAGATCTTCATCTATTTAATTAAGCTGAAGAGGAGGCAGGGTAAAGATGGAACCCCCGCCGTTTCTATGAGGGATGGATCCATACCAGCTTCTTCGGCCTTTCTAAAAGCCATCTCATCGCTAATGCTTTCCTCCGCAGTGAGCTTAAAAGCCTTCAACCCCATTCCCCCGCCTCGCAAGCCAAAGCTCCTGCCGGAAGACGCCATGGCAGTCCACGCCACCGGAAACGAAGTGATCTCAAGGATCCTATTCCAACGCGTTTCCCGGAGATTTGCCGGAGAGATCTAGGCCTCCGGAAATAGACTCGGATGTCGTCCACTTGAGCTCGCTCTCTCCACGGATCCAAAACTGAGAGCAGAGGAGCGGAGAAAGGTGGCGAGAGATATGGAGAGAGAGAGAGAGAGAGAGGCAGGGTTCTCGTGGAGTGTGCGAGGGAGAGCATTCGAAAACCAAATTGATGGGTTTATTAAATGCGGAGTGGGCGTTGAGTGGTAGTTGAAATTACAACTGCGTCTGCTACCTAAAATGGAATAGCGAACAGTTGTTCTTACGAATGTTAAGGCGCAACGTGTAGATGTGAGGGGATTTTATTTTTAAAATATTTTGAATACACGTGGGGCTGCTGCTGCAAATTTTGTTTGTTCGTCAGCATCTATCGTCGTTCCACCAAAGCCATTTAAACCCCGAAGAGGTTCAAAAGTAAGACGTTAACGGGACTTCTCCGCTAGCTGGTGGAAATACCGTGAAGGATGCGAGTTAAGGGGCCCAAATCCATTTGACCATTACAAAATTTATCAGCACTTATAGCTTGGTTCTCCCTTTGCAACCTATCTAAGCTGCACCAATCAGTGAGATACAGCGAAAGTATGAATCATCACAACTCTCTTAGACCTTGTAAATGGAGAGAACCTTTGGTGTCGTTTTCTTGGGCCTCGTAGGGTCTTTCTGACAACGTCATTAAGAATCGAAGGCCCGATAATTGGCCCTCTTTTGATCTGATCCCTTGCCTCCACCACATGGCCGACCTTTTCAAAACCAACCAATTATTAAGCTCCACGTAGGCGGAAATAGATTCTGTTCCGATGTCTTCGAGGACACGGTATCGAAGACTGGATAATATACCAGGGGGGAGCGATCCGGTGTAGGACTGATACGCGTTATTTAAATTTGACCGTCTGATGAAGCACGGTGGGAGATGGGGCATACCTGATGGGGAACACGAGAGAAGTGAGGGAGTCGACGACGCGGTCTGGAGGTTTGAAATGATTGGGATCACACGTCCCAATTCGACCGTTGGGATCCACCACGTCCACGGATTCAAATGTCTGCGCACGCGGGCTATGAGATTGAGCACGGAATAATACCCTGTCCACCATTAGCTCGGCAAAAGAGAGGCCTCTTTATTTCACCGACACCGAATCACTTTGTTAACAAGTCATGGCTTCGCTTTGAAGCATGACCCTTGGCCTTTGATCACGGAATGCGTCCCAAGCTCTTGATAAGTGATTCCTCTCTAATCAATTCCATGCTTTTTCTCTTTGCATCTGGCATGAAACGCTTTAATCAAGAATAGCTTTTTTATTTATTATCTGGATTGGGAAAAGTTGGTTTAGTGAGAAAAAATGTGCGAACAAGTGTGTGCATGTTCATAATAAGTAACATGCATGTGCCATTATGCCCATACATGTGTCAAGTGGAGACAGGAAGAGATTGCCTTGCATCACGGTTTTGACTAGAGAAATTGGATGAATCCATGGCAAGTTGCTGAATTTGGCATCGTTGAGTAGCACGTTCAAAAGGTGGATAGCATTGATGATTTATCATTACATGTGAAATAGGCCATCGGATGCAAAATATAGTCCCAGTATAGCATTAACAAAAAACAAGACCAATTGTGCTTGGGTCAATTTCTTGAACTCAAACATCCTATTGAAAATTATTAGAGAATATCAAGAAGTATCGAGAAAGATTTTCAGCTAACATTAGAAAATATCATGAGATATTAGAAAATACCTAAGAGATTTCTAGATAATATACCATATTAGAGAATATAAAAAAATATCAAAAAAAATTTTTAGTTAATGTACCATATTAGGAAGTATCATTTTTACAATATATATCATGTGCATTAAAATCATGGGATCTCGATTCTATTTATTTCTTGCATTAAAATCTAGGATTCCAATTTTCTGAATCTTTATATTCTTGTATATATATATATATATATATACCATCCTTAGTGAATACAAAACTATAAGTAATTTTTTTGCTCGACTCTAATATAATATCACAGCCATAACATCCTACAACCTTCGAAAACTCACGACTCTACTTTTCTCTTTTTTTCCATGACTGATGCCAGCACAAACTCTATCAGATCTTCAATTTCTCCCATCTCCTCCGCATCTATCTATGAACTCTCATCACCTAATAATCCTCTGGCCAATCTTGCAGGCATTGCTTCTCGTTTTTCTTTTCTGGATAATTCATGGGTTATAGACTCAAATGCATTGATCATATAACTCATGATCTTGATCTTTTGAATGCATCTCGTGTTCATTCTATTTCTCCCATCAAACTTCCTAATCATGATACAATTCAAGCCACGTACATAAATAAAGTCAACCTATGGTATTGGCGTTTAGGACATCCAACTTCTAGTTTACTCAAAATTTTCTACTTTGGATTCTAGTATTATCTTTTTAAATAAATGCATTTGCACTATGTACCCATTAGCTAAACAACGTCAATTGCCATTTTCTTCAAGTTCTATTATATCAACTTTTTATTTTGAACTAGTTCATATGGATGTTTGGGGGCCTTATAATATTCTATCAATTAGTGGTGTATGCCATTTCTTAACTATTGTTGATAATTTTTCATGCCATACTTAAATTTATCTTGTGCAACATAAATCTAAGACTTTTATCTTCTTTTTTTTTTTTAATGATCAAAACATAATTCAACACCACCATTTATAGAATTCATAGCGATAATGATCTTAAATTTTTTAATTATGATATTATTGACTTTTAAACTTACTTGGTGTGATCCATCAACATAGTTGTATTTCAACTCCTCAACAAAATGGAGTAATAAAATGAAAACACTAATATCTCTTAAATGATTCTTATGCACTTTATTTCTGAGCAAATTCACACTCAAGATTTTGGGGTGATTGCATTCTTAATGTTATCTATCTTATTAATCAAACACCCACTAAAGTGCTTGAAGATAAAACTCTTCACGAATTATAATTTAAAAATATTCTTTTCTATTAGCATTTAAATATTTTTGGTTATTTATGCCATGGATACAATCCAAATATCCAATATAAATTTAAAGCTCATGCCTTATCCGGTATTTTTGTTAGATATCCTTTTGCTCAAAATGATTGTAAAATTCTGGACCTTCATTCTAATAGAATTAATATTAGTAGAGATATCGCTTTTTTTGAATCTATTTTTTCTTTAAGATATAATCTACTTTCATTGACAAATCCACCACAGATCTTCCTTTATTAATTCCTAATTAGTGTCTTACTTATCCACCTAACACATCTCAAGCACCATATTTTATTGCTAACATTCTAGGTGTATTTGCTTCTCAACCTGATAAATCTCTACCATCAAATCAAACTATACCACTTTTATGCTATTCATAAAGAGTTTATTGACCTCCTACTTATTTACAAGACTATTGTTATTCTTATGCTTAAGTTCAATATGCTTCTCCGATGATAGGCACTTTATTTTCATTTGCATTTTTTTTATTTTATGATTTTTTTCTTTATTTTATCATTCCTTTCTTAGCTACTTCGCTTTTACTATTGAACCTAAAACCTTTTCACAAGCTATGAAATTTTTTGAGTGGAGACAAGCAAGGGATACAAAGATTCAAGCTTTAGAAGATATAGTACATAGTCTTTAATTCCTTTGCCTCATTAAAAATTCATTAGATATAAATGAATCTTTAAGATCAACCATAATTTTGATGGGAGAAATGAACGGTATAAAGTCCGTTTAGTGGCAAAAGGCTATATTCAAGCAGAAGGCATAAGTTACCATAAGATTTTTATCTTAGTGGTCAAGATAGTCATAGTGCGAGTCTTTGGCATAGCTACTATCAAGAATTGATCACTTCATTAGTCAGATGTTTAGAATATTTTTTTTTAAAATGATGTTTTGGATGAGAAGGTATACATGTCTCCTCCTTTTGGATATCATCGATAGGGAGAGAATTTTGTTTGTCATTTTAACAAATATCTTTATAGACTTAAATAAGCTTCTTGAAATTGGTTTGCTAAATTCACTTTTGCTCTATTAGATGCAAATTTTACTCAATCTCAAATTGATCATTCCTTATTCTATCTTCACTATGGTAATTTATCAGTCTTCATTCTTGTGTATATTGATAACATTATTATCACTAGTGATGATAGCCAAGCCATTTAGAGCATGAAACTTTTCCTTCACCAGTGCTTCAGATTAAGGATCTTGGTAATCTTAAATATTTTTTCTGAAATTGAGGTGGTTTAATCCAAGTATGGCACTTATCCGAATCAACAGAACCATGTGCTTGATCTCCTTCAAGATAATAGCTTTATAAGAGCTAGAATAGCAAATCATTCAATTGAGCAAAATCTCAAACTTACCAAAACTAATGGTGAACTTCTTCCTGATTCTTCTTCTTATTGTCATCTTATGAGATAACTTATTCATCTCACTATCACATGGCCAGCTATTGTATTTTCTATTAATATCTTGAGCAAATTCATGCATCAACCTCATAAACCTCATATAGATGTAGTTCATCATCTTCTTCATTATTGGAAAAAGTCATCAGGCCAAGGTATCTTACCTTCATCTACTAGTGATCTAAAGCTCCACGCTTAATGTGACTCTGATTGGGCAAGTTATTCTATGACCCATCATTCTACTACAAAGTTTTATATTTTTCTCTGTTTGAATCTTATCTCTTGGAAGAGCAAAAAATAATCTACTGTCTTTCATTCATCGGTTCATTCGTCGATTGAAGCCAAGTACATGGCTATATTCCCTCCTAGATATTTTGGTATCTCTTAATTATTATTTATTCCCTTGTTTTGTGATAATTAAGCAACTCTTCTCATCGCTGCAAATTCAGTTTTCATGAACAAACTAATTAATTATCATATCATCCATGAGAAGCTATAATGAGGTTTAATATGCTCCTTTCTATATCTACCAAGCATCGAGTTGCTAATATCTCCACCAAGTCTTTGGCGAAAGATCAATTTACTTTCTCAAAAGCAAGCTAGGCATTCATAATTTTCATGCACCAGCTTGAGGAAGAATATTAGAGAATATCAAGAAATCAGGAAAGATTTTCAGCTAATATTAGAGAATATTATGAGATATTAAAAAATATCAAAGAGATTTCTAGCCACTATATCATATTCAAGAATATCGAAAAATATCATAGAATATCAGGAAAGATTTTCAACTAATATATCATATTATGGAGTATCGGAGCAATTTTTGTAATATGTATTATGTGCACTAAAATCATAGGATTCTGATTATTTCTTGCACTAAAATCATTGGATTCTAATTTTCTGAACACACACACACACATATATATATAACCCCAGTGAATGCAAGATCATAACAATTTTTTTTGCTCAACTCCAATAAGAATAAGAAATAATCTATTTATGCTTGTGGTTAAGAAGATATGTAACATAGAGAGGCAATAGCAATCTATTTGGCCGGATCCTTGATAATTTGTACACCCACGTTACATGTGACCATATTCTTGCAAGAGTAATATAAAAGAATATAAAGCAAAAGAAAGTATCAACCGATTGATCAATAGACTTGTTCTCGGGCAGGATGGCCTATTTGAGCTTGAAGCATTTCGGATGGCTTTGAACTTACATTTTTTGTCAGTCAGGCTAGGTGAGACTTGAAATGTGAGCCTACCTATTAAAACAAGCTAGGCCCGAGTTTACTTTAGCCTTATCTAAATGTTATATAATATACAATGTATGTTTATACGTTAGGAATTTGATTTTAGTGATTAAAAAAATACATGCACCAAACGCTTCTTATGGACAATAATAAACACAAGTTCACAATCCTTACGAATCCCATTCAAATATTTAATCTTTATAAATATTTTTTATATTTTTAAACTAAAGAAAAGGATTAAAAAGAGGTTCAATTTGAGGTATGAGTTCGAGTCTCGAAAGTAGGCCTGAGTAATTTCACTTTTTCGGCTGAAAGCCGACCGGACTTTCTTTTTGAACAGGTCTAGTGGTAAAAGTTTTAGGAAGAAAAGGTATGATAAAATTCTTTGATAAATAAATTATCACTTTTTCGGCAGAAAGCCGACCGGACTTTCTTTTTGAACAGGTCTAGTGGTAAAAGTTTTAGGAAGAAAAGGTATGATAAAATTCTTTGATAAATAAATTAACGGCTTGTTAGGATGATCGCTCATTTTTTTTTCCCCCTCTATTTCACAATCATAAAATTTGTTTTTTCGAGTCTTACATAAAAAAATAAAAAAGGAAAAACAGAAGAAAATGAGTTCTTCAACCAAGTCCACGCGAAATCATAAAAGTTCCGAGCTGCCGTTTTCATTCCAAATCACGGAAAACTGGCCCCGTTCTGACTCACTCATTCCACGCCTTTCTCGATCCTCCATCCGACTCTTCTTCCCCGCGTTCCCCAATATCCTAACGCCGACCGATCACCAATCCGTATTCCTTCCGGCCAAACTTTCTTCTCCTTGTGTTCCTCTTATTTTCAGGTGATGACGTTGTCGTAAACTCGAAAATTTCCAAGGTTTCTGGTGCGAGTCTTACAATGGTGTACTCGATTAATTCGTTGATGGGTTCGGTTATGACATTTGTGGCAGAAGGACCATGGTGCGATGCAATTCGAGGACGATTTCTCGAAGGATTCGAAGGCAAAAGCCCACCACGGTCGTCTTTTCTGTTCTCTCGGTTTCAATATTGCCATCTATACATTAGTGAGTTAAAATGCTACCGCTTATGAAAAAATCAGTGAGCTTTTAGAACTGTTTTGGCTTCTTAATCTCTATGGGCTGGTCAATTTATAATGAAATTTGTACTTGTCCATCGCTGCCAACCATAAAGGTTTAATATTTTCTCTGACCAAATTAGTGCACGAGACCTTGTTTGGGAGAGGAGAATAGAAGAGAAAAGAAAAGAATAGAAGGAGAAGTACTTCTCTCGTTTGAAAGTTTTTTCACGAAAAAAAAAAAAAAAATCTAAAATTTATAATCTTTTTTTCCTCTAAATTATATGGATTTGGAGAGAAAGAAAAGGGAGTAAGTAAATTTTTTATAATTTTTATATAGAAAATAAATAAATTTTTTATAATTTTTTATAATTTTATAATTCAAAAAAATTTAAAAAATAAAAAAAAAGATTAAAAGATAAGATCTATTTTCATATAGATTATGGTTGTCATGGTTTTAAAAATTTTCCAATAAAACCTATGCTCAAGATTAGGATTGAAAATAGTTAGCATAATTTATTGTTATAATTATATTCAAGAATATACGAGTAAAAAAAATAATATTTATTTATTTTTTTTTTCATAGAAAAAAAATTATTTTTTTTTCTTCCTTTAAACCCTCAAGGAGGGAGAAATATATATCCCACCCAAACTCCCAAACAAGACCTAAAAGGCATGATTTGATAGGAATATTTTGCTAAAATCACCATCAAGATGTCCTGTTTGCAGTTTCCTGCTACTCCAACTAAGGTTATGCATCAAGCATACCATGGTGAAAAAAAAAGACTCTGCTCGGATTGCAGCAAACTCTGCAAACTTTGCACTCGAAACACATCAAACCGTGGATCAGCCACGCTACTAAAGTCTAAACCGTGAATAGTTATGCATGAATCGGCTGATCTGCACGCTATGCTCCTCTGAACCAGCTTGTGAGCCATTAAGTTCTGGGTCATGGCACCTTAGAACCAAACAAGACATTATTCATCCTATCAAATTAGGCTGCGATAGTCTGCTCAAATATCTGCACCTAAGAACAAAGACATCAGTACATTCTGGGTATCATTTTTATATATGGGTTCTATACTGGTTGCTCAAGGCTCCATGCATCTGTTCCTACTGCTCTCTCTACTTCGTCACTGTAGTACATAAGTCTTATCATCTGCCATATTCTTGATCTTAAAACAACAAAGAAGTATGAACAAACTGATATGTTGCTGTTTCAAGATTTTACACATCTGAGTAATCGATCTACTACATTGCTAAACAATAAAATACTGTCGCAAAAACTCTCTTGAAATGATCGTCAGAAACTCAAATATCATGCTCCTAAACAGAATTCCCACCATGTAACGCCGCTGCTGTCTCGGGCCAATTTGATTCATCTTCACTCTGTGTACTTCTATTCTGCGTTTCTCTGCTGTCAATCAACCTGTTGATCTTGCCCCTAGACTTTGAACCTGCTTCAGCCCGACTCGAGGTACCATTTTCTATTGCTTCCAGATACAACGTCTTGATCAAATTATTGAATTGCCGCCGAAAACTTGGGATGCGGGACATGTTAGCAACAATTCCCTGCAGCCTGTGCACCAAACGGTATATCTGTTAGAAATAGGTGTTTAGGACTATATCTATTCCTCAATATGCTGACACAATGTTTGCTTTCTAGAGTTAAAAGAACTTCCTTTTTTTTCCTACAAAAGCTTTTGTGAGTTTAGTCTTTCAAAAATAAAGGGCTGCATCAGAAGAAAAGCCTAACATAGACTTACAACATGGTAACGTTCAATCAGTGTCAATTGCAGGAACTTTATACAACATTGTCATTTTTTAATCCTAATACAGACTTATAGCTAGGGGAGGCAATTGGATCGGATACGGGTCGTGTCAATGCGGGTCGGATCAGAAAATCGTCAATCCAAACCCAACCTGTGTATTCAATTGGTCAAAAATTCAAATCTGAACCCAATCTTTTTATTAAATAGGTAACCCAATCCGACCCACTTAACCGATTTATTAAATAGATTAAATTAGGTTAAGTGGGTTAAACGGGTTAAATGGATTAAACAGCTTAAATAGGTCAGGTTAAATTGATCAGAAACAGGTCAATAAGATTTTAAACAAGTTAAACAAATCTTAAATGGGTTAAACATGTTAAATAAGTTAACTAGGTTATCTGACTCAACCCTACCTAAATATTAAATGGATTAAACGGGTTAAACGGATCGGTCGGGTTGGCGGGTCGGATCATATTTTGCTAGCCCTACTTATAGCATGGCAACGTTCAACCAGTGTCACTTCTAGGAAATATATATAATATTGTCATTTAACTAGAGTGAGCACTGAAAATACAGTTTCTCAATTTGATTGACAAATCTATATGTCTATATATATATATATTAAAATAAAAGCTTTTCCCTCCATCTGCCTATTGTCACCCCTCCATCCACCATGTGTCCCTAGTTATCATCTAAGTTTTTCAATTTCATCCCTAAAAAAGTAATATTACATAAAGATCCTTCTAAATTATATTTTGTAATTTATTTTGGTTATATAAAAGAGCCTAGATTATTATTTATTTGCTAGAATTTGTGATCATGATAAAGATGAAAACCATAATAAGGTTTCATATGGTTATTTGGTTTGGTCCTTCATTTTTTATTTTGAGATGTCTCTACTCCGATGAAATGAAACACCAATCAAATTGTTTTTAGTTCTTACTTAGTCATCACATCCTATGCATCGTATGGGGTTATAAGCTAGTTCAAATTAAAACTGGAGCCTAAATCATCTCCAAATCTCCTGGCCTGGTTGAACAGCCATGGAAATGTTTAATGAGAATGCATGATGTCCCTCCTCCATTGGCAATTACAACAATCAAGTACTTCTGTAAGTCCGATCATTGCCTACATATCATTGTTGGAAGACCATGATTGTTCAACAAGATTCATAAGAATGCAAAATTGCAAATCATGATGATCAGCTTAATATCTTGTTTTTCATACTTGAAGGGCAAATTTATACATGTAGCAGGGATTCAGAGAAATGTGATAAGAATCGAAGGTCTCCAGTTTAACTTGAAAGACTCGTGCAGGGATGGTCTGCAGCTATAGTTGTTCTAATGTCATATCAAGAATGCAAAGAAAATAAAGAAAAAAATGAAGATCAGATCTGTATTCGAGGATAAGCTCTTCTGAAGAGGGGAACCTCAAGCAGCATGGTTCCTGGGATCCATTATATTGGTGACCAAAAGTCAAAACTAAGTGCAACCCACAATGAATCAACAAGCTTCCATAAGTCATAACTATATAATGGTTCCTGGGATCCATTATATAGTTATCAGATTTCAGCATTGGAAAGTTCTCTTCAAAATGTATGTTATATTTTCTTTTTCACAGCCTCTGTCTCAATTCTAATGTTTTACTCTTTGTTGTAGTCAGAAGTTTAGTTATTGATGAGCATGCACTGATTTAAGTACGCACTGATTTAAGCATTCTTTTGATTTAAGCATTCTTTAGTTTAAAAAAAAAAGGGGGGTCAGATTAGAAGTTCTATAGGATTAGAATTGTTGGGGATCTGTTCAATGGCTGAGTAAAGAGCTATAAGTAGATTTTCTGGTGTGCTTATTAAGAATTCAGGTTTATTATGGTAGGTTCCAGAATTCATTTCCTCTCCTTAGCTCTCTTTTCCTCTTTCTCCCATCTTTTGAACTTCTCATTTTTGTTGTTTGTTTGTTTTTCCCCTTATTCTGTCCACATGCTCAATCTTATGACATCTAAGATACATCTGCTGGAGAGTTCCATATACACTCTAAAAAGCCCCAGAAGAATGAGCTCACATTAAAACGATGCACCTGAAGATACATTTAAATGATCTAAAACATAAAGAATTGCAAGCAAGGATACATCTCTAACACTCTTAGTTAAAGCAGCAATGAATGTACCTTCTAAATATTGCTTGCAATTGAGCTCTTCTCACATTGTCATCTGATGGGAATCCACTATCATCCCAGTCCTCTGGCTTATCACCATTCCTGATCATAATCAACTTCATCAAACAGGATTCTTCATTCTCATCTAATTGCAGCCTTTTTATCTGTTCCTTCATGATCAAAAGCGGTCCGAGAATCCAATCCAACACTTTATCCTTCGGCCAGTTAAAGTTGGTTACCTCCACCTCATCAGCTGATGAATTCATCAAGAATGATTAACAAGAAACTCATTACCAGCCTAGAAGTATCCAAAAAAGGATTTATGTGGTAGATGGTCATACATATAAGCAATCCAAACGAATCAGATTTTGCAGATCTTAGCAGACACTGTAGGATACACCAGGCAGGTAACTTGATGCTTAGTTTCTTGCAATTTCCTTGGATTATACATTCCTCTATGTCTGCAAGACTGATCAAACCCTCAGCAAGTAAAACCCTTCCATTTAATTCACAGGATCTGAAAAGCCAATCCCATATCTGCAAAGTATAGATCATGTATTAGGTGGAGAAGAGAGAGGGGGAGAGCACACGCGTACACGTGGGAGAGTGTGTGGTTGTGTGTGTGTGAGAGAGAGATTCTTACTTGAATAGGTCTTAGCTGTTGGATAGCCTTTTTCAATGCCTTGGTTCGTTCTGAAACCAACCTAGTTCTGTTAACAGCTGATAAAACATTTTCATTTTCATTCTTGTTCTGTTCAGTTTGATTCTCTCTCTCAATATTCTCAGTAGGAACTTGAGCTTTCCGGTACTTGGGCCTGGCTGTCATAAGCATTCAGTCTCAGAATCTAGAAGGTTTCGTAGTGTAGTGATTTGAGAAAATGAATAATTACAAAAACAGAACTCATAGTTAGCTAGATAATTTCTATTGGCGAAGAAGCTGAGAGTAAATTGATGGGTAAAAGCTCAAATGGTACCTTGGAAGACAGGAACCTTCTCTCAGATAGAGCAAGTCATTTGTGTACTCATCAAAGATCGATACAATAGATACAATATATGCAAGTCCCATCCGCAGAGAGTTCTCCTATGAACGAAAAATAAACCTCAAGGATTTAGAATATCATTTAGAAGTTAATGCCCAAGTGCCTACTGGTATCACAGGTGTAAATATCATTTCATTTAGAGTTCATATATTCCAAAGACCTGATAAACAATAACTCCAGCATAGAGTCCTAGAAAGAAGCTGCAGCTAAATGCAGCAAGCACTGTCCCAATCACGGCTAGAGGCCATAACAAGATGGCTAGCCCAGCAAAAGGTACGCAAACTGTCTCTAGGAAAGGTCCTTCCCTCCCAACTAAGTCCTGGAACATCCGCTGCCATCCTTTCAACAACATGTAGGGACTTTTCCATAATGCCAAGCCAGTTATCATAAACACATCTATGGGGACGGCAAGAAGGCAGACAAGCAAACAACCTGGTAGTTTTGATAACCTTCCAACAAAAGCAAAATATGACTTCATCAAAAATAGTAAATGTTCATTGATATGTAATTCAAAGAATATGAAGTATTGAAGTTCAAGCATTCAATAAGTATGCAGACATGACACTTTGAAATGATCAAGATTATGTGATTCATGGTCAAGTCTGAAATGATAACTCTAACATGAACAGTAGAGATCTACGTTTCCTCATATTGATGCTTAAATTCATAAATCAATATGTGAATGGTATTTGCTGCAACTTGATGTCATAATGGAATATTCTAGGAAATTTTGATCATATGAGAAACTCTGCATTATAGAGTCAATAAAAAAGTAGTTATGGCATGAGCGAACAGTACAGGAATACATTAGAATGTTACTCATATGACTTAAAATTTAGTATGCATGGGCTTTCAAGGAAAAGTGAAATAAACATTTTGAAGGAATTCACAAACTGCAATAAGAAGCACAAGGCATTCTGACAACAGGTGGTGGAACACTTCATCAATTTGGATTATTATGTGAAAATGAAGTATTCCATACTTGATATCCATTGGTTTCTCATCCTCCGCTATTTTTTCACTCAGGTCATCCATAAATGAGAAGTAGGAATGGAAGCAAAAGTCTGTGAAGTCCCGCACCAATGTACAAGCTCCCTTGATTGTACCTATGCATCCATCCTGTCAAAGTATCACTTAAGTTAGACACAAGTGTGCTGAGAATCTGTCTTCAGAATGATTAGATATGCGTGGTGGCTATTCATTCCACTATTTCTGTTCATGAGTGTAGAGTTGTAAGGCATTGCCTCTCTTACTAGTTTGTTTTTTAAAAAATGCCAGGTAGAATGGTTTTCTGTTTTCTGCATTGCAGGTGCATGGAGTTTTCGTGTAAATCAGGTTCATTGGCCCCTGTTTTGTTTTTGATACCTACTTATTAAACTGGCTGTTTCCTTGCAGAACATTTTGCTTGGTTTTTCGGCCGTTGCATTTCGAACTAATTACATACATTTCAATGAAGTAACTGGTGAGGTGACCACTCCACTAACTCACTAATAGTTGGATACAATGTTCTCCTGCAAACTTGATTGTTTCCACCAGTTACAACATTGGAATTGAGCATGTGATTTTAAATAGTACTGGACGTTTTCCTACTTCTAAGGATGCAAATATTTTGTTGATCTTTGCTGTAATCTTATGTAAAACTTACAGCAAAACAGTGATAAAGCTTGTTGATGACACCCTCCCCAACAGCCTCGAAAGTTGCAATTAGAGGAGTGAAATACCCATATCCCATTCCTACAAGGAGGCTCCCAAGAATGCTGAATACTGGCCATAAAAGAAATGGCACTGGCAGGCACAGCAACACTAACACCTTCAGAACAAGCCCAAGTCTCTTGGTTCTGCCATGAAAAATAAAAAGGCACAGTTGAGACCCTAGATGCAATTGTAAGCATAAAAAATCATAGGAGCAAATGCCACTGTATCATGTTTCCTTGTCCTTGGCATTGACAATTATTACATGACCATCAAGTTGAGGTTTGATTAGGATCTCTAGACTCTAGCATAATCTAGTGAAAGAAAAGAGGTGATTGGTGAAGATAAATGTTACAATTTGAGAATGGGAAAATGCTCCTGTATATCTCAAACCAGAGAAATTTCTTCGTGTAAACTGTTCTCTTATGGCAGGGTGTAAAGAGACAAGGTGATTACTTTATTACACAGTAGTGAGTCCAGATAAAATGTGCGGGCCAAAGACCGATGATTACGGCAGAATTACCAACAAAAATTATTACTGCTACTATTGGACCAATGACAGCAGCTGCAAAAAAGAAAAAAAAAACCATAAGAGAGTATGGTACACAAGAACATTGCAAGAAATATGACTGCTGCTATATCTGAATGTTTAATTGACAACTGGTAGCAGAGCCTTTGGAAGCATATCTAAATGGCGTAAAAGATTAACTCCAGTGTAAATTTAAACCCTGTTCCAGTAGTAGGTCAAAATGGCCCGGTTTGATGAAATTGTAGCGCATTCAGGACAACATTAAGAGAAACAACAGTGATGGGTGTATGCATTAGGATCCCTCTATTTTCCTTGGGATCAAACTAATTGAGAGAGTACTGACTGATTTTTGGTTAACGCTCATTAAGAGGTAGGTGGCGAAACCACCCCAATAATGAAACCAATTAACTAGGTAACTTCTGGGAAGATATAATAGAAAATTCTTTTGTGATATTTCATTATATTTTGTGTTTTTGAAGTTAAATGCTATTGTTCAAACAACTATCTCTTTTACTGTATAATGACATTTCGCAATTTTTTTTTAAAAAACTTTGCTAACGAAATTTTAACTCTTTTTTTAAAAAAATTACTGAAATTTCTACTCTAAGTAGAGCTTTGCATATTCATGATCTCCCATTCTCTCTATCTCATCTCATCTCATTACTTTACCTTTCAGAACTTGTCCTTATTAACAATTCCTGAGAGGTGGGGTTGCTATGCGCCTAAAAAAGTGGGGAGTAGCTTCCCCTAATCTAAAAAGAAAACTTCTTTAATGGAAAAAAAAAAAAGCCTTTCAAGTTAAGACATCCAAATGCGATCTTAAATTTATTCAAATCTTAATTTTCCTTTGGAGCTGTATAAAATATCTTTACATTAAATTGCTCAACTAAAGACACCTAATGGTAAACACCAAGACAAATATGATCAATAGACATGCATCCACACACACACACACACACACACACACACACAGAGAGAGAGAGAGAGAGAGAGAGAGAGAGAGAGAGAGAGAGAGAGAGGAGAGAGACCCCTGTTTTCTTGAGACCTTGAATCCAATCTAGGTTTTGTTCTTTAGGATATAAAAAGAATATAAAATGACTTTTAATGTACCTTTGAGGATGCCAAGCATCAGTAGCATGAAGAAGAACGGAAGGAATGAGATAAAGCTCCATAGCTTAGCAAGAAAGCCTATGGGGACCTCCATGTTTTTTTTGGCTGCGCGAGAGCAGAAGGCCTCTGAGGGAGATGGGTAACCGAAGGAAGAAATCCACCGACCGCGAAAGGCCGGACATGGGGACGTGGGCTACGTGGGGCAATCCATGACACGTGTCTATCAGCAGGCGGGCTTCTTGTGAAGGGCTTGATTTCTCGTTATCCTCGGGCTTTATTTATGGAGTGTAACGCACGTGACTGATCCAGGAGGAAGAGTTTTTTCTTTCCCCTTCCAAAGACGGATTTTAATTTTTCCTCTTCCTTAATTTTTACTGAGAGAGACAGAGGGAGGGAGAGGGTTGTTATGAGGATTTTTTTAATAAAACAGTCAAATTTTATTCAATTCGGGATTGAAATGGAGGATTCCCCTCTTTTGTCTGAGTAGGCATAATTCCCTTCTACACCATAGAGGGTTCAACTCCTCATACAAAATAATGAAAAGATTAAATAGAAAGATACGCTAGATAGAGTAAAGAAAAAAATTATAAGAGATGCTTTTTGTTGGTGTATTAGATTTACCATAAGAAAAAAAATAGATATAAATAAATAGAGTGAATTGTTCTTTTTCGATGAATAGAGAGAGTAAAATTGTTCATAACTCAAAAAAAATATTTTTACAAATAGGGGAAGTGAAAGATTTTCAATTCTATTTTTTACTGAATTATAGAAATTATTTTTTGAAAAAATAAAAATAGGGAAACCAAACAACTTTCATCAAATTATGTATTTTTTTGAAAAGTCATACCAGGATTTTTTTAGTAAAACAATTAGATCTTTTCTTTTTTCAGTTGGGGATTGAATGGAGAGATTTAACTTTCTATCACTAGCTACTCATGTATTCAAGGATAGCATATGATTAAGCAATATTTGCAAAGTATTAGAAAAAGGAGCGAGTATGGCATTTTATGTGTGTTGGATGGGGTTTGGAGAATGTTTCTTTGAGAGTGAAATATAAAACAAAACATAGTCTGGTTTTGTTCACTTTGTTGTTAACATATCTAAAGATAGTTTTCTATTTTAATTTTTTTATTTGAGTTTAAATTAGTTATGAGATTAGCCTCCAGCTTTATCAGAAAACTGTTCAATTAGAACTCTAATAAAATTAGATAGCTAAGGATGGAAGGAAAAGATAACTAATTAACTTAAATATGGCAGGCTCCCGGAAAAAGCAATGTACACTTTTTGTA
Organism: Cocos nucifera; assembly: GCA_006176705.1. Taxonomy (NCBI): domain Eukaryota; kingdom Viridiplantae; phylum Streptophyta; class Magnoliopsida; order Arecales; family Arecaceae; genus Cocos; species Cocos nucifera. The sequence goes on from QRFJ01000306.1 coordinate 802,894, forward strand.
GCTTGAGGCTTCACATTTATCTAATATTAAATTAGGCACCATGGGAGACGAGCATTTTCGATCCAGCTTCACATCGGAAGAGTGCTCGTAGATAGGTAGAGAAGATAGAAAAATATACATTCTCCCCTACATTGTCCTACCCTACCGACGCTAGAGCCCAGGCCCCTGGACAAGAATCCAAAATCTGTGCGGTGCAATTTTTGCGCGGCACTATGGATGCTGTCATATTATCCATCTCAAAGATGGACGGTTCTCCTCTATTATTATAATGCACCATGCATCCCGATCATAATGCCTTGCTGTATTTCAAGGGATATATGTCTTTGAGATGGATGATATTTGCACCGCAAAGGAGACGAACTTAGCCACTACTCGCAAGGACTTAATTTGCTAATCATGATTAATATTGTAATGATCCATAATTTCACTAAAAAAGTTTAGCTAAAAGATACTATTTGAATTTTATGAGTCTATCTAAGATATATCTAGTACATAATCAATATAGGATTGAATATATGTTTGCGTGGATTCTCGCTTTTTTTTTTTTTGTTTAAGTCTAGTATCCTGACCAAACTAATGATCCAAATCTAATCAGATCCAATCATAAGTATCAAAAATTTAATCTAAACATATGTTGCAGTATCCTTAAATCCACATGCATGAGCCATCAGTTGGATTTATTCCGATACCACTTATAATAATTTAGAATCTTATCCAATAAGCCTAGTCAGAAGATATTATTTGAATTCTTTAAATTCCAAGATCTATCAAGTGCATAATTAATATTGGACTAAATATATGCTCTTATAGATATGTAACCGACGTGAGATTAAACATATGCTAATATGGGTCTTTACAAAAATAGAGCTTGATATAACATGAAATCGTACTGCCATCCACTTGCCTAAGCATTAGTAAGTGATACTTTCCAAAGTGAATCCGTGCTTTTGGTTTGTGATGCTTTATGCCGTGTTTCTTAACGGCTAAGGTCCATTGTTAGCCCTATCTTGTCTCTCAGAAGGCAACGCTTCACTAAATCAGCAAAGGGATTCAGATTCTCCCTTGCTGCATTTGAATGGAATTTTATGAGACATGCTGTACCATATTGTAGATCCATGTAAGACCGGCCCAAATCTAATAGAGTTACTTGCTCCTAAGTGATGAAGGCCAATTCCTTAAAATAACCTTCACAGTATACTGGGAGGGCCTATGGGTTGGACGAAACAAGCTTGACCGAAAGTACTTTACTCTTCGGTAGTCTAGCAAATATATTCTGAAGACACTGCTTAATTGATGTCTGGAACTTTCCTATAATTATTCTTTACCAAATCTACAAGTTCTTTGATACTCAAAAGGAACAACTAATACAATCACCCAAGGCATTGAGAGAGTGCTTGCTTAATCTAAAAAGTTCTCAAAAATTGAAAATAATATCAACAAATTTGTAAGAGAGTAATCATGTCACGAACTTAATAAACAAATAATAATTGATTCCTCATGTATTGCGATTATTTGGTTTCAGCATTTGAAACCGTGCGATGAATACAGTCTAAAAGAATTTATGAGCAAGGAGACTCGTATATCAAAATCTCCATCTTCACCACACATCAGTCACTCCCAATAGCAGACTAAAGGTAGAAGAAATGAAGAAAGAAACCATATTATCTTCACCTCTTTGTTCTGCAACCTCTGGCCACTAGAACTCCACTAGGAGGAGCAGTGAGCTCGATCTGGCACCGCCCATATAGCCAATAAGAGAAATGGCCAACCCCCACGCTGACCTTGACCCTGAAAGTTCCTCTAATATTATACACAACCCTGTTTCTCCTCACCTCATCTTGGAGCTCCATGATGAGCTCTGGTGGCAGGTAAACTTCGCTTGATATCACGTGGACCGACTCCAGCCTGGACTCTCCCCTCCTCTGAGCAAAAGGCTGCAATGCTTGTACTGAGAGAAGCCTGTCGTAGAAGTACAATTCGATGCTCAAGTACTCGAATATGACATCCATTTTATGATTTGGATTGGAGAAGTTGGCGAGGAAGGTGAGATCGCTATTCAAATAGGCTGACGAGTCGAGGTAGACGCTGTTAAGGGTTGCGCTGGTGGTGTCGAACAATGGATTCCTTGGTTTGATCACTAAGAAGACAATGAGGGTGACAATCCCTGCGAAGATGAGAAGAAGGCTAAATATGACACACAGAACAGCTGCACACCATATCATAGGATTGGTTCGGTGGCGTGGTGGCAGAAGTCCATGCTTTCTTGGTGGTGCCTCAGACTCTGGTGACATTTGGGGTGGGGAGGAAGGCATCTTAGAAGAAGTGAAGAGAGGAAAGACCTTAGAAGGAAGTGATGGGGTGAGGTGGGAGTGGTTTTTTAAGTGGGAGGACTGGAGATACCAAAGGTAAAAGAAGCTTTTGAACGAGGAAATGGGCCATGGGATGTTTTGAGACTCACAAAAGGAGCTTAGCATTTGAATAAAGTGAGGAGAGATCAAGATGAGGCTACTTGCCTTCGAAGGGATTTGTTTTCTTATGACAGGGCACTGCTCTTTAAATATTCAAAAAGCATTGAGGTTAAAAGCATATGAGTTTATCAAAAATTAAATGATAAATTTTCATGTGAAAATTGAAGATGGTAAGTAGAATCTTATGTTGGTCCACCTGGTGATGTGAAGTAAAAGCAAATTTATAAAGAATATAATCAACCCATTACGAGTTCACCTTGGATCCGTGCCATCTAATTTATAACTTTTTTTTTTTGTTAAAATAGTTAATAGTGTTAGAAACTTTTTACTGCTTACAAGTAGATATTCTAGTGTTTGTTTGATAAAAGTAGATATTGAATTATTTTTGATAAAAATGTAGGTATTGTAGTTGATGAAGTTTTATGCATATGATGCATCTCTTGTGCCATTGACTTATTACTTGCAAAATTTGTTACAATTTATGCGCTTTTGAACAAAAATTGGATGGACTCATAGTCTATTGAAATTGTGCGGCATATTAGTCTTTACGTTTTCAGAAACTAGCTTTAACAAAGGAAATTAGCATATTTTGTGAGTAGAGAGATAGGCCTAAGTACTATATTTGTAACTATTTTGGACTCTATCCATCAAGAGACTCATTGTCAGTCGATAAATTGCTAATACTAAATCGATGCATATCTTCTAACTTTTTGCTAAATCAATAACTATTCAAATATATAAAACATTCAACCCTGCATTAATGCTATATTCTAGATATTAATATAGATTTTATACAATATCTAAGATAAACATACCATTAGCAACTGATTTTGCTCTAAACATTTCCATGTAATTGTTGGTGCAGAAATCCGTCGCCGCCGGAGGTCGCCGCAATCGAGGCCGCTGGGCGCCGCCGGGGACCTGCAAAACGAAGTCCCGTCCGGAACCGGTGGGGTGGTGGCTCCGGCAGGACCCTCCGACGGTCAAGTTAGCTTCCGGCCAACAGTAATGGAGTGCTCGGAATGAGTTCCGGAGCTTAGAGATGTGGAGGAGAGCTTAGAGAGTCGAGAGTTCAGAGAGCTTAGCCTTAGTATGTCGGGAGGGGTCCTTTTATAGCGGAGCTTAGTTGATGGTGACGGCTGTGCCGTCTGGCAGAGAGTCGTCGGGCAGCATGGAGTTTGGTACGGAGAGGAAGGCGTCGTCCGGTAGATCGTGGGAGCCATACCGGCGAGGCGTGGGCCGCATGGAGTCCGGTACGGAGAGGAAGGCGTCGTCCGGTGGATCGTGGGAGCCATACCGGCGAGGCGTGGGCCGCATGGAGTCCGGTACGGAGAGGAAGGCGTCGTCCGGTGGATCGTGGGAGCCATACCGGCGAGCCGTGGGCCGCACGGAGTCCGGTACGGAGAGGAAGGCGTCGTCCGATCTTGTCGCAGGCGACAGTTCGTCCAATGGAGTTCGGACTTGTAACAGAGTTCGGCCGAGGGGGAAGCTGGGGGAGTTCGTCTGGCTGAAGGGTCGGCCATCTGTAGAGTTCGGCCGCGGGACGGTTGCCGAGGAGTTCGACCGTCGAGAGGCCCGAAGAGGCTCGGCTGGCCAGTTGAAGGACTTAGGTTGCTAGTTGGTTCGGCCAGGGCTTGCTGAGGAGTTCGGTCGCCTAGGGTCGGTCCGAAGGGGTTCGGCCACTTGGGCTCGCCTGAAGTCGGTCCGAAGGAGTTCGGCTGCACGGGCTCGCCTGGGGTCAGTCCGAAGGAGTTCGGCCGTGGGAAGTCCGAAGGAGTTCGGCTGCAGGGGCTCGCCTGGGGTCGGTCCGAAGGAGTTCGGCCGTGGGGCCCGAAGGAGTTCGGGCTCGTAGGAGAGTTCGGCTGAAGGGAAAACCCGGGAGGAGCTCGGATGGCCGAACGGGCGTCTGGGAGGAGTCCGTCTCCCGAAGAAGTCCAGCCGCTTGGAGTCCAAGGAGCTCGGCCGCCAGGAAGTTCGGCTGGCGGTGGGAGTTCGGCCTCTAGGCAGTTCGGCCCGAAGCCTTGGCGCAGGGGAGTTTCGGCCTCTAGGCAGTCCGACAGGCTGAAGAAGTTCGACCTTGGGCGCAGTCTGAAGGAGTTCGGCCTCTAGGCAGTTCGGCCTGGACCTTGGCGCAGTCTGGAAGAGTTCGGCCTCTAGGCAGTTCGGCCGTGGTAGGGGCTCGGCCTGGCGCGGCAGTTCGGCCCGGACCTTGGCGCTAAAGCTCTTCAGCGGCTACTGGTTACATTAGGCTGAGCGTCGGGCCGGGCTTCGGCAGGAGCGGGATTTATCCCCAACAGTAATCTTTTAATATTACCTGGATTTTAATGCTTTATTTAGTACGAAGAATAAATTGGAGGAAGGATGGATGAGAGAGGATGGATAGAAAATTCATTCATCCTTTCGTCCGTTTGGTAAACAGAAGGATAGATGAGAATGATTCTCTCATTTATTTGGTATAGAAAGAATAGAAGAGAAGATGAATGATATTTTTACTAAACTATCCTTTGATAAGAAAGTATTATTATTATCCATTTATAACACTTATTTATATTAAAAAAATAGAATAATATATATGCTTAAAATCTATTTACACTTATTAGTTCTCTTTCTCCACTATTGTTGTTGATTGTTCTATCCACATAGCTTGAATTAATAAATCTTTCTATCAAATATGTGGAATAAACAACAAGATATAAAAGTTGAACTATAGCAATACATTGTTTTTGTTCTAATGTATTCATAATTTGAAAAGAATAGTCCACCCAATCAACTTATTCATTTTTAGAATTATCTTCTCATTTAGCTTCTTGATTTTTCTTCCACTCATCATTCCAATTATCTTCCACATGTATTATCCTAAAAGAATATTTCAAAAGGCAATTAGTTATCTATCAAATAAATAATTTATAAATAAATAAAATAATAACATTTAATATACTAGAATTTAAATATTTGAATATTTCAATAATATATTTATATATTCTCATATTGTAATTTTTCTTAATTTAGATATTAATTAAATAATTGGTCTCAAATACTATTGTTAATTAAAATGCTTGGTAAAAAAATATTATTTATATTTTATCACAAAAATTTAAGTGCAAATTAATGGTTTAGATGGATGGCAAGTTATGATTACAATTGCTTCCATTTCTAATTGTTATGGTTTTGTAGTTATTATTTATCTTTTAATTTTTTAAAAAACTTAGAAATTTAATTTATTAAAAAAAATAAAAAAATCTTACTTCATCAAATGAAAATACTTTGAGACCTTTTTTTCTTTTATAATCCCAAATATCCAACATATCATCAAACAAAAAAAATTAAAAAAATTATTTGATTTTTTATTTTTATTTTAAGTCAACAAACATCCCCTCCCCTCCCTATCAAATCAGAAATTTAACGTTACTTTTTTTTTTTTTTTTTTTTTGGGGTGTTGAAAACCCCCGCCCCCACCTTCCTCTTCTATTTTATCTTTGCTGTTTTGAAACCCCTCCGCCCATCATTCTGTTTTGTTTTTTCTGTTTTGAAACTCATCCCCGAGTCTACGGAAAAAACTCCCCACCCCCAAACCGTTTGTCCCGATTTTTCACCCGTGCCCCCACGCCCCTACCTTACGAGTTGTTCGTATATTTTTCTATTATAATTCATAAAAATTTAAAACTATCAAATTTTTTTCCATCAATAATTATTATATTGATAAATAATAAAAAATAATATTAAATTAAAAAATAAAATTTATTTAGACTTTACATTCAAATTAAAATAGAAAAAATTTTACTGACAAAATGTTGAGAAGAAAAAAAAAATGAGGGAATGTTGAGAAGAAGAACGATACATAAGATAAAAAAGAATATCTAAAAGATTAACTATTTATTAGGATTTAATTAAAATATTTATAAGGATTAATTTTATCATTATAGTAATTTATTTCTCATAAATCTCATCCATTCTTTGTGCATACTTTCAAATTGAAAGAATGCAAATTTATGGGCCCGAGTGGATGGACAATCCACCTTTTTCATCTATCATCTCTAAAATTTTTTAAATCAAATAATGGATGGAGACCATCTATTCCATCCATCCTTTCTCTTATCATCCCAACCAAATATAGGGTTAGTGATAAATAAATTCTTTGATGTAAAATTAATAATTTATCAATCGAGTCTTAAAAGATAGTTTCTAGCCATCTAGATAAAATGACGGTTAAAAGACTCTAAAGCCTAAATATCAGGTATAAAAACACTTAGCAAAACCTTATCTACGGCAATAAATGTAACTTAGGACTTTAAAAAAGTATATCATACTTCAAGGACTACTATGTAAATTTTAAGACTTTAGAAACTACTGCATAAAAATAGAAATTATGAGGGCCACACGCAAAAGCCCCTTCTACTTCACCAAGAAGTTACGGTTAAAATGTGAGCCAGCCTCGACTGAAAGTGGGACGCATCTTTTTACCAAACGGCTGTTGCACTATTTTGGCCAGTGAAAGGGAGAGAGGGGAGGCTTTTATATTAGAAATAAAGAGCCAAGCGTTTTGTTTGAAGAAGAAAAGGCGAAGGAGGAGGAGGAGGAGGAGGAAAAGGAAGGAGTAAAGGAGATGATTTGGAGACTCACTATCCCTCCATGCAGCAGATGTTGCTGGGTTGGGAGGGACACTTTCCCTCTCTCTCCCTCGCTAACACCTTCCGCTCCGCCTCCGGTATCGTCGCCACCTCTCTCTCTCTCTCTATCGTCTGTCGTATCTCTGTTTTTATTTTCTTATATTAATCAAATTATCCATATCTTTGTATCCAGCCGTTCATATGAAAACAAGTCACTGGAGGGTTTGCAGCACCTGACATCATGTTACTGGAAAATGACACTTGTCGAACATGAAGAACACGTTGAATTTGATTTACAAAGATCTCGCCCCTGGCTCATGGGTGCTTGGTGTTGCTCATTTTGGGTTCACTTGGGGTTTTGAGCGCTTTTTATTGCTTCGAGAATTTTCTTTATACTTTTCTTGACTTCTTTTTTATCCTAATCTAAGCAGTAAGAAGTCACGCATGTGTTCATGCCTTGCTTCTACCATTATAATATTTATCCAGATTAAGATGGATGGCTTTGGTATTTGGCCATAATTAGTTTTTCTTTTTTCTCCCGATAAAATTTTTATCAAAATAATATTTATTTTAAAAATATTTATAAAAATAATATTTTAAATAAAATATTTATAAAAATACTGTTCAAACTAAAGTTGTTATGATAGAACAACTTTATTTGCTAACTCATCTCAAAAAATATTGTCCAAACCTTCCAACATGTCATTTGGAAGCCACATCAAAGAATTGCCCTATCATAAGATGCCTTTATAGAGCGCCTCTATAAGTTATCCTACTATAAAGCGGCTTTGATATGCTATCCCTAAAATATTTTTTGTAAGTAGATCAAGATGTTTTGGGAGGTTTCTCAAATTATCATGTAGAGTTTAATATCCATCACAATATTCTTTTACAACCATCAATTTAATATATTTCATCTAATTAAATTATGACCTATCACTCAAAAAGATTTGCTGAAGTTAAGCCTGAGATAAGCTATATATGAGTATAGATATTTCTATATGACAGCCTACTTACACTGATCATAGATGTGCTAGAGATGGAAGATACTTACCTGGAGTTCCTCATATATCTATGTTTACTAGTTCAAAACCAAAATCAGCAAGCTACATATAACACAATTGATGTTATTCTTGAAACTAATGAACTAACATATAACATCAGAATCTAATCTAATATGTACCTTCACTATAAAGTTCTCATCCAACAGAATATTGCTGGACTTAATGTCTTGATGGCAAAGGAGAGAATCATAATAGAAATGAAGGTATTCTTGCATTTGCAAACCAATGAGATGCTATTTCATGAAAAAAGATCTAATTATAAAAATTATGTCCATCTGATAGGCGATTAGCCAAATACCTAGTTTCAACCATATCTAATTAGTAAATTAGTTTACATCATAAAAAATACTTGTCAATATTATACCAGTTTGACCATCTGAAGAAAAGCACTAGTATTAATACTAATTGCATGTAATAAGATGCTAGCAGCTTAAGAGATTGGCTCATTACTCCTTTGCATTCATTGACACAATTCAACCATCTGGGTTTCAACAAGTCTACATTCATCGTCACAGCAAAGATAGCTGATGAAGAGATCTCGAATAAGCGAGTATGGCTATTTCATCAATGCTATTGAAGAGATTTTATTTTATTATAATTTTAGTTAGATAGAATCCGATTGAATGAGTGAGTATGGCTATTTCATCTATATCTGCTGTCATAAAAGCATCGATCCTGTAAGCCAACGAACTTGCCCATGTGCTAAGATGAAAAGCTAGGGTAAAGACGAAGAACTATCGTAGTTGATCATTACAACAATATAAAATCTAGAATGCACAATCAGGTTAAAAAAAAATTAATATTAATTTTAAAATAATGTAAATCAGTAGTTGGTCATTATAATATTTATTATAAAAAAAATATATAAATTGTATAACTATCAAGAGACATATATACTAAGGTACTGTGGCCTTCTACGCATCCACCTCTTGTAGATGTGCATCACCTCTAACTGACGGTGGAATGGCTCTGGTGCAGTGTTGATTGGTGTGGAGGGAGATGCTATCGTGCTGGGCCTATCAACATATATGCGATGTTTGCCTCGAGAGGCCCTCAGTCTATCCCTGTTCCTAGCTCTTCCATGTGTATCATTGACGTGTTGCTCATTGGGTTGATATGATGGCTCTCCAGGCTCATCCTCTATGATATGGATGCATCATCTATGGAGAGGTCAAAATTTGAGACATCAGGTAATGAGATGTGCTAGATATATAATGAGATACTCGGATCATCCATCGATGGTACAGTATGAAGTCGTCTATCCTTTGAGATAACTTGCATAGTATCGACGAGGCTATCCATGATATCGACAAACACTCGATCCTTACATCAATAGTGACTGAATGGAAGTCGCTCCTTGCTTGTGGTATAGTGCTGTGATCCTCTGAAATTATGAGTATCAAACGAAAAATAGATACTATTTAATAAGTATATAAAAAAAGAATGACATAACAAAATAAGATAAAAAAATAGAATAAAATAAAAAATAAAATGTACTTACGATAACATCCATCACGTTGCCCGAAGGATGGAATCTCATCTCAGATCGCTCAGTCATAATTGGCGTGATGAATCGCCTAGTGATGCTCCTATATCAAATGAGATATGGATCAAATAATTCATTGATCTGAGGTGCATAGGTGGAGCAGCCACAACCAAATCCTCTGATCACTCCCATGCCTCAATATGCTCTCGAGTCCAATCATGCCGATGCCACCCTTATCGATCTAAAGTATGGAGCCTGTCTCGAGTGTCACATAGTGGGGGGACCCTTAATGCATACCAAACTATTGCATCACATGATCTGGATAATAGATCTCCACGATGTCGAAGTAGATGAGAGGTGCACGTATCCTCCATACATGATGATCTGATCGACATACCTCCGACAATGCAGCCAATATCTTGAGTGTATAAGACATCCATAGCATCTGATCGTCATGCTGCTGGTCCAGCTAATCCTTATAGTATATAACCGTGTGTGGTATAGGGCTGCTAACACTTGTCAGTCAAGTCCTCCACCTATCGAAAATAAAATTAATATTAATTCTGATAAAATATATAGTAATTTATCATAAAAGGATTAGTGCTACTGGTTACATACCTGCATCCTAATGGATCAGTCTGGTTGTGCTGTATCCCGCCAAATGGGTCCTGAATAGCAGCGTCATCGACATCTAATGGATCATGTCCTATAGCAGCATCTTCCAACAGTGGCTGGTAGGCTCCTACACTAGGGAGCATCCTATCTGACCATCTGATATGCAAATATTCTCATATCCAAGGCTGCAACAGCACCAATGACCCAGCTATCTCACGGGCATCTATCCTGATAGCCCTGTATAGTTCGTGATATAGGAAGGCTAAAATGGCACTGCCCCAACTCAACCTCCCACATATATGGAGATCACATAATAGGGATAAGTACAACAGCTGCACGTGAGATCCAAATTTATCGATGAATAGATGGCCATTGATAAGATATAGAATGAATGCTTGAGCATGCTACTACACAGTCTCATCATCTGCATCATCCGATAAATACTGGAATGTGTGCCGAAGCCACTAAAGTTTCATTGAAGACCCCGACAACATCATCTCTAGCGGTATAATCCTGAACAACTTCTCGCAAAGGTTTGGCCAGATGATGTATGCAGTACTAGTGATTGCAGGCCCATGCACCCATAATCCCAGTAGAACTGCAACATCATGTAATGTAATCGTCGTCTCCCTGACATGCATATGGAACGTATGAGTCTCTTGACGCCATCGCTCTACCATGGCTGTGATGAGGGCCCAATCAAGCTATACATCGTATATTCTAGATACACCAAAAAACCCTGCCACATGAAGATACTCTGCAATCCTCTTATGTGGCCATTAGGCGTGCATCACCATAAACCCTCTGTACCTATAATGTAAGGGTCTTGTGTCCTCTTTAGAATATATACGGTCACTACGGTGACCCATTTAAAGACATAGGATAGTAGGATCTATTCATCCCAAGTGCAAGTCGGAGTCTGAACCCATCATATTGTATCAACTGTAAATGCCAACAATAAGAATAGAGGGTCTATCAGTAATATGATTTAACATATGAATGATTATAAATTTCTCAAATTTAATAATAATAACTTCTAGTACCAACAACAATAAATGAAGGATAATAAGAAATATCAAAGATGCTAATCTAACATAAAGACCAACATCAACAGCATAGTAATTTCATTGATTTTTTTAAGAGTTTATGCTATATGATTACATTAGCAAAATAGTTTCAAAAGAACACAACTGATACAGAAACACAATCTACATGTCATACAAACAAAAAGATGAATTAGTGGTATTGGGGGCATCTATGCTGGTTGTGCCTGATCTTCCTACACAGTCCACATCGTATAATACTTTGGCTCTCCATTGCATCCATATCATTACGGATCCTCCTCGATTGTAGACGTTTCTTTCCATGTCATCTTATGGATGGATGCAGTATTAGTCTAGGTGCAGTCCACTCAGGCCAATAATGAGAACTATCTAGAGGGTAGAAGATAGGTGCGTAGGACTGCTCATAATGTCCAATAGTGTAACAGCCGTCGATGAATTGCTTTCAATCCAAGTTTTCATTGGCACACAGCAAATAAATGAGAGTAGGGATAGTGTAGTAACTGACACTTCCAACATGTGCATGTGCACATCTTTAAGACTGTCTGTATATAATCAGGTTCGTCGGGGCTATAATACCTATGCCTCAACCAAATTTCATATAAATCTGGTTGGTTATTGTATTTAACCATACTATGCTCCCTAGACTTTAGCTGGCGTTCATGTAACTTACATATAATTTTATCAATAAAAATCCTGCCAGCCTCCCTCTTCCATGTTGCTATCGCACGTTGAGTGCTAAATCATTTTAACAAGCATTTGAAGGAAAGACGGACAAGTGCAGTAATAGGCAAAGATCGAGCTTCCTTCAACATCTTATTGAAACTCTCAGATTTGCATTCATTATTCCATATCTACATCCACCTATATCATGTGCGAGCGATCATTTACTCAAATCATCAAGTAGATATCTTTTGAGGTACTCGAAGCAATTAGGCCATGTTTTTTGAATGTGTTGCATGCTTTGATCTAACTTCCATGGTTGGTTTTGCTTTGCAGTTTGATGAAAATAAGTCAGAAAAGCTGCATCATGAAATCTTCCATTTAAGTTCATTTTAATATATCTAAGGCATAATTAATCTATGATAATTATAGGACATTATCCATCCAACATATTCATCTGAAATAGTAGCTAATATTTTTTTATGCCAGTCTAAGACTACGCCAATCTCCATATGGTCATGTGCCACATAATAATGCAAACACCATAAAATTCATGATCAACTACTACAGCTCTCGCCTTCATAAATGGCAAAGGCCAAAGGATAGATACTTTCATTCTCATCCCTCCCCATAGCTATCATGAGAGTACCCTTATATTGACCATATAGATGAGTTGCATCGATACTAATTTATGGCCGGTAGAACTGGAAGCCCTGAATGCATGGACTGAATGCCTAAAAAACTCAATGAAATACCTCAACGTTCGGCTCCATTATAGAGATTTTTTCAAAATCTACCACAGTCCCCTTGTTGGCACGATAAACCGCAGCTAGCCAAGGACCTAATGTGTTATAAGACTCTATCCAATCTTCGAACAGCTCGTTGATAATGTGTTGTTTAGCTCACCATGTCTTTTTGTAAGATGCCTCGCATTGTCAAGTATCACGTACATAAGCCTGGTAAGCTGATATGAATATGGATATCTTTGCCCAAACTGATCCTCTAATGATATCGGCAATCAAGCTATGGATGATCTCGCATCACATTTGTATTTAAGCACATGTGTAGTCTTTTGTATACCATAATCTTTCATCATTGTATCTTGATCCGACAATATGCACGGAGATGCCAACTACAACTATTAGACTATTTACATATAATGCTCCATTTAATTCTATCTAACTCGATAACTTTGAAAGGATGGTTGATGCGAATGGCATATTGCTTCATGGTGCGTTAAATCTCTTCTTTCGATCCAAGTATTATTTTCTTTCTTAACTTTTCATTCCCACCAAAAAATTGATGTTCAGGTAATACTCCATGGGATGCAGCCTCATCATCATTGGATGCATCGACTCATCCAAATTCAGAAACAAGGAACACCTTGTATGGTGGGACATCTTCTTCCGTACTAGACTCTCCACTATCATAGCCATCTAACTCCGCATCATCATCCTTATCTTTGTCATTAGTTGGATTTGGATCATATCTAATAGTAGTTTCATTCTTGAATAAAGTAGTGATCGCTGTCATAGGTAGTCAAAAATAAAATCTAACTCAAACTATATAAATAAGATGAGTCAAGATCGTATCCAAAGGGATCGTATTAAATACGTTTGAGAAATTTAGATTTAAGTTAAAAGTAGGATAAAGATTAATTAAAAGACTATTTGGATTAATAATAAAATAAAAAAATAAGTAATTTAAATAAAGGTTGAAGTCAAATATAAAGAAAATTCTCAGGATTTCAATTGCTCTCTTATTAGATAGCTAGTATCATTTTTAATATGCCTTTTATATTTGGTATCTAATAAATAAAGATATAATCTATCTTAAAAAGCACGGTCCGTAACCTTGGATCCCGATCTGTCTCTTAAAATTATAGATTAGTCAAAAATTGATTTAGATATAATAAAAAAATTTTAATCTAAATTTATTCTAAGAGTATGAACTATACCTATTGGGGATAAATCCCGCTCCTGCCAAAGTCAAATTCGATCCCAACCTGATGTGGTCAATACGGAAGAACTTCAGTGGACGCATCCTAGCTGAACTACTACATCCGGCCGAACTCCTCCAGCGGTCGAACTCCTCAAGCGACCGAACTACTTATTGCCCGAGCCCCTTTGGACTCCGAGCGGTCGGGCTTCGGCCAAGACCTCGGCGGTCGAGCTTGTTCCAACCCTCTTAGCGGTCGAACTCCCCAGCGCCCAGGCTCCGGGCCGAACTCCTTCGGACTCCCAGCCATCGGGCTTCAGCCAGACCCTTGCGGGAGCCGAACTTCCCCAAAACCTCCTCTCGGGCTGAGTCTCTATGAAAGCCGGACTCCCTATAGACTTGGACGAGCTTCTCAATGGCCGAACTCCTTATGATGGATTCCTGCAGGCAATCTCGCTACGGTTACACAATAATAACGATCGGCATTTATCAGCAATAACGATCGACGTTTATCAGCAATAACGATCAGCAATAATGATTGGCATTTATCAGCAATAACGATCGACAATAACGACCGACATTGATCAGGACGGTTACAATAAGCTTCCTCTATAAAAAGGACCCTCCGGATATCTTTACGCCAGGTTCTGAAAATCCTTTTCTTCTCCTCCATATTCTGTCGAGCACTCCATTCCTATTGACAGGAACTAACTTGAGCGTCAGAGGGTCTTGTCGGAGCCACCCCCCATCGGTTCCGAGCGAGACTTTGTTGTGCAGGTCCCCGGCGGCAGCCTCTTCGATCTCAACTTCGGCGACGATAAGTTTCTACGTCAACAGATTGGCGCTAGAAGGAGGGCTTACCGACGAAGATTTCCTTCTTAAAGGAAGCCGGTGTTCCTTTGTTCTTAAAGAAGTGCTCGAGAGACCTTTCTTCTTTTCAATTCTAATTTCCTTCCAAAGAGAAAAGATGCCCCCCAGGAGAGCCTCCACTCGAAGATCGGCGGCCTCCGCGGCCCGATCTCGTTCGAATCCATCCGCTCCAGCTCCAGCCCTAGTGACTCAGGCTCATTCTGCAGCCCGACGATTGGTGGCCTCCACGACCCGATTCCGTCCGGGTCCGCCCGCTACCGCTCCAATTCCGACAATCCAGGCCGCGGTAGACGCTGAACAGTTCAACCTGCTCGTCCAGCAGGTTTGTGGCCTCACCGAGGCCGTTCAAGCGGTGCAAGCCATGCACCAGCAAGCCACCGTACCAGTCCAACCGGTCCTGGATCTTCCAGAGCCGCGTTGTTCAGTCCAGAGGCAATCGACATGGGCTACCCGACCTCCAATTCTCGAAAAAGGAAAGCAACGGAAGGAGAGCCCTTGTTCGGACCGCAGCTCATCTCAGAGAGAAGCTTTTCATCCGATCAGCAAGAAGACTTTAGAAATGAGAGACCATGAAGATCTCCTGGATAGAAGGCTCTTGGAAATGAGTTGTCGGATCGAAGAACTCCGCCACGCTCCTCCCTCATATGGTAATGAGATCCGAACCGACCCTCCATTCTCACAGAAAATTATGCAAGAACCAGTCCCGCCGAACTTCAGACTCCCACAGTTTGAGAGCTATGATGGGACCACTGACCCGATCGACCACCTGGAAGCCTTTCGGACCACGATGTTGCTTCATGGTGCGCCAGACGCCATCCTGTGCCGGGCTTTTCCCTCTACTCTTAAAGGAGCCATCAGAAACTGGTATTCGGCACTCAAGCCAAGTACCATCCTGTCATTCGACCAAATGAGTCAACAGTTCGCGGCCCACTTCGTCAGTAGTCGGCATCCACGCCGAAGCTTAGACTCCCTAATGGCCATCAGGCAGAGAGAAGGAGAATCCATCCGGGCTTTCATTTCTCGGTTTAATACCGCTGCGTTAGAAGTCCGAGACCTGGATCAATCGGTCGCCATGGCCGCACTCAAGAGCGGCCTTCAGAAAAATGACCTATTGTTCTCCCTAGAAAAAAAGTATCCCAGGGACTTTGCCGATATGTTGGCTCGGGCTGAAAGTTATGCCCGAACAGAGGAGGCCTTCGAAGCTAAGGATGGTGAAATCGATGGTAAACGGCTGATCGACAGGCTGGATAGACCCTCCGAAGAAAGGAAGCGAATTGAAGCTCGGCCACGCTCCAGGACTCCCCCTGGTCGCGAGCAGGTTTGGATTCCCTCTCAAGCTCGAAAGAGGGGAAGCTCTGACGGAAGGATGCACCGAAGTTCTCCTCAGCGTCGAAGTTCTCCTCAGCACCGAAGTTCTCCCCGTCTACGATGATTTCACAACTACACCCCCCTAAACACCCCGAAGACTCAAGTTCTGATGGAGATCCGGGAACGACTTCCAAGACCAGAGAGAATGCGCTCTCACTCTTACAAGCGTAATCCCAACAAGTTCTGCCTCTACCATCGCGATCACGATCATGACATGGAGGAGTGCATTCAACTCTAGGACGAGATCGAAGAGCTCGTCAGGCGAGGCAGACTAAGTCGATTTCTTCGAAGGCGGCCCGAGGGGGTGGAAGATCGGCCGAGAACGCTAACGCCAAGTGAGAAAACCAACAAGAAGATCGGCCACCCGTTAGCGTCATCAACACTATCTTAGGGGGATCTCAGCAAAAGGAAACCAGCAGGCTTGAAGGATCGATGAAGAAACGGAAGATTTCGGAGCCTATAGTCTTCACCGAGGAGGATGGCCAGGGAATCCAACTTCCGCATAATGACGCGGTTGTAGTTTCGTTGAATATTGCTGACTACGATGTACGCCGCATCCTCATAGATAATGGAAGCTCGGCTGATGTATTGTTCTACGGTGCCTTCTTGAAAATGTTCCTACCTGATGATCGATTGAGCTTGGTGAATTCTTCGCTAGTTGAATTTACTGGCAACACCGTACCAGTCGAAGGTATCATAACTTTGACCGTAACAGCAGGGCAGTACCCAAAGCAGGCCAAAGCTCAGGTCGAGTTTCTAGTCGTAAAGACGCCGTCCGCCTATAATGCTATCCTCGGTCGACCTGGTTTAAATGCCCTTCGGGCGGTTGTGTCGACTTATTACTTAAAGATGAAGTTCCCTACGAACTATGGGGTTGGAGAAGTCAGAGGAGACCAGGCCCTAGCAAAGTATTGTTACTCGATCATCTTGTATAAGGGAGATCAACCCGACCTCTGTCTGGTTGATGGACTGGACGCCCGTGATGACCTCGCTGAAGAACGAGCTGAGCCTGCAGAGGACCTCGTCTCTGTGTCATTAAATGACGAAAAATCGGACCATGTGGTGCAGATCGGCTCCAACCTGGCGACCGAGGTTCGGGAGCAACTCGTCGCTTTTCTCAGAAGGAATGCAGACATCTTCGCTTGGACCCCAGCGGATATGCCAGGAATCGACGCCGAGGTCATGGAACATCGGCTGGCCGTTGACTCGAAACACCGGTCGGTAAGAGAAAAACTACGCCAGCATGCCCCGGAGAGGCAGAAAGCGATCGCTGAAGAAGTAGATAAACTCCTTAAAGCCGGACTAATCCAGGAAGTTCATTACCCAACTTGGGTTTCGAACATGGTTCTTGTCAAGAAAACAAACAACAAGTGGAGGATGTGTGTCGACTTCAAAAAGCTAAACAAGGCTTGTCCAAAGGATAGTTACCCCTTGCCCAGGATCGATCAGTTGGTAGATGCAACCTCGGGTCATGAGTTCCTCAGCTTTATGGATGCCTTTTTTGGTTATAACCAGATACGTATGGCGCCTGAAGACGAAGAAAAAATAGCCTTCATCACTAGCCGAGGTCTTTATTGCTATAAGGTTATGCCTTTTGGACTCAAGAATGTGGGAGCAACATACCAGCGTTTAGTCAACAAAATTTTCAAGGAGCAGATCGGCCGCAACATGGAGGTGTACGTAGATGATATGCTCGTCAAAAGTCGAGCTTCAGCTGACCATCTGGCCGACCTTGAAGAGACCTTCAATGCATTGAGGAAGCATAAGATGAGACTGAACCCTACCAAATGCGTCTTTGGCATAACTTCTGAAAAATTTCTTGGGTTCATGGTGTCGAGACGTGGAATCGAGGCAAACCCCCTGAAAATCTGAGCTATTCAAGAAATGACTACTCCAAAGATGATTAAAGAAGTTCAGCGCTTGGCCGGAAGGGTGGCATCCCTAAATTGCTTCGTCTCGAGGTCGGCTGAACATTGTCTGCCCTTCTTCGAGGTTCTCAGGCGACCAAAGGACTTCAGCTGGACGGCAGAGTGTCAACAAGCATTTGAGGAACTCAAAAATTACCTCGGCATGCCCCCACTGCTGGCAAAACCTGAACCTGGGGAAGAGTTGTTCTTGTATTTAGCTGTCTCCTCGGTGGCCCTGGCGGCGGTTCTCATTAGGGAAGAAGCAAAAACACAACGCCCGATCTATTACGTGAGCCGAGTCCTAAGGGACGCGGAGATCAGATACTCCCGGATAGAAAAATTATCTTACTATCTCGAAATTGCCGCCAGAAGGCTCCGATCTTACTTTCAGGAGCACACCATAACGATCCTCATGGATCAACCAATAAAAGCAGTTCTCCACCGAGCAGACGCTTCCGGAAGAATCGCAAAATGGGCAATGGAGCTCACGGAGTTTGACATCAACTATCAGCCCAGGCCATCAATCAAAGCCCAGATACTGATGGATTTTGTATTAGAATGCACTATTCCGGACGAAGCCGAACTTGAATCAAGCAAGACAAATACAAAGGCGAGATCGAGCCTTGATGAAGTCGAACCATCACAGCCGAACTTCCCCAAGGAAAGGGCCGACCTCTCTGAAGGCTTCTGGATTCTACACGTGGATGGTTCTTCCAATTCCATTGGAGCTGGTGCGGGGCTAGTCTTGGTCAGCCCCGAGGGAGTTGTCGCCGAGTTCGCACTGCGCTTTGAGTTTCCCGCTACCAACAACGAAGCCGAATATGAAGCACTGATTGCGGGATTAAGAATAGCAAAGGAGCTAAAAGTAGATCGGCTTCGAGTCTACAGTGATTCCCGATTAGTGGTCGATCAAGTTGGTGGCAACTTTGAAGTAAGAGAAGAGAGCATGGCGAGATACCTCGAAAAAGTGAAGAGTTTAACCCTGGCCTTCGATAGTTTCGTCATTCAACATATCCCAAGGACAGAAAATGCAAGAGCCGATTTTCTCTCCAAACTGGCCACTTCGGCTCCAGCCGAACTACCCAAAGAAGTGTTTCAGGAAACTCTAAAGTACCCAACCATGGAAGAATCTCAGGATGTCCTACAGACGGAATTCGAGCCTAGCTGGATTGACCCACTGGTCACCTACCTTAAAGAGGGGGTTCTTCCTCATGACCGAAAAGAAGCTCGAAAACTCAAAAATCAGGCCTCCCGTTACGTCTTATACGAAGGCCAGTTGTACAAAAGGTCGTACTCCCTTCCATTGTTGAGATGCCTTCGACCTTCAGAAGCTAATATTGCACTATGGGATGTGCACGAAGGACTTTGCGGAAGCCATTTAGGAGCAAGGTCTTTGTCGCTAAAGCTACTTCGGCAAGGGTATTATTGGCCGACCTTATTTTGCGATTCTATGAAATACGTAAAGAGATGCGACCGCTGCCAGAAAAATGCTAGTGTGCAGAGACGGCCGGCATCCGAACTCACTCCGCTTAATTCACCCTGGCCGTTTGCGCAATGGGGAATGGACATACTCGGCCCCTTCCCGACAGCTTCGGGACAGCGGAAGTTCCTCTTGGTCGTGATTGACTACTTTACCAAGTGGGTCGAAGCTGAACCACTCGCAAAAATTACCGAGGCCAAAGTACAGGACTTTGTTTGGAAGTCACTAGTTTGTCGGTTCGGCCTGCCCCGAACCCTTATAACCGACAATGGACGATAATTCGTCGGGGCTAGGTTCGCAGAGTTTTGTGAAGGATTAAACATCTCCCAGCGCTTCACTTCTGTGGCTCATCCGCAAATCAATGGGGAAGCTGAGATAACCAACTGGACCTTGCTACAGGAAATCAAAACGAGGCTAGATAAGGCAAAAGGGGCCTGGGTAGATGAACTCTACCATGTCCTCTGGGCGTACCGAACTACTCAGAGGGTGCCAACTGGAGAAACACCCTTCGCTTTGGCCTTTGGTACTGAGGCGGTCATCCCGGTTGAACTTAAGCTCCCTTCCGCACGAGTTGTGGGCTTCAATGAACAGCACAACCCCCAAGACCTCAGAGTCAACCTCGACCTTCTGGAAGAAAAGAGGGAGGAAGCTCGCATCCGGATGTCAGCCTATAAACAGAAGGTGGCTCGGTACTACAACTCCAGGGTTAAAAGTAAGACGTTCAGAGTAGGGGACTTAGTGCTCCGACGAGCCGCAGTCACTCAGCCTCAGAATCAAGGAAAGCTCGCTCCAAATTGGGAAGGTCCGTACAAGGTAACGGAAGTCATCCGACCCGGAACCTATCGCTTGAAGGAACTCGGAGGGATAATGCTTCCTCGGCCATGGAACTCAGAAAATCTGAGGATGTATCATCAATGAATTTTTTTGTTCTGCGTTTTTGGTTTTTGGCATAAGAATCGTGGGATGGCAAGAGAAAAATGAGTAAAAACAGTCCGTTAGGAATAGGAGGAAGACCTCGTCCTAATGCGAGCAAAGTCGAAGACCTCGTTCACCTTAGACGAGATGGGGGGAGAAGCTCGGACGACGGTCCACATGTGCCCCCACAGCCCATTAGGAACAGGAGGAAGACCTCGTCCTAACGCGAGCAAAATCGAAGACCTCGTTCACCTTAGACGAGATGGGGGGAGAAGCTCGGACGATGGTCCGCATGTGCCCCCACAGCCCGTTAGGAACAGGAGGAAGACCTCGTCCTAACGCGAGCAAAGTCGAAGACCTCGTTCACACTTAGACGAGATGGGGGAGAAGCTCGGACGACGGTCCGTATGTGCCCCCATAGCCCGTTAGGAACAGGAGGAAGACCTCATCCTAATGCGAGCAAAGTCGAAGACCTCATTCACCTTAGATGAGATAGGGGGAGAAGCTCAGACGACGGTCTGCATGTGCCCCCACAGCCCGTTAGGAACAGGAGGAAGACCTCGTCCTAACGCGAGCAAAGTCGAAGACCTCGTTCACCTTAGACGAGATGGGGGGAGAAGCTCGGACGACGGTCCGTATGTGCCCCCATAGCCCGTTAGGAACAGAAGAAGACCTCGTCCTAACGCGAGCAAAGTCAAAGACCTCGTTCACCTTAGACGAGATGGGGGAGAAGCTCGGACGACGGTCCGCATGTGCCCCCACAGCCCGTTAGGAACAGGAGGAAGACCTCGTCCTAACGCGAGCAAAGTCGAAGACCTCGTTCACCTTAGACGAGATGGGGGGAGAAGCTCGGATGACGGTCCGCATGTGCCCCCACAGCCCGTTAGGAACAGGAGGAAGACCTCGTCCTAACGTGAGCAAAGTCGAAGACCTCGTTCACCTTAGACGAGATGGGGGAGAAGCTCGGACGACGGTCCGCATGTGCCCCCACAGCTCGTTAGGAACAGGAGGAAGACCTCGTCCTAACGCGAGCACTTACATCAACCTCAGCCAAAGGAGATGAGATATCCTCCGAGCAATCGTATCAACTTCGGCCAAATAAGATCCCCCCGAGCGACTAGGCTGACCACGGTTGAAGAGCGCCGACTTCGACCTCGGAAGAAAAACTTTGGCAGTCGCCTTATCCACACTCCCTTCCTTCAAATTTCGAACTCGGGAGTGGGGGGGGCTAGTGTTGGGGATAAATTTTGCTCCTGCCAAAGTCAAGTTCGATCCCAACCTGATGTGGTCAATGCGGAAGAACTTCAGTGGACGCGTCCTAGCTGAACTACTACATCTGATCGAACTCCTCTAGCGGCGGAACTCCTCAAGCGGCCGAACTACTTATTGTTCGAGCCCCTTTGGACTCCGAGCGACCGAGCTTCGGCCGAGACCTCGACGGCCGAGCTTGTTCTAACCCTCTTAGCGGCCGAACTCCCCAGCGCCCAGGCTCCGGGCCGAACTCCTTCGGACTCCCAGCGACCGGGCTTCAGCCAGACCCTTGCGGGAGCCGAACTTCCCCAAAACCTCCTCTCGGGCCGAGTCTCTACGGAAGCCGGACTCCCTATAGACTTGGACGAGCTTCTCAATGGCCGAACTCCTTATGATGGATTTCTGCAGGCAATCTCGCTACGGTTACACAACAATAACGATTGGCATTTATCAGCAATAACGATTGACGTTTATCAGCAATAACGATTGGCATTTATCAGCAATAACGATCGACAATAACGACTGACATTGATCAGGACGGTTACAACAAGCTCTCTCTATAAAAAGGACCCTCCGGATACCTTTACGCAAGGTTCTGAAAACCATTTTCTTCTCCTCCATATTCTGTCGAGCACTCCATTCCTGTTGACAGGAACTAACTTGAGCGTCGGAGGGTCTTGCCGGAGCCACCCCCCACCGGTTCCGAGCGAGACTTTGTTGTGCAGGTCCCCAGCGGCAGCCTCTTCAGTCTCAACTCCGGCGACGACAAGTTTCTGCGTCAACAATACCCATAGATCACAGCTCGTTTCAAAGATCATAAATTATTCCAGATTAAAATTTTATACAAAGAAATATAACGATTCAAAAGACTTAACAAAGAAAATAAATCTTTATTGCATATTAAAAAGTAATACAAAAGATGTGGAATAGAAAATACTATCAAAATGAGATTACAAGGATCTTTTGAGAACGTGATGATTAGCAGGCCATGGGGATGCTTTTTGCTAAATCCTTCATCCTGAAGCTCTAAGGACTTCCTTCCAACAGCTTGAAGTAGGAATCAGAAGTACGAGGAGAGGTTTTTATGGAGAAGTAGGCTTAGGGTTGTGGAAGAAAGAAGAAGAAAAAAGGGAGAAGGAAGAGGGCTTGTGAGAGAGAAAGAGAGGAGGGGACGGCTGCTTGGAAAAGAAAGAAAGAGAGAGAGGGAGAGAAGGCCGAGGAGGCCGTGTTGTTTGTGGCACGAGGAAGAGATTATTTATAAGGGAGAGGGTGAGGCGTGAGAGGGGAAGTTTGTGTTTTACTAGGAGAGCATGGAAGAGTTCGCTCAGGTGAATTCTTCTGAGACCAGCATCGCCTGCCAACACCCTCTATCGTGACCGAACCCATCGCACTTGCTAACGCACCTGCTTGCTATTGAAAACGCACCCGCTAACCCATGAAAGAAACTGGATGTTACTATGCAATGAGCCACGCATGGACCAGATGTTACTGTGCATGTGGACCGGCTTCCTTTTTCCACGGACTGCATGAAAACACCTCTCGCCTATTCCCATGAGCCGTGGTAGACCAGCCTTCTTTTTCCCATGAGCCGTGTGGATGAAGTTGGGTAGCGCTGAAAGGAAGTGGGACTTTTTTTAGCATGGAAAGTCGGAAGGGGATTATTTGAGGTGAGATGGAGTTTGGGTTACCGTAAGATTTGAGTTGCATTTAAAGTGCATTGACCCCTCATACATCCACTTCTTCCAAAAAGAATAATTTCTTTTGGTCTAATGCTGCATATGTCTCTTATTTCCTTCTTCATTTTGGATCTTCTTTCTTAGTGTTGTTCTACGTCCGTGTCATGCCTATGTCCGCATCATGCCCATGTCCATTTCAAATTATAATTGTTAAGGGCTTTGCTAGTTGGTGTGAATAAATTCACATGATCAATAATTCCTAAAAATGATCATAAAAAGCATTAAATATTAAATAATAAAGATTAAATAGTGCAGGTTTTAATATTTCTTATGTCACATTTAATATATTCATCAAGTAATATCGGCCGTTGCGATTTCAAATCCTCTAACCCGGGCATGGAATGCATGCGGTTGATTAAGTGGTACGGGATCGCTGTATTCATGCTCCACATTCTCCATGGTACCTATTACATAACTAGGACCGGCCCCTACATTATTAAATGTGGCATTACAGTCATATTGATATGTTGCCTTTGCTCCTACCATGTACAAACTGGAGATATAGAGTTGCCTTCATACTCACACCTAGCTTCATCGGCCATTGGAGGTGCATCCAGTAAAGAACCCCTCATGCCCGATTATGCAAGTTGGGTAGACACAGGCTCAAACATGCTAACATACTTCATAATCATCCGAAACTCCTACCGCTACCGGCTCGATAAAAATTTCAACCACCAGAAAAACTTCCCCTGATGGGATGCTTAAAATAGTGCAGGTGGTCTGATCATCTTCAATAAGTACTGCCAAATACTGTCCACCAGTATGCATCGAAAATCTACAGATTATGAAAACTCCATATTCATTTGGATTCCATCCAGTGACACCATAGCTAACCTGCACAAGCTCTAGATATGTTGCATTATGGTCCACCATAGCCATCTGGATCCTTCCACCATTATAATATGCACTGTTAACATTACGGCTGATCATCCCATCATAATGGAAGATAACAGTGATAAGTCTTGGATCTATTTTTTAAGAAATATTATGAAAATTAACTGCATGAACATATAAAATTGCTTTTATCTCAAAATATCTGTTCATCTTTTTGAGAAACTAAGTATCCATTATGTTTGAGAATAATATTTTAGTGGTTCTTGACCATTACCGCATGGTCTAATGCATATTATCTTTACATAATGCATGCCACTGCATATATATGCATTTACATGTTTATATTTATACATCAAACACCCTTCATGTGTCTAGTAGAATTGTTGTATAATCATTTTAAGTAGCATGTGCTCATGTCATTCGCATGCATGGGACTCAAATTCATAACTAGCTCAGTTAAAAATTCGATCCATATATAGGACAAACCTCCAATGAGCCGTCAAACAAGAAACCATCATATTGGGGATAATATGATCAAAAGGTCAACTATGTATCCTCTCCCAAACCTCGGACAGGGAGCTGGACCACGAGAATATAGGATCCTGTCTATACAAAGATGGGTCCTTTCTCTAATCTTTCACCAAACTTCTCATCAAAAGCCTTAAAGCTCTCACCTTTCTTCTCTTTCCCTTGTTCTTCTCTGAGATAGGAATGGAGCATCTAAAAGTCTAAATCGTATTTCTTACGGAGAACATTTAAGTAAAGAAAAAATCCAAATATCCAAGTCATTAAGAATCTAATCTTCCAATAAATTTCTCATCAAAGAAAACACCAGTAAGTTATAAATAATGGTTTACCGTCTTAGAGCCCCCTCCCAACTTTCATTAAGTATCTTCTAAAAGAAGATGGAAACAAAGCATCTAAACTATTTATTCATGCAAATATGATAAAAATCAAGCATAAAAAATATCAAAATCTAAAAATGGTCGTACCAAGATAACTTCTTTCTCAACTATTTTTGATAACTATCATAAATATATTAATAAAAAATATTAAAATATATATTAATTAATATTTATTTTAAAAATTAATATTTTTATTTATATTTTATAGGAAAGATCCTCATCAATACAAAGAGCTCGATTCACAGGTTAAAAAGAATCAAATTTGATGCAAATTGGAGCTAAAACGAAGAAGAAACAAAGGCCGGAAGAAATGAAAATGAAAAAAAAAAACAAAGAAAATTGGACGGCCTAGCGCTCGCAGCCCAGTGCCCGGTCGGCCCAATACAGCCTACGCAAATAGGAAATAGCCCAGCCCAGCTCGGCTGATGTCACCCAGATATCAGAAAGCCATGTGATCCATGATGGATCGAAGGCTGACATGGCAGGTGTGAATCCTTAAAGGGTCCACAAAAATAACCACGCAACATATAGGGGTGTTCTGGTCATTTTGGATGGCACAGTGAGCAGCGATTGGGTTGGGTCTTCAGTGCGGCTAGTCCATAGTAGTTCACAGGCGATTAAGGTACCATTCAATGGTGCGGAGTGATTGCCAAGCATGATCCAACGGTTTAAAAAGATAACGGGTTTGATTTAAATTCTTCCAAGCCCTAGTTCGCAATCATGTGGCCGAAATCACTACCCGATGAGATCTAACGGTTGGAACAGCTCCCGACTAAATTCAGACTTCTTCAGGCTCCCCAGGCACGATCCAACGGTACAGAATGCCCTAATCAAGTGATCCGATGGCCAGTGCTCCTTGATTTGGCGATCCGACGGTCCAAGCTCTTATCAGGCGATGAAACAGCATGGATTTTGATGGTTTTTAAGCCATTTGATCTCAGATCAAGGGCCAGGATTTCTGCAGCAGATGGAATCCATTCCAAACTCTAATTTGACTTTGTGAAGAACTCTAAACTCTTATTTTTTCTCTAGAAAAGCCTTCTCTATGCCCAAAAGCCGCAAAATCCCTCCCTGAAGGGATTAGTCCCCTTTCTCTCCTCCTCTCTCCACCTTTTTTTCTTCTTTCGTTTTCTTTTCTTTTTCTTCCACCCTTCATCCAAGGAGTTTGAAGATTCCGGAAGTGAGCAGGTCCTTAATCATGCTAGATTAAAGGTCTCATGTCTTGAAAAATAAGAAAAATCTTCAGTATGAGAGTTTATATTTTGAATCTTATTTTATATTTTTATTGAGTAATAAAATTTATTTATTTATTATTTATCTACTTTTCTTATTATGCTTTAATATTTATTTTCTTATAATTTATAACTAAGGAGAAAGATTGTGATCGCGAAAAGATATGGTCTGTACTCAAATTAGAATGAATTATAAGATTTAACTAGATTTATATTTATGTTCTTTGATTACATCATCAAAATAATCTATATCTATGAGATGGATCATAATCATGTTAGATATAGTTCATACTCGGTAGAATAGGTTATATTAAGAATTTGATCAAGAAAATATACATATCATAAGATTGCATGTTGATAATGAAAAGTTCGCATGAATTAATTATATACTTGAATACTAAAAGATGAAACTAAAATCTGAGATAAATTTCTCTTCTTATCTTCAACTGATTCTTGAACCCCTAATTAATTAGTATTTTTTTCTTATTTTAATTTGCTAAATCTAAATTAATTTTTTTAATATATTTATTTAAAAATTAATTTAAAATTTTATTTTTAATTAAAATTAGACTAACTCAGTCTACAATCTTTAAGAAAATTAACACCCAGTTTGTTGCTATTCTAACCAATAATAGGATTAGGTTTAATATTATCTTTGGTGCTATAACAACGAGCATCAAATTTTTAGTACCTTTATCGGAGATTGTAGCACGATTGCTTCAATTTTCTAATAAATAAATAAATATTAAAAAATAAAAATTTAAAAATAATATAAAATTAAAAAAATTATATATATAATTTACATTGATACCGCATAAGATATTTAGGGGATTAGATATCTAACTATAAAATCTAACAAGTAAAAACTTTTCACTTTTGATTGGACATCTTGCTTTATTTGCATTGCATATCCATAAAATACTTTAAGGGCATAATCTATTAACTAAGATAAGATGAAGATTTGATCATCCTTCCTTCACTACAAAAATTTAGACTATTAGTGATGGTTAAATACCATCGCTAATAGTCAACTAGCCATTGCTAATACCATCATAAAAGTCAATCTAAAAAATTTTTGTTACTAATTATTATTATTAGCGATGAAAAACTTAGCCGTCGCTAGTAAAATTATTAGCGACAACTTTAGAGATAAAAAATTTTATCATTAATTATTTTTTAATATTTTAATTAATTTTTTTAAAAAAATTAAAAAAATTTTAGCGACGGTAATGTCATAGCTAATGTCGTTGGTAATAATTATTAGCAACCAAAATTATCATCTCTAATATCATCTATAATTTTTTTTAAAAATAAAATAAAAAAAATATTTTAAAAAATATTAGTGATGGCAAATAGTGGTTAATGCTATTGCTAATAACTATTAGTGACAAAAAATACCATCGCTAATACAATCTCTAATTATTTTTAATTTTTAAATAAAATAAAAAAAAATTATCTTAAGAATTATTAGTGATGGCATTTTGATCTCTAAAGTCGTCGTTAATAGTTATTAGCGATGGTGAATGCCATCGCTAATACTGATGCTAATAGTTAATTTTTTTTAAAAAATTAATAATAATACTTTTTTAAATCTATTTTAATTAATCATAATGAATTATGGTTCGTAATACCTGTTATGACTAAGATTCAAAGATAATATGATAATCAAAAATTTAAAACTAATTATATTATATTAAAAATATAAATTATATAATTTTTTTGCAAGCAGTATAAAAAAATATAATACATAAAAAAATTAGGTCAGATTCTTATTGTCATCTACCTCCTTCTCATCTTGCTCCTCTTTAGCAGCTGATGGATGAGAGCCGGATATCCCAGTATCCTATAAAAAAGAGGAGAGATGAAGCCTGGGAGTGATGGAGATAGATGATCCATGGAGGTCCAGCAGGTCAGGACTGGATGGCTGTAGAGCGACGTAAAGATAAGTCAGGAAGCACTGGAGTGCTGCAGTAGTGCTTCCCTGGAGGCACAGGGCTGAGAGAGGCTCGGTGGTGTAGCAATCGAGGAGTGTATCTCAGTAGAGAGTGTCAGTGGTATCTTAGGAAGATTGGATGTAGATCTCAGGAAGAGTCAGGGGGTCTTAAGGAGCGCCAAAAAGCTCAGGCAGTTGGAAGTATCATGGATCAAATTTTTTGCATAGGAGCATTAAGAAGAGTCACAGTTCAAGTGGAGGATGGTTATCCAGGCTCAACTGAAGTAATGGCTGGTGTAGAAACAGAAGAGAAGGACTAGGATAGAATTTTCTAGGATTTAGTCGCTGGATTCAGAAGAGTTGGATGAGCTCTTGGGTTTTTAAGGTGCCCATGGGTTGCGGAGGTATCCAAGATGGCTTCGAAGGGGTCCGTAGAGTGCAGAGAGTTTGAAGAGACAGCGATGATGTTTGAGGTACAGCGACAGGCCCAGCAGTACAGTGTTAGATGGTTGACCTTGAGGGACTCGATGATAGAGTCAACTTCTATGGCATTAGGTAGACTTCGGATATAGGTCGAGCTTCGGAGAGATAGCTTCATAATTGGAGAGGAATTTGACATGAGTTCAAAGCAGAGAGGTGCGGAAGGATGATATTCTAGCACCAACATTAGGGATGCACAGTTCCAGATGGAGCGACATGTGCAGGAGGACAGATGTAGTTTTGAAGAGACCATATCAGGGTTTGCAGCGAGTGTCAGTATAGGAACACTGCGGATTCTCCAGAGAAGTTCAAAAAAAGTGATGTAGCTGCTAAGCAGAAGGGATCCTACAATTTTATGATGGTGCAGAGGTGCAAGCTAAAGTCTTCAGCAGTGGAGGCAGTCATCCCAAAGGCCTCAAGGATGCACAATAGCTAAAGAGGATTAGCGGAGGTGATGTTTGCACAGGTGCTATCGAGTGCATAGGAATAGTGTGATCGTGTAGGAGGGCATTATCGAGGGGTTTGCCAAGGCTTGGGAGCACCAAGGTGAAGATTATGAGGATTTGTGGTGCTCCCAAGTCTTGAAAGGCCATGGGAGGAGTCACAGTGTTGGCTCCGAAGATTCCAGAGGCTTGGTTGGTACTTCAAAGATCTAGGATTCAAGATGAAGTAAGAAACCAAAGTTGAAGAATCAAGACTGCAGAAAGAAGATTTTCTACAGATTAGCTGGCTCAGTCCAAAACTAGATCGGCTAAGTCTCATAGCACAGACAAAATAGAAAGATCGAGTTTCGGAACTATAAGTATGGCATAGAACTGGGCCGACTCAGTTTCAGACTGAGCCAACCTAGTGGAACTTAGCCAGCTCAATGCTGAGACTGAGCCAGCTCAGTGCACGGGCAGAGTTATGCGAGGGTCTATTTTGGGTTAGGGTTTAGGTTGATCCTAGGGGTCTTAAGGTTTGGTTCAAAAGGTCTTAAGGGGGCTAACTCATGTATAGATCGAATCTAGATCCAGAGGATGAGAGTATGGGAGACATGGGTGTACATGACCTCGGTGAGTGTTTTCATGTATTGGGTTAGCCAAGAGAGTTTTTGGTCGGATCTAATGGCTATGTATAAATACATATGTTGTATTAGGGTTTCAGAATGCTGTGAATGCTGTGAAATACTGACCTTTTCTCCCTCAACTCTCTATTCTTCTCTTCTCTCTAGAGTTTTCGCCCTAGGATTCTTGAAGAAGCCCTAGAGAAGGAGGCGTCTCCCTCAAGCCCAAGGAGGGAGGCATCCCATCACAGATTCAGATGGAGAATCGGTAATTTGCAGCCCATAGAGAATGTCATAGGTTCCTTCAGGTCCATGCTAAAGATTGGGGGCTTCTACAGTATGATATCGATGCTTATGATGTCAAGGATGATTAGCATTCGAGCGATATCATGAGACTATAATTTGGTATCAAAGCTAGGTGATGCCTGGGATGTTGTGGACGGCAATACTTGAGGGATGGCTCAGCACCATCAAGGGGATCAATAGGAGCCGGGTTATAGGATTCGGCCATAACTTCGATCCTCCACTATCTCAATATCCTTCGACATCCTCAAGGCCTCGACGTTCCAGACTTGAAGCAATGTGCACATGAACCAGGTTGTGTAGAGGCTTCTGAGCCAGCGATCTTAGGGCCTCCTAGATACCATCTATGATATGGTTGCGGAGCTTCTTCGGGATCCACTGCTATGCGATCAACTGGACTCATCATCCCAGCCATCACATCGAATAATATATTATTAAACTTTTTTACTTGTTTTAAGTTTTTATATTTACAAACTTCGTATATTTAGGTTTGAATCTGAAAAGAGGATCGAGGGGCTAAAAATTCAATCTAACCATCCAATCGATGAGCCAAGATTATCTATAGCTCCATATCATCAAATAAAATATGTAGAAATAATCTATTTGAGAATCAGAGTGTATCAAAAGATACGACTCAGTATCAAAGCTTACTAATAATATTTTATTTTTTTGTTAT
>QRFJ01000307.1:0-36906 GCA_006176705.1 Cocos nucifera
GCAAGTGCAAGCTGTCAGTATTCATTCATGGCAGGACCTGTTTTAAAAAAGTAATATGAGTTTACGCATTAATTTGTCAGGTAAATTGTTTTCCTTCCAACAGAAGTTCTGCCTCTTATTTCAAAAAGCGGAGCAAATGTTTGCCACTTATTCGGTGATACGGTAATTTAAAAACAGCGGAGCAAATGTTTGCCACTTATTCGGTGATACGGTAATTTAAAAGCAAATCTTCTGAAAGATCCCTCCAGCTCAATCCCTCCAGTAGCCATTTCCACGCGAATAGTTTTCCGCTCTGTTCCTCTAAATAACCCCCGGCAGACCACAAGCTATCCACACCATTTTCCACCTCTAATTTTCCTCTCGTTCTCATAACTAATCATGAAGGGTCCATCCTCCCCCAAGTCCTCAGAATCGCCTCGCCCTCCACCCGTGAAGTCGCGGCGCCCCTCGGTTCCATCGTGCTCTCCCTCGTCCAGATTTCCGACGCTCGTTTCGTCCTCCGGTGCGGTGGAACCTCGGGCGAACAACAAGAAGAGAGCACGACAGACCACATCCAATGGGGAGGCGTTTCCCTACCAATGCCAGTGTGGCAAAAAATATCGCACCGCTCAAGAGTATGGTGGGCATCAAAATGCGCACACCCGGCCAAAGAAGTTCATGAACGAGTGTTTGGAGCGTGTTCGATCGAATTACCTAATGTTGCCCGGGTACAGTCTGCCTCCCGACTCCCCGACCTTTCTCCAAGAGGCAGCTGCTCGGCTTAAGCAAAGGGAAAAGAGGGAGGACACACGCTTTGGACCCATCTTGAGCCCTATGGAAAAGGTTAGCATGCATCCCTACCACTCCAATCGAAGCCCAATCGACAAAAAAAACACAGCCCCCTCAAATCCTTCTCTTCCCTTTAATAGCTTTGAACCAAAGGTATTGGAGTTTTGTCAAACTTCCCATGAAGCAAACGATAACCTTTCCCCGAGAAACTTGGTTCTTTATGGGAACGGTGGCCTTGGAGCGAATAATACAACGGCTAATCTTCCGAAAGGTTCCTTCACTCATCCTCAGCTGGCTCCTAGGAGTGTTAATCTTGACCTTGCTTCCAGGAACTTCATTTCTTTCTGGAATCCAGACCGTGGTTCGGAGAACTCGATGCCTCATCGTGGTGCAAGTGTTATCATGAGGGGAGAGTGCATTGCCTCCTCCAGCTGGTGGGAATAGTGGCGACAACGTGTTAACTCGTCCTGGGCTGGCACCTAGTGGAGTTCGCCATGTTGAAGATGACAATCCGTCAGGCTTGGACTTGGAGCTCCACCTCTAGGGATTCCCTTAGAACAATAGAAATAAAAGTAAGATGGTCATGGATTTTATTTTCCTCCCTTTATCTCCCCTGGTTTCTTGTGCTTCCCCGTCATCTTCTTCTTCTGTACTTTTTTTAAAAACTTATAATCTGAAAGGAGATGTACTGTTCAGTTAACTGAATTATGTTTTGTGATTCTTCTGAAAAGAAACTTGGGTAGCTATGCATCTATTTGTCATTTTCTAAATACTAGGATAGCTAGATGCCAGTTTGCTTCCTCAATCTGGAGCCTTGATTTATCTCTAAAATGCAAACGTTTCCTTTGCCTATGTTAAACATCAAAGATATCCTTGGAAAACAGACTGGTAGGAGCTTTGGAGGTGGTTGTATTTTATGTCATCAAGAAGAGGAATTGGTGGATCACATGTTCCCTTCATGCCCTCATTTCTCTACCATTTGGAAAGGGTTATGCTGCTCTCGGAGTTCTTCACCTTCAAACATTCTTTCAGAACCTTTGCGTGGAATGGAGATTCAGAAATTGTTCAAAACAATTTCAACTTATTATTCTCATGTTGTTCGTGGCGATAATTTGGGCTATTTGGAAGAAGAGAAATGTATGGATTTTGCTTAATAAGCAATCCCCCATCACTTCTATTACTTAAGCTGATTTTCATAATTTCAACAAATGGTCTATTCAATATAATCAAGAAAAGCTACTAGCTTTTAGGAGAATTTGGAGCAAAACCAAGGATATTCTTAACTCTCTTCCAATTTTCTGATTTTTCATTTGGGTTCCAATTTTCTTTCATATGTCTTTGTAACTGAACTTCTTATAATAATCAATTTAGGCCAATTATAACTAGTGTCCTAATTCGATTTGAACTTGAGCCGGTATCCTAATTTGACCTTCAAACATCCTTTCAGAACCTTTGTATGGAATGGAGATTCAGAAATTGTTCAAAACAATTTGAACTTATTATTCTTATGTTGTTTGTAGCAATAATTTGGGCTATTTGGAAGGAGAGAAATGTATGGATTTTGCTTAATAAGCAATCCCCATCAGTTCTATTACCTAAGCTATTTTTCATTGTTTCAACGAATGGTCTATTCTATATATATAATCAAGAAAAGCTACTAGCTTTCATGAGAATTTGGAGCAAAATCAAGAATATTCCTAACTCTCTTCCAATTTTCTGATTTTTCATTTAGGTTCCAATTTTCTTTCATATTTCTTTGTAACCGATCTTCCTATGATAATCAAGTTAGACCAATTATAACTAGTGTCCTAAGTTGATATGGATTTGAGCTGCTATCCTAAGTTGACCTTCTAAAATTGATGTGGATTCGACCTTCTAGAACTTGTAAACTTAAGATACCCAATAGAGAAATCATCCTTCCAAACCGCTTAATATATCTAACTAATTAATGGGAAAAGTGTAGTACCATGATCAATATATACAACCAATAAATATATGGAATTAGCTCAGTGCAACACTAAGATAAGCTTGTATTGGATTATAGATGTATGTCAATAATACTTCAACAGAATGGAAATAGTACAAAAAATTTAAAAAAATTATATATCTTTGTCATATTCTTCATGAAGCTATGTTACTCCCTATATATAGGTGTCTCATGCTCTGACCCTCCAGCATGGGTCAAGAACACAACAAAGATTCTGATCGGGTTTGGTTAGAAAAAAAGCTTATTTTCAGGACCAAATTTCTGGTAATAATGAATTGGCAATGGCAAATTGTAGAGCATCACAATGAAATTCTAACATAGTGATTCTATGTTCTAAAATTAGTTTTTTCAATCATACTTCGATCATAAATCTTTCAACAACGATATTTAACAACTTATTTCATATATTTTTATCATGCAAAATCAAACTGACATGTTCCTTCGATATTCAAAACTTCAAAAACATGGTCATGGTTGATCCATATTTCAAAATTTTTTTCATGTAAGATAAATCAATGCATAATTCTTATTTTTAAGATCATAGAGTTTTGCAACAACCCTATAAAATTAAATTTTTAACAACTTTTATCATTACCATTTTCGAAACATACTTTAACTAAACACTTAATGATTTCATAAATCAAGATATATGTGTCAAAAATAATTTTTATATGTAATGTGAAAAAAAAAAAGCAAAAAAAAAAAAAAAAAAAAAAAAACTAGAGCGGTAGACATTCTAATCTACGTTGATAAGATTTAGAAATTTTCTCAACATGATTATAGATGACATAAAATAACTATACTAAAATATCAAGATTAATTTCATTCAGAATCCTAAAGACAAATCAGACAATCTAAGGATCCAGTATGTTGGGATACCTTCTTAGGCCTCCACCACCTAGGCCCTCCTAGATCAAGCATTGTGACCCCAGATATCTGCAAATAGGTGGCTCTAGCTACTTTTGGATGATAGAGTCAAGATTTATGCATGCACTGTGTAGCCTAGCCTAGCATCCAGGGTCCATCTATCCTCTAAATCTAACTTATAAGTGCAAGAAAAGATAGATATTATGTACGGGGTTGATGATTACCTTAGGTATAGGATTCTGCCACTAAGATTGATGCCCCCTCAAAGACATTGATCTTTAAGCTCTAGATTTGAGAGAGGAGGTTGATAGATCCCGCATATGAATAGAGAGAGAAAGAAAGGAAGCAGAAGGAGGAGAGAGAGGGAAAAGAAAATCACTATTGGTACTAATTAAGTAGATATGTTTGGCCAGTTCCAACAAGGCAATCGAGGTCTAGTGAAGAGGTGGAGGGTGAAGGCTAGGGAAGAGAAGGAGATTCGTAGTGATACAAAGCTAGCATAATAGGGTTATGCATGATGGTAAGAAGGAGGAGGAGAGGAAAGATGGAGCTGGGTGGTCTTGATGTTCGATTGAGTGGCTATTTGATGAGATCAGTAGCAGGGGATCGAGAACTAGAGAGAGCATGGGGGTGTTCGCTTGTGGAATTGGGGTAGAGCCACAAGGGCCACCATGACCATGCTTAGGGGATGGTGGTAAAATTAAATAAAGAATGAAAGAAAAGGATAGTGTGATTGTAGGAAGAAAGGAAGGAAGGAGGAGATGAATTGCACTAATACCACATCTATGTGGAGCAAAGTTACCATGTAGGGAGGGAAAATAAGGAAGGGAGGATAGTGATGCAGGAAGGAAAAACAAGGAAAGGACGATGTCCATGCAGTTAGGGAAAACAAGGGAGAGATGTCCAGTTGTGCACAAGGAAAGAAAAGGGAAGAGATTGTGCATGGAAGAGGAGAGGATTATATGCTTAATCTTGCTATCATAGTTGGCATGCTATGGAGAGAGAAAAATGGAAGGAAAAGATAAATATGGTGTGAGGCCTAGGTCCATTTGGTCCAGCTACCCCTAATCAACCTAGCTAGGCTAGCATTCCCCACATTTATAGGAGCATGGCACAAGACTCCCGATAGAAAGTTGAAGTACTAGATAACTCTTGATTAGAGTTGAAGACTCACCAACTCTCAGAGGCCATGGGAAGCCTAGCCTTTGTCTTATTTAAGTTCACTTTGAACCCTTTCAAGCCTTACCATTAGTCATTGTCACCAGAGGGAGAAGCAAAAAGGTTTCTCCCTTATTTTCATGATTTGTTCTTTATTGTTCCCCACCATCCCTCTTTCTCATTATACCTCTATCTTCCTCTCTCCCTCCCCCTACCTATATCCTAGGAGGAAATTGCCACGACCAGAGAGAATTTCATGAAGAACTCACTAGATCAGTTATCCTTACACTACAAGAAATCTGAATATTAGCGATGACAAAAAAGTCCATCACTAATAACGACTTTTTGCCACTACAATATCGATAAAAAAAACTACCATCGCTAATAATATTAGCGACGATGAGTTTCGATTATTAGTGATAGAGAATCAGTCATCGCTAATAATAAGATATTAGCGACGGCATTTTTAACTTTTAGCGATGGCAAAAGCCACCGCTAAAATTAATTAAAATTTTAAAATATTTTAACCTATTTAAACATAAAATACTTATTAACGATGGTGATTTTAGATATTAGCAACAAAGAACTCACCATCGCTAATAATTTTTTTAAAAAATAGATTTGGGAGAAAAGATTATTTTAAAATTTTATTGATGACGAAATTAGCAACGGATGTTTGCCATCGCTAATAAGCTTTGTAATTAGTGATGACATTAGAGATGGTATATTTGTCATCGCTAATAATCCAGACCATAATTCAAACCTAATTTGAACCCAATTCAAATCTGATTCAAAAATTCTACTAAATCTAATTAAATTAAACTTTGAATCCAAATCCAACTTAGATTATTAAATCTAATTAACCTTAAATTATGTTAAAATTAATTAAATTAAATTTGATTTAAATTAATTAGAAGAAATTGATTTTTAATTTGGGTTCAACTCAAATTTAATTCAAAATCTTGTCAATCCTAATCCAATTAGATTATTAATTCAAGTTCTACTTAGACAGTAAAAATCAATTACCTTCAAATTATGTTAAGCCTAATTAAATTTAAGTTAATTTAAATAATTATAAAAAAATAATTTTTAATTTAGATTTGATTCGAATCTAATTCGAATCTAATTCAAAATCCTATCAATCTTAATTTAATCAAACTTTTAATTTAAATCCTACTTGGATAGTAAAATTTAATTATCTTTAAATTAAGTCAAGACTAATTAAATTTAAGCTAATTTAAATCAATTAGAACTTGATCCATAATTACGATTCAAATTCAATTCAAAATCTTATCAAACCTAATTTAATTAGGCTTTGAATCCAAATCCTACATGGATTATAAAATTCAATTAGCTTCAAATTAAATCAAGATTAATCAAATTAAAGCTAATTTAAATTAATTAAAAAATAATTTTTAATTTAAATTTAATTCAAATTCGATTAGAAAACCTGTTAATCCTAATTTAGTTAGACTTTAAAATTTCAGTCCTACTTGGATAGTAAAATTTAATTACTTTAATATTAAGTTAAGTCTAACTAAATTTAATCTAATTAAAATTAATTTAAAAAAATAGTTTTTAGTTTAGGTTCAATCCGAATCTAATTGGAATCAGATTCAAATTCAATTCGAAATCGTATCTAACCTATTTCAATTAGACTTTGAATTCAAATTCTAATTGAATTTTAAACCAAATTATCCTAAAATTAAGTCAAACCTAATTAAATTTGATTTGATTTAAATTAATTAGAAAAAAATAATTTTTAATTTAGGTTTCATTCGAATCTGATTTGAAATTCTGTCGAACTTAATTCAATTAGACTTTGAATCCAAGTCTTATTTAGAATATTAAAATCTAGTTAACCTCAAACTAAGTTAAGTCTAATTAAATTAAATTTATTTTAAATTAATTAGGACTCGATTCATAAATTAATTAAGCCCAAAAATTTATAATTATCCAATATTGATTTTTAGCCACCCAAAAATTGACTTAGAAAAAAAATAAAAACAAAATATATTTTTTTTTAAAAAATAATGATTATTAGAGATGGCTTTAGCGATCGAGAGCTTGCCGTCGCTAATAACTTTGAAAAAAAATATTTTAAAATTAAAACTAAATATATTTAAAAATTTAATATTATTAGCGATGATGTTTTTTTATTAGCGATAAATGTGCCTTCGATAATATTATTTTTTGGTAGTATTATTGATAGCATTTTGCCGTTAGTAATTTTTAAATTTTTTTTAAAAAAAATTCTAAAATTTAATATTTTTTAAAAAATTAATATTATTAGTGATGGTTTTTGTCATTAGCGATGGCATGCACCATCGCTAATAACATTGGCATATAAACTTGGGTTTTGGTGATCGTATTATCGATGGAATTTTTGCCATCGATAATAGTTCTTCATAAACTTTCCTCCATGCATTTTGCTGCCTGAAATTTTTCCTCCATGCATTTTTCGCTCCTTGTGCATCCTTTACGACCTTCCCCGCTTTCCACACATCCTCCTTCCCGGTGACCCAATCCCACCGATGCCTTCTCGATGACCCGATGCCATCAGCGCTCATTTACGGCTGCCCCTACCTCATCATGCCGATCCTGCCTCCCTCGAGGCCGCACTGACCCTGCAGCTCCATTCTCGCCTTGCCTGCGGCTGCCCCGACCCTGCTGGCATCTCCTGCTCTACGATCCTGAGCCAGTCACCCCGGCCCTGCCTCTCCTATGGATGCCCTGAACCCACCGATGCTGTTGGGAATACGCGCTCTTCCCATATGAATCGGCGTGGCCGTGGTGATCAGCCAAGCAATAAGGAAGAACCTCTCGGAGATTTCTGTGGAAACACGATCAAACAATTCAAGGAATAGAGAAGAAGAGAAGAAGAGATTTTTGAAAGAAAAGAGCTTTTATTAAGTATATCTTAGCCTCTACAACCTTGACCTATTTTCAATATATATACTTTATAAAGGATCAAGCCCAAGCTCATAGAAAAACTCTCCAAATCCAAACAACCCACGTACATAAAATAATAACCCACAAAAACTGAGCCAGCCTAGTTTTAGACTGAGCCGGCTAACCTATGACTGGGTCGGCTCAGTCCCAGATTGAGCTGACCCAATTGTATACCATGTCTGCAGTCCCAAAAATACTGCTCTTTATCTGAATTTTTCTCTGAGACCTAGCTGACCCAGTCCTAGACTGAGCCGGCCCAATTTTCAACTTAGCCAGCTCAATCTCAGGATGAGTCGGCCTAGTTTCTAAACTTTGCTAAAAGAGCTAATTTCTCTTTCGGCTCACTCCTATCTTTTCATGACCTATCTTTTCATATTTTCAAGACTTGAAAGTGCCACTTCTGAGCTCACATTCTCCATCTTGGTGCTTCCAAATCCTTGTAAACTCATCTCTTCTCAACAGATCCATTTATGCCACATATCTCTGAAAGTTGTCTTTGGGGAGTACCTTCGTGAGACTAATTCTCCTTGGTATGAACCTTCATCAGTTTCACTTCACCTTCCTTCATCAATTTTTTGATCCTATAGTATCTTACGTCTATATGCTTTGTGCGCGCATGATAAACTAGATTCTATGCCAACTACAGAACACTCTGACTATCATTGAACAGTGTAACCTTACTCTGCTCCACCCCCAACTCATCAATCAGCCTCCTAAGCCAAAGGGCTTTCTTTGCAGCCTCCATTATCTCAATGTACTCAGCCTCTATGGTAGACAAGGTCATGATTAGCTGAAGGATTGATCTCCAAGACACCGGTCCACCATATATGTAGAAAAGGTATCTAGTAGTAGATTTACTTGTATCAAGATCATCAGCATAATTTGCATCCATAAATTATGATCCTCACTCTTTATAGCCTCTGCATAATTCTCTGGATCTTCATTAGCAGTGATGAGTGCATAGGAGATAACCTCATCAATGCCATATCTGACCGGCCTCCTAATAGTATGCTGGGGCTTGTACAAAGCCACTCCTACTGGCACATCTTTGTCTGATGTCTGTGGTTGCTCCTACACATCTATTTGAACTGCCGACCCTCCATGCTAATTTTTAATCTGAGATAATACTTTTTTGCCCAGCTCCACCTCAGCAGGAATACTCCTGTAAGTGGATGTAGCCTACATGCCATCATTCTCTGATAGACCACTGCTGTTCACCTTTATTTTTTTAGTTTCATCTATCCCAGACCTCTTCAAGATACTTTTCTTATCAAAGATAATGTTCCTGCTGATCACTGACATCTGTGCCTGAGAGTCCCATAGTAGGTACCCCTTGACTCCTTATGGATATCCTATGAATCTTATGAATGTCATCTTTTGAGATTTTGGATCCAATTTGCTTCTCTCGATTGCCTCCACATGTGCATAGACTGTGCAACCAAAGACTTTCAGATGGCCAAGCTCCATCTTCTTTCCATTTCAGACCTCCTCTAGAATGCCTCCATTAAGCTTATGATGAGGGGACCTGTTCATAAGAAAATAAGAAAAAATTAGAGCATGATTCCAAAAGAACTTTGGAAGTGATGTCTGCATCCTCAAACTTCATGCCTTCTCGGTTAGTATCTGGTTCATCCTTTCTACGATACCATTCTGCTGGGGAGTCATCTTCACCATGTAATGGTATTTGATGCTATTTTTCTCACAGCACCTCCTGAACTCTAGGCTTATATACTCCCCTCCATTGTTCGACCTTAGACACTTCACCTATCTTTCTGACTCCTTCTCTACCTCAGCTCTCTAGGCTCTGAACCGGGAAAACACCTCTGATTTTTTTCTAATCAGATAAATCCACATCTTTCATGAGAAATCATTAATGAAAGTGACAAAGTATTTTATCCCACCTCTAGTTGATACAGGAGCTGGTCTCCACACATCCGAGTGAACTAAATCCAGTACTCTCTCATTGTGCTTGGTACTTCTGAAAAACTTTATCCTATGCTACTTGCCAAAGATGCACAGCTCACAAAGATCTGTGCCCTCCTTCTTTAGAACTGGGATCATACTTTTCTGCTTAGTTCTATGAGCCCACGATCACTCATATGATCCATCCGATAGTGCCATAATTGATATAAAATCTGCTCCTCCTGTGCCGCTGCTAGCATCTCTGTACTATTATTTACCACGGAGCCTTTCATTCTGTAAAGATTGATGCTTAGTCTTCTACCTCTCATCACCACCAAAGCTTTCTTAAAAACTTTCAGACATCCACTCCCAGCCTGGCTACTAAAAGCATAATCCTGCTCCTCCAAGTAGTCCAAAGAGATCAAATTCTTTTTCAACTCCAGTACATGCCTGACGTTTGATAATATATGAATGATCCCATCATACATCCTCATCTTGATAGAGCCAACTCCAGCTATTTTGCATGGATGATCATCTCCAAGGCTGACACTTCCACCATCGACCTTCTGTTAGGTAGCAAACCACTTTCGATTAGAAGTATAGTGGTGCAAGCATGCTGAATTTAATATCCACATAGTATCATACTTTATGGATCCATCTGATACAACTAGTAAATTTTTTCCACTGTTAACAAAAGCTGTATTATCTCTCTTGCCGACCTTTCCTTTTTTTGATCTCAAAAGGGGATAATTTTTCCTCAGGTGTGCAGGCTGATGACATTTATAACATTTCAATATCATTTTTCTCTGATCCCGAGATTTTGACTTGCCCTTGGATTTTCCTCTTACCTTCTCCTTTGATCTTTCATGTCTTTCGTTCACAGCCAAGATCTCAGACTTATGATCTTTCTTGCAGATTTTTTTTCTTTTGCTCATTTGATCTGAGCACACCAACAACCTCTTCATAGTTTAGGGCCTCCTTTCCATAAACTAAAATTGTTATGACACCATCATACGAACCTGAGAGAGAACATAATAACATCAATGCCCGATCCTCCTCATCAATCTTCACATCCAAACTCATCACCTCAGAACACACTCGATTGAACCTTTGCATATATGCAACAAGATCTCCACCTTCGAGCATCCTCAGACTATACAGCTATTTCTTCAACCATAGCTTATTGATTATATTCTTTCCCATGTATGTATTCTCCAATCTCTTCCAGAGCCTCTTTGCCATAGTCTCTATGCAAACCTTGGACAAAATCTGATCGATCAAGTACATCTGGATTGTGTTAAAAGCAATTTTCTCTAACTCTTCCCAATCCTCAGTATTGATCTTTTTCAGCCTTTTTTTTTGTCAAGATCTTATAGATTCTCTGTTCAACCAATAAGTCCTTTACTCTTTGCTGCCATAGGATAAAGTTTTTCTTACCGTCGAACTTCTCAAAATCCATCTTGAATCTACTAGATCCCATAACTTCAAACAAGTCAAGAATAAATCCCTAACATCCTTCACGATCATACACACCAGCAAAACTATCTTTCAAAGAAGATCTAACTAGCCCTAGATCCTTTTTCCAAACTTTTGTATCATCGTTCCTCTATGTAAACAATCTCCATCTCAATCTAGAGACAACCACGAAGCAAACTAAAAGTTTTAGGATAAAATCTAATGCAACAGATCCTGAATGTAGTAAATCCTAGGTGTCTTCCTTCCTTCCATGCAACACCGCTTTGATATCAATTGTTGGGAATACACGCTCTTCTCACACGGATCGGCATGGCCGTTGGTGATCAACCAAGCAACAAGAAAGAATCTCTTAGAGATTATTGCGGAAGCACGATCAAATAATTCAAGAAATAGAAAAGAAGAGATTTTCAGAAGAAAAGAGCTTTTATTAAGTATATTTCTAACTCTACAATCTTGACCTATTTTTAGTATATATACTTTACAAAGGATCAAGTCTAAGCTCATAGAAAAACTTTTCAAATCCAAACAATCTACGTACACAAAATAATAACTCAAAAAAATTAAGTCGGCCTAGTTTCAGATTGAGCCGGCTAACTTACGATTGGGTTGGCTCAGTCTGAGCTGGCTAACATACGACTGGGTTGGCTCAATTCCAGACTGAGCCGACCCAGTTATGTATCATACCTAAAGTCCCAAAAATACTACTCTCTGTCTGAATTTTCTTTTGAGACCTAACCGATCTAGTCCTGAACTGAGCCGGCCCAATTTTCAACTTAGCCAACTTAGTCTCAAGATGAGCCGGTCCAATTTCTGAACTTTGCTAGGAGAGCTGATTCCTCTTTTGGCTCGCTTCCGTCATTTCATGACCTATCTTTTCATATTTTCAAAACTTGGGAGTGCCACTTCTGAGCTCACAGGCACCTCCTGCAGTGCAGCCCCGAGCCAGCCTCCCCAGCCCCACCTCTCTTGTGGCTATCCTCACCCTGTCGATGCCTCCAATGCCATGGTGCTGAACTCGTTGCCCCGACCCATCCTCTCCCGTGGTTGTCCCCACCCCGCTGGTGCCTCCAATGCCATAGCCCTGAGCCCACCACCCCAACACTGCCCCTCCCGCGGTCACCCCCACCCTGCCAGCACCTCCTAGTTTGTGACCCTAGAGCTTGCCACCCCTATCCCATCGACCTCCCCATGGCCCCATTCTAGTTGGGCTAACCACACGGCCCTTGCCTCGCTGCCCCAACCTGCGGGCCTGATACTGCAGTCCCTTGCAGCCCCCTCCCTTCCATTATAAGTCCCTCCCTCTTGTCGCTATAAGCTGCAGTAGTAGCCACAACAAGAATTCTAACTATTAGGGATGGCTAAATGCCATCGCTAATAGTCCATATGTGCCATCGCTAATAATCTTGCCATCGCTAATACCATCATAAAATCCAATTTAA
The DNA here is from genome assembly GCA_006176705.1 of Cocos nucifera. Taxonomy (NCBI): domain Eukaryota; kingdom Viridiplantae; phylum Streptophyta; class Magnoliopsida; order Arecales; family Arecaceae; genus Cocos; species Cocos nucifera. Next base: position 12,550 of record QRFJ01000307.1, read on the forward strand.
AAAATTTGATGAGGATATCATCCAATAGCATGTTTATTGATGTACTTTTTTTATTTTATTTTATTTTTATATTATCTGGGTGCATGGAATTGAGTGCATTTTTTTATTTTCAGCTCATGCACGCATCTTAAAGCATGAGCTAGAATCAGTTTGTTAGGTATACTTTAGTTTGTTACAGGTTTGTTATAGGTTTGTTAGAGGTTGTTAAGGCCCATTATATAATGGACTATTTTTGTAATTAGAGAAAAATGAAAAATTAATTGAGCCCTATGTCTTCTTCCTCTCGACTGTTCTCTCCTTCTTCCTTCCTGCTTCTCCCTCTTCCTCTTCTAAGCTTTCTTCTTCCCCTCTTCCCTTCTTCTTCTTCTTCCTCTACTTCTTTCCATTCTCTGCTAAATACTTTCCTCCCAAAGCTACGGCAACTTGTCCCTCCCCTATTTCAAGCTCCCGAGCCTCCAGATCTAAGTCACTTCCATTGGTCATCTCCCAACACTGCTCAGTCCTCCTTAGGGCCAAATCGTCTCCCACCACCGTGCCACACCGCCACCTCCTTTCAAATCCTTTCTCTGCTATGCCTCTACTCCTAGCCATTTCCCCATCCACCGCTACTCACGTCCTCCATCGCCACCATCACCCCCTTTACCCGATCGATCGACCATGGCGGACCAGTCCCGACGATCGCCCTTGAGCCATCAAATATCCTGCATCCAAGCGTCGAACTATTGCCGTCCATAATATTTCAGGCATCACCTAGCTCTGATATCAAATTATAGACCCATGATATCACTCGAATGCTAATCATCCTTGACATCACAAGCACTCCGATACTATGTTGTGGAAGCTCCTGATCTTTAGCATGAATCTGAAGGAACCTGTGACGTTCTCTATGGATAGCAAACCATCGATCCTCCACCTAGATCTATGATAGGGTGCCTCCCTCCTTGGACTTGAAGGAGATGCCCCCTTCTCTAGGGCTTCTTCAAGAACCCTAGGACGGCAACTTTAGAGAGAAGAGAAGAAGAGAGTTGAGAGAGAAAAAGTCTGTATTGATTTCAACCTTGAGAACCCTAATACAATCTATGTATTTATACATAGCCATTAGGCCTGACCAAAAACTCCTCTGGCTAACCCAATACATTAAAGTACTCACCGAGCTCAAGTCTCACATGCTCTCATCCTCTAGATCTAGATCCGACCCATACATGAATTAACCACCTTAAGACCTCTCAAATCAGGCCTTAAGACCCCTAGGATCAACCCAGATCCTAGCCTAAAATAGATCCTCATGTAACTCTGCCCGCGCACTGAGTCGACTAAGTTTCACTAGGTTGGCTTAGTCTAAAACTTAGTCGGCTCAGTTTTGTGCCATGCCAGCAGTCCCAAATGCGCAGTGCTCTATTTTACCTATGCAGTAAGACTTAGCCGATCTAGTTTTGGATCGAGCCAGCTAACCTATAGAAAATCTTCTTTCTATAGTCTTGATTTTTTAGCTTTGGTTTCTTGCTTCACCTTATGTCCCAGATCTTCGAAGCACCAACCAAGCCCCTGGAATCCCCATAGCCAATAGCGTAACTCCTCCCATGGCCTTCTAAGGCTTGAGAGCACCACAAATCTTCATAATCTCCATCTTGGTGCTCCCAAATCTTGGCAAACCTCTCGACAATGACCTCCTGCACGATTCTACTATCCCTGCACACTTGATAGCCCCTTGTGCAATCATCATCTCCGCCAATCTTCTTCAGCTATTATGCACCCTTGAGGCCTTTGGGATGACCGCCTCCACCGTTGAAGACCTATGCTTGCTTCTTGGCACCATCCTAAAATTGTAGGATTCCTTCTGCTTAGTAGCTGCATCACTTTCTCTAAACTTTTCTGAAGAATCTACAGCATTTTTGCACCAGCACATGCTGTACCATTTGACATGATCTCCTCAGAGCTACGTCTGTCCACCTACATATGCCGCTCCATCTAGAACTGTGCATCACCAACGCTCGTAGCTCATGCCAAATTCTTTTCAATTATGAAGCCATCTCTTCGGAGCTCTACCTATATCCGAAGTCCATCTGATGCTGCAGAAGTCGACTCTATGCCCGAGTTCTTCGAGGCCAACCACTCAATGCTGCACTGCTGAACCTGCCACTGCACCTCGAACACCATCACTATTCCTTTGAACCCTCCGCACTCTATGGAACCCTTCGAAGCCATCTCGGATACCACCGTAACCCGCGAATACCTCCAAAATCCAAGAGCTAATCCAACTCTTTTGAATCCAACGACCGAATCCTAAAAAATTTCATCCTAGTCCTTCTCTTATGCCCCTAAATCAGCCATCGCTTCAGTTGCACCCGGAGAACCATCCTCCATCTGAACCGTGACTCTCTCTGGTGCCCCTATAGAAGAAACCTAATCCATGATACTTCTGACTGCTAGAGACCTCCTAGCGAATCCTGAGACCCCCTGGCTCTTTCTGAGACCTACATCCGGTCTCTCTAAGATACCACTGACACTCTCTATTGAGATACACTCCTCGACTACTGCACCACTGAGCCTCTCTCAGCCCCGTGCCTCCAGGATAGCGCTCTTATAGCACTCCAGCGCTTCCTGACTCATCTCTACGTCGCTCTACAGCCGTCCAATCCTAACCTACTGGACCTCCATGGATCATCCATCTACATCATCCCCAAGATTTCATAAATCCATGCTTTGATTGAACCGCTGAATACATCTCCGACTACTTTCCCATCTTTCAGATATTGAAGGATGTATAGTCGCTTCTTCAGCCTTCCTTTGATCATTATCTCTTAAAAAATCTCTCTTCAATAGTCCTATACTACCCATCTTCCTAGAGAATCCTGATGCTCTCTACTGAGATATCTTCCTCGATTGCTGCATCACGAAGCCTCTCTCAGCCCTGCATCCCTAAGAAAGTGCTATTGCAGTACTCCAGCGCTCCCTATCTATCACATAACCGTCATACACCCTAGCTTTTTCATCAAGATCGATCAGCAAATCATGCACCAAATCCTTCCACTCTAGAAAAATCTTTTCTCGTTAATCCTCTTAACCTCCACCATCAACTCGCTGGTCCTGGTTGGCCAAACCACAACAGTAATAAGATATATTTGAGACATACCATGAAATTCTTATGCAGATTTCTGATTTTATCTTGTACAATTTTTTCTTTTCTTTCATGCACCATCAGGCTCTAAAACTTGGGTTCTTTCATGCATCATCAGGCTCTAAAATTTAGCTCTAATACCGGATATTGTTCACAATATTCTAGACATCACCTAGCTCTAATATCAAATTATAAATCCATGATATCGCTCGAATGTCAATCATCCTTGACATCATAAGCACCCCGATACCATGTTGCGAAAGCTCCTAATCTTTAGCACGGACCTGAAGGAACCTATGACGTTCTCTATTGACAGCAAACCATCGATCCTCCACCTAGATCTGTGATGGGGCATCTTCCTCCTTGGGCTTGAGAGAGATGCCCCCTTCTCTAGGGCTTCTTTAAGAACCTTAGGCGACAACTCTAGAAAGAAGAGAAGAAGAGAGTTGAGAGAGAAAAGGTCTGTATTGATTTCAACCTTGAGAACCCTAATACAACCTATGTATTTATACAAAACCATTAGGCCTGACCAAAAATTTTTTTGGCTAACCCAATACATGAAAACACTCACCGAGCCCAAGTCTTACATGCTCTCATTCTCTGGATCTAGATCCGATCCATACATAAATTAGCCACCTTAAGACCTCTCAAATCAGGCTTTAAGACCCCTAGGATCAATTCAGACCCTAGCTCAAAATAGACTCTCGTATAACTCTGTCCGCGCATTGAGTCAGCTCAGTCTCAGCACTGAGCCGGTTAAGTTCCACTGGATCGATTCAGTCTAAAACTGAGCTGATCCAGTTCTATACCATATCAGTAGTTTCGAATGTGCAGCTCTCTATTTTATTTGTGTACTAAAACTTAGCCGATCTAGTTTTGGACTGAGCCAGCTAATCTATAAAAAATCTTCTTTCTGCAGTCTTGATTCTTCAACTTTGATTTCTTACTTCATCTTATGTCTCAGATCTTCGAAGCACCAATCAAGCCCCAGAAATCTTTGGAGCTAACACGATGACTCCTTTCGTGGCCTTCCAAGGCTTGAGAGTATCACAAATCCTCACACGAACCTCCTATTACCCGAACCCCTCTATTTTGCATGACTGTGAAGAAGCATGGATTTCACAGCAAACCCAGCCCCTTCAATGCCAACTTTCTTATTTTTGGGCCATTTTAAAATTTTAGTAAATGTTGGGGTGTTTCTTGCAAAGTTGTTCTTATCTGTCTTATTTTGGGTGATTTCATATCCAAAGATTCTGATCCATTTTGCGATGAACCAGTAGCCGATCATTTTATCCTTTTCGATTCGATCTTTCTCATCTAGGAATCGAGACATCCCATGCGATGTGAGACCCTCTCATGGAATAGTTTAGAATTTTAAATAAATGCTGTTTAAATTTTTTTATGCTAATTACCTATCTTTAGTTTCTTTCAGATTCAATTTAATTGAGTTAACTAGCCCTAGCCAAGTGGTCATTTCTTAATGATCAACGATCCTATTTTCTAATTTCTTATTTATGCACGTCGACTGAGTTACTTCGTAGATCGGACTTTAATCATGATTGAACTCTTTAGTTAGTTTTCTTGCTTGCTTTAATTTTTTACTATTTTTATACTTTAATTACTTTAATTAATTTTGCTCACTGATCTTCATAGTGATTAAGTAGGTCTAGGTTAGCTAGCCTTGTCCCTTATTAGCTTTTTGGTATGAAAGCCTAGGTTTTTCTTTCTTTCTTTTTTTTTTTGGTTAGGGTTAGCTGCATTTTGTATTTATTTAGTTTGCATTCTTTGCATGACCACTAGATTAGGAACCAAATACCAAGCAGAGTCTTCTCAATCAATTAATAAAATAGAACCTAATTTAGAAGCTACTTTACAAAAAATATTAAGACGTCTTGAAAGCATCGATAACAAATTGGATATTATAGATGCCAGGTTCCAGAGGTTGTTGATCACTCATCAACCTGAGCCTCTTAGACCATGTATCTAAGGCCCGAGACCTAGTGTGAATCAGACTCTTATTGGTCATCCTCCATCTGCTACACTGCCAACTAAGAAGCATGACAAAGGAAAAGGAGTCATCGAAGAGGCTTCTTGAGGGATTAGCTCCAAGATTCAATGCTTAAAGTGCAATGGACTAGGCCATGTTGCTAGTCAATGCCCATCCAAAGCACTACATATAGGAGAAACTGAAATTGAAAATTCTGAGAATGACCTCGAGGAAGAAGTTTATATCGTAGACCCAGAATTAGTTGACATCTTTGAAGAATATGACACTACTGAAAATGCACCTAAAGAACAATTAAGCATGATTAGATGTGTGCTGACTCAATACAAAGAAAGTGAAGATTGGCACAGGACTGCTATCTTTCAAACCTTTATAGGACAAGGCAATAAAGTATACAAGGTAATATTGATAGTGATAGCTGCATCAATGCCATCTCCACTGATACTATATCACGTCTTGGTTTAACACCTGTAGACCATCTTAGTCCATATAATGTGGCCTGGGTAGAAGCTGCATCTATCCCCATTAGGCATAGGTGTCTGATCTCGATTAAGTTTCAGTCATATTAAGATAAAATCTAGTGTGATATGTTACCAATGAAAGTTGGAAGAATCATCCTTGGCAGACCATGGCTCTTTGATCAGGATGCCACACTCCATGGTTGATCTAATATTTGTACATTTATGAGTTAAGATAAAAAGATCACTATATATCCTTCACCCCGTAGATCTATGAAGAAAATTAAAAATAATAACCAAAATGATCAAAAATAAAAGAAGAGCTTTCACATAATCAGTGCTAAAGAGTTTGAAAAAGAATTGAATGATGGCTCTTTAGTCTGGATTCTGGCGGTTAAGAAAATGAGTGGAGACAATTTTTTTACACCAATATTTCTAGGAGGTAATCATCCTCTTAGACCAATTCAAAGATGTCTTCTTAAAAGATCTCCTGGATCAGTTGCCCCCAATGCGGGATGTCCAGCATGCTATTGATCTAGTTCTTGGAGCTACTCTTTCTAATCTTTCTCACTATCGTTTAAACCCCACTGAGCATGCAGAGTTATAGAGACAAGTTTTCGAGTTCTTAAGAAAAGATTTTATGAGAAAAAGTCTGAGCCCTTATGCAGTTTCCGCACTTCTGACCTCTAAAAAAGATAGTACTTGGAGGATGTGTGTGGATAGCCGCATAATAAATAAAATAACTGTGAAGTATCGATTTTCTATCCCTAGATTGGATGACATGATTGATATGCTGTCTAGATCCACTATCTTTTCCAAGATTGATTTAAAAAGTGGATACCATCAGATCAGAATTATACCTAGCGATGAATGGAAAACCGCTTTCAAAATAAAAGATGGTCTATATGAATGGCTAGTCATGCTATTTGGTCTTTCTAATGCTCTGAGTAGCTTCATGAGGATTATGAATCAGATACTATGATTGTTTATTGGTTCATTTATGGTTGTATACTTTGACGATATCTTGATTTATAGTCGAACCAAAGAAGACCACTTAGACCATCTACATCAAGTCTATCAAGCCCTGAGAGCCAAAAATCTCTATGCAAACCTAAAGAAGTATGATTTTTTGACAAACCATATAATCTTCTTAGGATTTGTATTAACACCTGAAGGCTTGTCAGTAGACTCTGAGAAAGTTTGCGCAATAACTGAATGGCCTATGTCCAAACATGTGCATGAAGTTCGAAGCTTTCATGGCCTCGCGACTTTTTATCGAAGGTTCATCAAAGGTTTTAGCACCATTATAGTTTCAATCACTGATTGCATACAAAAAGAGAGCTTCGAATGGATTAGAGCCACTGAGCGAGCTTTCCAAGAAATAAAAGAAAAAATGACTCATGCTCCAGTTTTATAGTTACCAAATTTTTCAAAAGTCTTCGAAGTTGCATGTGATGCATCTGGAGTAGAAATTGATAGAGTCCTAAGTCAGGAAGGACATCCTGTGGCTTTCTTTAATGAAAAACTAAATGACTCCAAGCACAGGTATTCCACCTATGATGAAGAATTCTATGCCTTGGTTCAAGCTCTTAAATTTTGGAGGCATTATTTGCTTCCACAAGAATTTATTCTGTATTCTGACCATAAGGCCCTTAAGTTTTTCAATTCTCAAAAAAAATTAAATTTGAGACATGAAAAATGGATCGAGTTTCTTCAAGCCTACACCTTTATGATAAAGCACAAAGCAGGCATAGAAAATAAAGCTACTGATGCACTCTCTCGTAGGGTGGCCTTCTTATAGATAGTAAGTATAAAAGTTACAGGCTTGGAAGAGTTAAAAGAACAATATGATGAGTGCTCGAATTTTAAAAATATTATTTCCTCCCTTAAGTAACGACCGTCTAGAGAGCTTAGTGAGTTTACCCTTCAGGACGGTTACCTTTTTAAGAATAATAACTTATGTATCCCATGGACTTCCATGAGAGATTTCTTAATTTAGAAAATACACGCTGGAGGTTTATCTGGGCATTTTTGGAGGAATAAAATCATAGATGCCCTTGAGGCCCAATTTCACTGGCCTAGCTTAAAGCATGATGTAGCCCAGATTGTTGCTCGATGTCGTAGTTATGCTGTGGCAAAACATCAAAAATAAAATACTAGTTTGTAGATCCCGTTACCTATCCCTTACTATCCATGGCAAGATATGAGTATGGACTTTGTTCTAGGATTGCGTTGAACAGCTAAGAAAAATGACTCCATTTGTATGGTGGTAGATAGGTTTTCCAAGATGGCCCATTTTCTTTCCTATCCCAAAACCTTTGATGCCTCTAGAGTTGCTCGTCTATATTTTGATGAAATTGTTAGGCTGCATTGCCAAAATCTATAGTGTCTGATAGGGACGTTCGATTCATTAGTTACTTTTGAAAAATTTTATGGCACTTAATAGGTACAAAACTAAAATTTTTATTTGCATATTACCCACAAACAGAAGGTCAAACTGAAGTTGTAAATAGAAGTTTAGAAAATTTACTTCATTGTTTGGTAGGAGAGCATGTAAGAAATTGGGATTAACTTTTACCTAAAGCAGAGTTTGCATATAATAGTTCGATAAATAGATCTATTGGTTTGAGTCCTTTTGAAGTTGTGCATGATTATCATCCTAGAAAGCCAGTAGACTTGATCCCATTATCTGTGCATGCTAGGATTTTAGAGTCAGCATCATCCTTTGTAGAGCATATTAGGAGTTTGCATAAAGAGATTGGTGATAAAATTAATTTAAGTAATCAAATGTATAAACGATTAGTAGATTCTCACTGGTGAGTCAAGGATTTTGCTGAGGGTGATTATGTCATGATTAGGGTCAGACTTGAGCAGTTTCTTCCAGGAACCATTCGAAAGCTACATGCCCGAGGATCAGGCCTGTTCAAGATTTTAAAGAAAGTTGGATCGAATGCATACATTATTGATCTACCATCTGGCTATGGGATTAGTTCAACTTTCAATGTATCGGATCTAATTGAATATAAAGAGCCAAGTCCACCCTATCTTTAAGAGTGACCCATTTGATCTACCCAGTGATCCATTTGAGTCTGTACCTATCTTTGAGAGTGACCCATCCTTTGAGTGTCCACAAGCCCAGATGAGAGAAAAGCATGATGTGATCGATCATATCCCGGATGAGCATATCAAGTCCACCAGGGGTCGAGACTACCATCACTTTTTGGTTCGTTGGCGAGACAGGCTAGAGTCTGAGGATTCTTGAATTATCGAGATGAGCTATAGATGATTGATCTAGATCATTTTGAGTATTTCCAGAGCAGTGCAGAGCCTGACTCGATGGAGTCGAATTTTTTCCACCTCTAAAAAAATTGATGAGGACATCATCCAGTAGCACATTTATTGATGTACTTCATTTATTTTATTTTATTTTTATATTATCTGGATGTATGGAATTGGGTGCATTTTCTTTTATTTTCAGCTCATGCACGTATCTTAAAGCATCAGCTAGAATCAATTTGTTAGGGATACTTTAGTTTGTTACAACTCTGTCAGAGGTTGTTAAGGCCCGTTATATAATGGATTGTTTTTGTAATTGGAGAAAAATGAAAAATTAATTGAGCCCTGTGTCTTCTTCCTTCCGACTATTCTCTCCTTCTTCCTCCTTGCTTCTCCCTCTTCCTCTTCTAAGCTTTCTTCTTCCTCACTTCCTTTCTTATTCTTCTTCCTCTATTTCTTATTTCCATTCTCTGCTAAATACTTTCCTCCCAAAGCTACAACAACCCATCCCTCCCCTGTTTCAAGCTCCCAGCCTCTAGATCTAAGTCACTGCCATTGATCATCTCCCAACACTGCTCAGCCCTCCTTAGTGCCAAACCATCTCCCACCACCGTGCCACACCACCACCTCCTTTCAAATCCTCCCTCTGCGATGCCTCTGCTCCTAGACATTTCTCCTTCCACCGCTACTCACATCCTCTACCGCCACCACCGGCCCCTCTACCCGACCGACCGACCACGGTGGACCAATCCCGACGACCGTCCCTGAGCCATCAAATGTCCTACATCCGTCGAACCCCCTATTTCTTGAACTCCTCTATTTTTCACGATTGTGAAGGAGCACGGATTTCAGAGCAAACCTAGCCCCTTCAATATCGACTTTCTTATTTTTGGGCCATTTTGAAATTTTATTAAATGTTGGGGTGTTTCGTGTAAAGTTGTTCTTATCTATCTTATTTTGGGTGATTTCATATCCAAAGATTTTGGTCCATTTTGCGACGAACTAGTAGCCAATCATCTTATCCTTTTCGATCTGATCTTTCTCATCTAGGAATCGAGACATCCCATGCGATGTGAGACCCTCTCATGGAATAGTTTAGACTTTTAAATAAATGATGTTTAAATTTTTTTTCATGCTAATTACCTATCTTTAGTTTCTTTTAGATTCAATTTAATTGAGTTAACTAGCCTTAGCCAAGTGATCATTTCTTAATGACCAACGATCCTATTTTCTAATTTTTTATTTATGCACATCGACTGAGTTACTTTCTATATTGGACTTTAATTATGATTGAACTCTTTAGTTAGTTTTCTTGCTTCCTTTAATTTTTTGCTATTTTTATACTTTAATTACTTTAATTAATTTTGCTCACTGATCTCCATAGTGATCAAGTAGGTCTAGGTTAGCTAGCCTTGTCCTGCATCAAAATTCTTATCGCTAATTGTCATTATTAGCAATAGCAATTATTATCATCGCTAATAACTAATTAGCGATGGCATTAGCGATAAAGATGCTGTCACTAAAAATTTTAATTTTTTATTAATTAAATCGATAAAAATTTATTATCGACTGCATTTTTATCGCTAATGCCATTGCTAATAATTTTTAATTTTTTTATAAAAAAGTCAAATAACTATGAATGATGATAATTTTATTGCTAATGCAATTTTAATTATATTATATTAAAAATATAAATTATATAATTTTATATTAAGATACTGCTTTATAAGTATCAAAATTATATATAAATAAAAAAAAATCAGCAACGTCCTACTCATCCTCCTACTTCTCATTCTCCTACTCATCTTTAGTAGCTGGTGGATGAGAGCCGGATCTCTCAACATCCTAAAATAAAAAAAAATAAAATATTATTCATAAGTTTCGATATGAAGGCATATCTTTCGATACTCTCCTTCAATTCTTGAACTAATTGTTCCTATGCATTCCATTCTATGATACAAAACTGTAAACACCTTCGGCTCATCAATTAGATGGTTAGATTAAATTTTTGATCTTTAGATCTTCTTTCTCGACTCAAGGTCAGTCTAAATATATGAAGCTTCTAAATATAAAAATTTAAAACAAGTAAAAGAGTTTACTAATAGAATTACTTAATGAGATGGCTTGAACAACGAGCCTAGCTAGTCACTTAGCCATGGATCCTGAAGATCCTCTATGATTGCATCACGGATGGCATTTCGAATGCTCTAAGATCGCTAGCTCAGAAGCTTCTGCATGACCTCCTCCACGTGGGCATCTCTCCAAATTTGGGATGTCAATTCCTGTGAGGATGCCAAAGAGGATTGTCATTGGAGGATTGAAACTATAGTCAAATCCTATGACCCAGCTCCTACTCACCCTTTCGGTGACCCTGAGCCATCCCTTAAGGTCAAGGGTGGGATAGGTGGATGGGTCATTGCCATACCACACAACAACGTACTTGGCATAATCTACCTACACAATTCAGAAATATATTAGTTTTAATATATATCAGATCCTGTAATAATTTAATAAATATAGTTTAAAATTCTTACCTTGATTTATCATAATCTAGAATCTAAATAATCACAAGTCCTTCTAGATCTGTGTGTGGTCTCCCATAACTACAGCTAGCTTTATTGATGATCTAATTATCATGTCTACAATAAGTAAATAATAAAATTAAATTAATTAAAGCATACATAAAAGAATTTTTATAATTCTAGTGAAGAGTTTTGGTATAGATTTCTTAACAGCTTGTCGGCCACAACATGTGTGTCAATGGAGTCGCCCATGTGCTTGATCAGATCCTGCTGGATAGTCCAATTCTATCAGGCCCTCTGCCACCTACTAGCATACTCCTCGCTGCTCCACTAGGGCACATAGATTAATGACGTATCAAAATTATATATAAATTAAAAAAATTAAGTAACATTCTCTTTATCCTCCTGATCATCTTCAGTAGCTGGTAGATGAGAACCGAATGTTCCGACATCCTAAAATAAGAAAAAATAAAATATTATTCATAAGTTTTGATATAGAGATGTATCTTTCAATACAGATACAATATCTTCTTTCAATTTTCGAACAGATTATTTCTACATATTTCATTCGATGATACAAAACTATAGATATCTCCAATCTATCAATTGAATGATTAGATTAAATTTTTAGCACATAAATTTTTTTTTTGACTCAAGCTTTGCCTAAATATGTGAAGCTTCTAAATATGAAAATATAAAATAAGTAAAAAATTTTACTAATAGAATTATCTGATGTAATGGCTGAAATAATGAGCCCAGCTGATCACATAGCCGTAGGTCCTGATATATGATATATAATATTATTTTAGAAACTTATATATTGATCAATTTTTTCAAAACTCTTTTCTTCACTTGTACTGAAAATCAAAAAGTAAATATTACATTTTCATGTTATAAACTTATACACATATCATAATTAAATAAAATCATTATTATAATAAAATAATAAATTACTTAAAATTAAATTACCTAATATGCATTTTTTTCTTCGATGATGATACTATCCCAACTTTATACAAGCAAAGAGAAGTTAGTTTTGTTAAAAAATAATGAAAAAATATAAAGTATAATAAATGATTAAACAAAAAAAATATGGATAGAGTAAAATTCACTACAAAAAGATAAAAGTTTAGCGATTGAAAAATCAATCGCTAAAAATCAAAAATCGATCGCTAATAATTTAGCGACTGATTTTATGATCAAATATTATCGACTTATAATTTATCAATTACTAATGTACTATAACTTATTAATTATTAATTTTTAATATAAAAAATTATCAATCAACAAATTCAATAGATCTTGAACTTAATTAAATATAATATAACAAACTAACAATGAATCGATAATAATTTTTTGAATATATTTTATAAAAAAAGATAATTAAAAATGGATAAAATTATAAAAAAATAAAAAAACCAAATCAAATTGAATCAAAATTTTTGATTTGGTTTCTTTTTTATTTGGGTCAATTTTTGATTTTTATTTTTCTATTATTTGATTTTTTGGATTGGATCAGTTTGGATCGGTTAAAATCGAATGAATAGTCCGAGTCCAAATATAAAACATGCTTAACAAAAAAAAATTATTCATAAATTTACCTTTCCACTGGAGGAGGGGTGATGGGTCGGAGGAGGAGAGTTCTCGGACAAGCTCAGGAAGGACCGACGGAGCAAGGAAGGATGCACCACGGACTGGGAGCCAGGAGGGGGCCATGAGCCACCATGCAGGAGGTGACCGGCAATGGGAGGGAGGGCTCCGACGATGTTAGGATGGAGGAAAGGAGAGGAGGGAGGGCTCGAGTGGTGGTGGGATGGAGGAAGAAGTGGTGGAATGAAGGAAGGAAGGAGAGGGAGGGCTCTGATGGCATCGATGGTGGTGGGACGAAGGAGAGGGAGGACTCCGATGGTGGCAGGATGGAGGAGAGGGAGGGCTCCGACGGTGGTAGGACAGAAAAAGGGATGAGAGGGAGGGCTCCGATAGTGGCGCAGGGATGGAGGAAGGGTGGAAAGGGAGAGCTCTCGACCATGGGATGCCAGAGGAACAGGATAAGGAGGGAGGAGAGGAGGGTTGGGGGATGAGGGAGGTTTGGACGCTAGTGAGGGGAGGATGAGGGGCGGAAACGAGAGAGAATGAGTGCGGGAGTGAATTTTTTTTTTCTTTCGATTGTTTTGAAGTTGCAGACTATTAACAATGGCAAACTTATCATCGCTAGTGCCATCAGTAAAAGTATTAGCGATGAAATTCCATCACTAAAAATAAAAATTCATCGCTAATATTTTTATCAGATAATTTAATTATTTTATTAATGATGGTAAATTTATCGTCGCTAATGTCATTGATAAAAACTTCATCATTAATAAATTTTTAATTTTTTTTTAAATATAATATAATTTTAAAATTTAAAACTCATCTTCACCATTCGTTATCTAAATAATTATCGTTAGAGTATCATCATAAGAGACTGTCTTAATCCGATAGCTCTAGCTATGTCAATCAATAAAATTTGATTTTGATAGCCATGAACGATCGCTTGATGATCTGATAGATAGAGATCATCAATGGATTCAAAAATTTACAACAATGATTTCGATAATATTTTTAGCATACGATCAAAATTTTACTTAAATTGGACATCACTATCATCGTCAATTTAGCATAGGATGATTTCGATCATTAAATAAAAAATGAGTGATTAAAAGGCCAAATAGAATCTGATTAAGATAATTTTTTAGATAAATAATCTTTGCTACTACTTTAATCATTAGTATGATGATAATTCTAAAATTTAAATTATACTTATATGAACCATCCACGTTAAGTAGATCTTACAAAAGCACAAATATAATTACTTAAGAACTTCAAGAATAAGTATCAAGAGTCATATAGTTTTGGATTATTCATATATGCATTGTTTGAATTATATGATCACCACCATACAAATGATCAAAGTAGTAGCAAAGATAATTTATCTAAAAAATTATCTTATAATCCGATGTCGTTTGGCCTTTTGATCACTTATTTTTATTTAATAATTCAAATCATTCCATACTAAATTGATCATGATAATGATATCTGATTGAAGTAAAATTTTGATAGTATACTATAAATATCATCAAATTCATCGTTGTAAATTTTTGAATCCATCAGTAGTCTTTATCTATTAAATCATCAAGTGATCATTTATGGCCATCGAAATTAAATTTTATTGATCGACATAGTTAGAGCTATTAGATTGAGATAATATTTTATGACGATACTCTAATAATAATTATTTAGATAATAAATGATAAAAATAAATTTTAAATTTTAAAATTATATCATATTCAAAAAATAAAAAAAAAATTAAAATTAGTGACGGTATTTAGTGACAGAATTTTTGCCATCGCTAATACATATTAGCAATGGATTTCTAACTATTAACGACAAAAAAGCCATTGCTAATAAATTTAATTTTTTTAAAAAATATTAATTATAATTATAATTAAATTAATTAATTATCGATGGCTATTAGTGATGGCTTAATTTGCCATCGCTAATAAATTTTTTAAAATTATTTAAATAATTTTAAAAAATATTTTAAAAAATTATTAATATTAGCAAAGATTTTTTATCGCTAATAACATAATTCTGTCACTAATAATACTACAATCAAATTTTAAAAAATATAAAATTATTTTTTATTAATGATGATAAAACACCATCGCTAATAATTATCTACCACCACTAATAACAATAAAATTTAATTAAAAAAATAAAATTATTTAGTATTGGAGATGGTAAACTATTGTTGCTAATATTATCACTAACACCTATAGTGACGGCATTATCGTCGCTACTACTATCACTAATAACTATTAGCGATGGCTAAACTTCTATCGTTAAAGCTATCGATAAAAAAGATTATTAGCAACTATAATTTTGCCTTCGCTAATATTGATTATTAGCGACAACAAAAATGCCATCGCTAATGTCCTAATAAGCGACGTAATTTGCATTGGCTGATATGGTGTAGTATTAGTGATGAAGTTAGTGACTGCTAGTGTTGTCACTAATTAATTAATTAATTAATTAGTTGAATATATGGGATTTGGATCTTGGCATGTAGAATGTTTGAATTGAGAGAAGATATCGGATAATATTGCAAACATGGGGCTAGGGCATGCCCTGCGTGCTCAGATCTCGGGTCATAACTGGCATCAAAGATATTTTGCTCTCGTGTACCAAACACCATTAAATATGTATTAATTTGAATAAAATTTATATTGCATGGAATGATAGACTTATCAGTTGATTGATATACATATTCTATGGTATTCGTACATTTATTTATTTTTGTATGGATAAAAAAATTATGTACATTAATCATTTGATTGTCTACTATATATGGACAGTTTTGAAAATGCAAGTAATTCTATAGGTCAATACAATAATAAAATGATATACTAAGGGTTCGAAAGAAATTTTGGATAAAATTTTTATTTTATTCTTTCTAAATGAAAGAACTAAGAAAAAATGCTGTCAAAATTTTTTTTAGCTCCTATTGCGCATCATTTGATTATTATAATGTACTAATAGAATTAATGCATTTCTTGAATGGGATGGGATCTATCTTTACCTATTAGTTGATGATAGGATACATAACATCTTTCTTACATTACTTATTCCTAGACCATGATATCCTGGTAGAAGCATTGATGTATATCTAAGGCCTCTTGTTGATGAACTGAAATTATTATGGTCCGATGGCATTCATACTTTTGATGCATCGAAGAAGTAGAATTTTGTAATGAAGGCTGTGTTGATGTGGACTATTAGCAATTTTCTACTTATGAGATGCTATCAGGATGGAGCACTTATTGAAAGCTAGCATGTCCCTATTGTATGGAGAATACAAAATTATATTAACTTGAGCATGATCGTAAGCCCTGCTGGTTCGATTGTCATCGTCAATTCCTTCCTAAGCATCATTCTTTTCGAAAGTAGTGGGATAGTTTTAGGAGGAGTAAGATAGAAAAGGAGCATACACCCCAGCGACTCAGTGGTATAGAAGTATTTCAGAGGGTATCCTAATTAGATGAAGTCCTGTTTGGCATTGAATTTGACAAGCAGAAGCCTCGAGGGTTTGGTAGAACTCATAATTGAGTAAAGCGAAGCATCTTCTAGGAATTACTGTATTGGTTCACTAATTTGATTCATCATAACCTTGATATTATGCATATTGAGAAGAATGTATTCGATAATATTTTCTACACTGTTATAAATATCAAAGGCAAGATAAAAGACAATCCCAAGGCTCAAGCAGATACGAAGAACATATGCAAGCATCCTCTATTAGAGCTGATTAGGGTATCATCTAAGAAATTTTTGAAGCTGAAAGCATCTTATACCTTAACTGGAGAGCAGTTGCATGACATTTGTGAATGGTGCAAAAGTCTTCAATTCTCAGATGGTTATGCAAGTAATCTAGCTTGGTGCATCAATGTAAAAGATTGCAGATTCTATGGGCTAAAAAGCCATGACTGTATGTATTCATACAACGATTACTCCCATTGGCTTGATGTGATCTCCTTTCCAACTCCATATGGAGTTCTTTGATGGAGCCTAATCTTTTCTTTAGAGATATTGGTGCTACCGAACTATCCATCGACCACATATCCAGTCTTAAGGCTAGCAGTGTAGAGACCATATGCAAGTTAGAGAAGATATTTTCTCTCAGCTTCTTTGACTCCATGGAGCATCTCGTGATTCGTCTGGCATATGAAGCTAGGATGGAGGGTTCAGTGTAGTACAAGTGAATGTATTCATTTGAAAGATACATGTACAATCTCAAGAAGAAAGTAAAAATTAAGGCCTGAGTCAAAGGTTTTATTACGAAGGCTTAAATAATAGAAGAGATTTTAAATTTTAACCGACACTACTTTAATCCCAGTGTGTAGATCAAGCTGACTAAAGTGGGTTAAAATGATGACGGTGGTGCTGAGGGATCAGAGCAGAAAATCTCAATATTTGCCTAACCAACTCAAAAATTTGGGCTCGAGGTTCGCTGGATTTTCTCCAATACTAAACTTTGATGGGCAGAGATATATGTTTTGCTAAATTATGCGGAGGTCGACCCATATATCTTATAAGTGTCCATCACAATCCCATCTCTTTAATAACTTATTTCAGTATACTTATCTTATGTATGTTTAGGCAATATAATAAGATGCTGAAAGAAAAAAATCCGAGTATAACTGATGAAGAAATATCAACACAGCGATTAGAGAACTTTGTATGTTGGTTCCATCAGTTGGTCATTCAAGGTAGTGAGTCTATATCAAGAAAGCTGAGACTATTAGATTATCAGTCAGAAAAATACGTGATATGCTATAATGGCTGTAACATAAATGGTTTCAAATTTTACATCCAGCAATATGAAAATTATAAAAGCACAAAGAATAGTGGTGTGCATATAAAAGATAGCTGGTGGGAAGTGTTAGATATATGTGCCCTAGAAGCCAGAATTGGCTGACATTTGTAATACACTTCTAGGGGCAAAATTATAATTTTGACTATAATGAATAAAATGGGTTATTTTCTATCACATATGTATATTTAGTGTCTGTGATACATCCTTTGAGTTAATGGTAATGATAATTCATATTTTCAAGAGTTGAAAATTTAAAACATGAATAATCATTATTAACTCATAAAATGCTTCCGACCATAGGATCATCATGAGGATGGTGATTGATCCGGAAGGTTGGTGTACAATCGCTTCTCTTTAGTAGATGAGTCTTGAGTCTACGGTGTGGAAACACCGAAGCGAGAGTACAGATACTCGTTAGAGAACGAGGGCACTGAGCGTGACCACCTCGAGTAGTCATTAGGGAGTCTACCTTCTCATCAATGACTGACTCGATGCTGCAGTAGTGTGTCTGGTTCTTTGACCTGAGGTGCATCGGCAGTTCACCTTGAGGGTGTTATAGTTTGACTACACCATTACTCGATCTCCTAGCCATATGGAATCCTGAGGTGTATGTTGGCTATAGCATGTTCATTGTAGGAACTGGATGGCATCAAGATGGAATCAATCTACCTCGGTGGTAGAGGAGCAGCCCTATGATAATCATGAGAATCAAGTCCAGAAGTCCATGGCCATGGCAGAGTGAAATAATAGAAAGAGTTTCTATTTAGATTTTCACATCGGACTCGAATCGAATGATTACATCATATGATAAAGACTAGGGTTTGACGAGTTTACCTTAACCCTAATCTGATCGGAGCTCAAGATAGAAGAATTTAATCACATAGGTAGCTACACCAAGAGGTTCGCATTCAGCTCTGATGGGTTGCCACCATATACTGCTAGGTGTCACTGGTGGATTTTGGGAGCAATTAGAATGATTTAGATGATCGATCATTCTAGCTGTTCGAATCAAAAGAGTTCTGATCCATCGAAAGAAGTTTCGATGATGTCGATGATAGAGATCATGACATATCCCATTACCATACAGAATTGAACCTAACTAGGTCACACAAACAAAAGTTTGAATCTGGTGATCATCAATTGAACTGATCTAGTTCAATTGATCTGAATGAGATTCAATTAGGTTCAAGAAAATCGTGCTAACACTCGATTGAACCTAACGTTCTTCTTTTGCTATCATAAATAAGTTATCCTGACTGAGCCAAAGGAGTTTGTGCTCAATCAGAGGCCTTCATATGGTCTGACTGGAGGTTGTCCAAGTCAGAAAGATTGTCTTATTTTGTAAGACATTACCTGCCATTTTTGGTCACCTGCCATTTCTTATTCTTTGACTTTGGTCAAAAGTCTACCTTTGACTGGTCAAATGTTGACCATTGACACTTTGACTTTTGACCACATGTCATGCACCTATTGGAGAGCTGGTAGGGGCCTGTCCCCCTGCCAAAACCTGGCAAGGAAGAGGGCGCACGCCACCCTTGGCGTGTGCCCAAGTTGGAGGCGCCTAAGAGTCCTTGTTGGATAAGAACTCCATCTCCTTTTTGGATTCCAATTAGAGTTCTCCTAAGAACGAACTTTGACTGGTCTTAGGTGCCCTCTAAGGAGGAATCCAGGGGACTCTATTCCCACCAATCAGATTTAGATCTGATTTCACAAAGAGTTGTGATTGGTTGGGAAGAAGAGAAGTTGGATCACAGACAGTCTATAAATAAGACCCTACGTCCAACTCAGATTAAGTTTGAGAAACCCCACACCCCAAGGCTGCCTCTTCCTTCTTCCTCCATGCCAAACTTACCTTCTCCCTCTCCTCTCCACGTCCAAAAGGAGTTTTGGACCTTGGTTGGGGCAATCCAGATCAAAAAAAGATGACTGAAAGTTAGAAGGCTGCGCTGCTGCAAAGGACGACTGCTGATCTTCAAAAGGTGTTTTGAAGATCCTCCAGATCAGATCTAGATCTGATTTTTGGAGGTGTGATAGAAAAGAAGAGGATCTCTAGATCCAACCTGAGTGGATATCGGTAGAGGTCAGGCGCTTGTGTGGCTAGATCCAGAACCTTCCGCTGCAAACAGGATCATCAACGGGTAATAGGATTACCCAAATCAGGTAAATTAAATTTGATTTAATTTATTCTTATTTTATTTTATTTATTAAAATAATAAAAATTAGATCTAAAATATCTCAGATCTAATACAGATCAAAAAAAAAAATTTTGAAATATATCTCTTGATTTAATCAGATCTGAACGAACCTAGACCAAAAAATCAGGATTCCCTTCAACTGGTATCAGAGCCAAGATTCTAAATTATTTAGATCTAATTTTAAATTTATTTTAATTAAAAAATAAGTAATTTTAGATGTCATATGAGATATGATCAGATTTGAATCAGAAAAAATTAAAATTAAATAATTCGGATCTAAGATTAGGAAATATGCATGACTAATTCTAAAATAGAATAGTTCTATAGAATAGTCTTGCATGTTTTTGATTTAATCTGATTAAATCATATTTTAGATCCTTTTATTTACTATTTTCTAATATTATAAGTATTATAATAATATCTAAAAAATAATAAATAAAATTATTTAATTTTAACATCATATGAGATATGATTGATGCATGTCTAGACTAGTTGTAGAATAGTTCTACATAATTATCTAGATTAGAGTTTATTTTGATGAAATTAAATTAAATCTAATTTTTTAGATTATGATGAGATAATTTGGATCTAAAAATATGCATGATTCGATACATGAGATGTATGCAAAATATGCCATATTTAGATCTGATTTGTATATGAGATATATGATATTGATATAAAACTATTTTGTAGTATTGCATGTTCCTGATTAAGGCGTTCCTCTTGACCGTCCGATCGTAAGAATGAAGAAGGATTTAAAGACCCTCTCATTCCATTCGATGGGATGTTCTTATGATGTGTAGGGGTGCTGCGTGTTCGTCTTTAATCAGAAATCCAAAACTTACTTTCTGCAAAACTCTAGATCCTAAAACCCTAGGATTTATTATGCATATTTTATTTATGAATCCTACTTAATTAAAAATTAAGATTATGGAATATCAATTAGGTCTAAAATTAAGAATTTCAGATCTAAGATATATTATAATACTGGGTTCGGACTTGGGTAGCTCAATTAGGTCTAAGCGGTTGATCAAACCGAATCAAGAGTTGGTTAGATGGGATCAACAATGCTTAAATTGACCGGCCTAATAGGATTAAGTCTGGGTCAAGATCAAGTCACGATCAAGCAAGACCTAATTAGGCTCAGAGGTTAGAGTCTGAATTATAGGCTAACCCAATTGGTTCTGACTCAATAATTTGGTGTCTAAGATAAGTTTGGCATATACGACCGACTGATTTTTAATTGGAAGCTACTCGACCTGAATGCGTTCTTGTACGAGTTAATGGCATATTCCTTTCACCGGTCTCACTTACCTGGCCATATCTATTGACACAGTTTTGATCTGAGGTGGTCAATAATCCAAGCTAACCCATGCCACTAGGTTAGTCATAATTGTTATGACTATGACAAGTCTAGTTTAATGAGACCTGAATCAATTCTCCCTAAGAAAAGATTAAGTCTGAGGTCTTCCACCATTGTAGACGTGCGGGCCCTTTCTAGGGTTGATTGTTCTCGACTGGATAAAGTGGTTCAGTTGCACCGAGAAGACGCAATCATGTCTATTAGGCATGGATGCTATGGGCTGGAGGATGAGTTGGGCTCAATATTCCGGATACGGTGAGAGACTCAATTAGAAACCCAGTCTATACAAATGGTAGGTCTGACATAACTAAGGAGTGGATCAATATTCTGGATATGATGAGATTCATGAATTAGAGATCAAGTTTGGGTGCACCATGATTAGAGAATCATTGAACAAGAGTTGTTCACTTATTGGCTAATCCATCACCAATAACTGTTAGGTGAGGTGATGAGTCAGTTGGTGAGACCGCACCACCCACTAGAAATCATTAATCATGGAGATTTTTGCATCTCTACAAAGGAAGTGTAGGGATCCAAGAAAATAGTGGAAGCTAATTTGTTTAAAAATAAAATTTCTAAATAAATTGGTCAAGTCATAACTACAGTATCTAACTAGAATCTTTGACTCTCTATAGGAAAATGTCTGCGTTCATCCCATTGGCACGTATCCTAAACACACATAGACTGACTGAATTCAATTATAAAGATTGGCTGAGGAACTACAAAATAGTTTTGAGTTCTGAGAAGTTAACTCATGTACTGGATCAGGACCCTCCCACCTTACCAGCCCGTCCATCCATTGAACAGAGAGCATCTCTGAAAAAATGGATAGACGAAGATAGTAAGGTCAGATATTACATATTGGGCTCGATGTCTGATGAGCTCCAGCACCAACATAAAGATATCGGGACTGCTCGTCAAATGTTGGCTCACCTGCAAGAGATGTTTGGTGAACAGAGTCGCGCAGCCAAGTATCAAGTCACGAAATGACTTTTTAAGGCTAAGATGCGTGATGGATAGTCATTCCAAGATCACTGTCTGACAATGATCAAGGACATGAAAGAGCTTGAGAAGCTCGATGTGAAGTTAGACTTGGACCTGCAGAACGATATTATTCTGCAATCCTTGACTGATGCATATGGGCAATTCATCATGAATTACCACATGCATAAACTTCAAAATTTTTGGCCGAATTAATGAATATGCTGGTTACCGCTGAGCTTTCTATGAAAGGTTCTAAAGGCTCAGTTCTTGCTATGGAACGGACTTCTTCCAAAAAAAGTCTTATGGAAAGAAAAAGAAGTCTACGAAAAAGCAGAAGGTGGAAGGAACAAAGAAGAAGAAGGTAGAGCCAAAGAAAAAGGCCGATGTCAAAGGAAAGTGTTTCCATTGCAACAGCGATGGCCATTGAAAGTGGAACTGCCCTACTTACCTGGCCATCCTGAAGAACAAGAAGGAAGGTCCTTCTGGAGATATGCTCGTTATTGAGTCTAACCTTACGATTTCTTCTGCATCCAGTTGGGTGCTTGACTCTAGTTCTAGTGCTCATCTGTGCACTTCCATGCAGGATCTTGAGGATAGCAGGAGATTGAGGGATGGAGACATGATCCTACGCATCGATAATGGAGCAAGAGTTACTGCAGTAGCTATGGAAACATATCCTCTTTAATTACCATCTGGTTTAGACTTAGTTTTGAAAGACTGTTATTATGTGCCTGCAGCTTGCAGGAATTTGATTTCTATTTTATGCTTAGCACAAGAAGGCTATGTGATCGCGTTCTTTAAGGACCATTGTAACATTCTTTATGAAAAAAATAAAATTACAAATGGTTTTCTTATTAATGGTCTTTATCAGCTACATATTGATGTACCTATTCTAACTATCGAGCAAAACATGAATGCCAAATGATCTAGGGATAGTCCAAACGACAGATATCAATGGCACCTGAGATTAGGTCATATAGTAGAAGATAGGATCAACAAATTGAAGAAAAATGGGCTATTGAGTCCATTGACTTCCGAGTAATATCCAACTTGTGAATCCTGTCTTCAAGGCAAAATGACCAAACTCCTTTTGTTGGACATGGGGAGAGGGCCACAGATCTCCTTGCCCTAGTACATACTGATGTGTGCGGCCCATTTGATATGCCGGCTAGAGGCAATTTTGTCTACTTCATTACCTTTATCGATGATCTGTCTAGGTATGGGTATGTGTATCTTATGAGACATAAGTCTGAAGCTTTTGAAAAGTTCAAAGAATTCAGACATGAAGTAGAAAAATAAACTGAAAAACCCATTAAGGTTCTTCGATCAGATCGAGGAGGTGAATACCTTAGCCAAAAATTCCTAGACTATCTAAAGAAAAATGGCATAGTCTCTCAATGGACTCCACCAGAAGCACCTCAACTCAACGAGATTTCAGAACGAAGAAATCAGACCCTATTAGATATGGTTCGATTCATGATGAGCTTCACAGACCTTCCTTATTTCCTTTGGGGACACTCATTGTTAACTTCAATCTATCTACTGAATAGGGTTTTCTCTAAAATCATTCCTACCACACCATATGAGATATGGCATGGTAAGAAACCAAGTCTGAGTCATCTTAGAATTTGGGGTTGTCCGGCTCATGTCAAAAGACAACAAGCAGACAAGTTAGAGTTTAGGTCCTTTAGAACTCGATTCATAGGATATCCTAAAGAGTCATTAGGATACTATTTCTACGTTCTAGAAGACCACAATGTGATTGTGAGTCGACATGCCATCTTTCTTGAAAAATAGTTTATTCAAGATAGCGGCATTGAAAAATAGATTAAGCTTGATGAGAAACTCTCACAAGTATAACGAGCTAAGGACCAATTGGAACCAAATCAGGTTGAGCCAATAAGAATACTACCTCCTCCACCTCGTAGATCGGAAAGAGTTTCCTATCCCCCTGAGAGATACTTAGGTATTATTTCAGAGGACGTAGAGAAAATATTCCTCGTAGGTAATGGTGCTCATGGTGA
>QRFJ01000307.1:37906-99312 GCA_006176705.1 Cocos nucifera
GACTGATTTTTAATTGGAAGCTACTCGACCTGAATGCGTTCTTGTACGAGTTAATGGCATATTCCTTCCACCGGTCTCACTTACCTGGCCATATCTATTGACACAGTTTTGATCTGAGGTGGTCAATAATCCAAGCTAACCCATGCCACTAGGTTAGTCATAATTGTTATGACTATGACAAGTCTAGTTTAATGAGACCTGAATCAATTCTCCCTAAGAAAAGATTAAGTCTGAGGTCTTCCACCATTGTAGACGTGCGGGCCCTTCTTGGGGTTGATTGTTCTCGACTGGATACAGTGGCTCAGTTGCACCGGAAGACGCAACCATGTCTATTAGGCATTGGATGCTATGGGCTGGAGGATGAGTTGGGCTCAATATTCCGGATACGGTGAGAGACTCAATTAGAAACCCAGTCTATGCAAATGGTGGGTCTGACTTAACTAAGGAGTGGATCAATATTCTGGATATGGTGAGATTCATGAATTAGAGACCAAGTTTGGGTGCACCATGATTTGAGAATCATTGAACAAGAGTTGTTCACTCATTGGCTAACCCATCACCAATAACTGTTAGGTGAGGTGATGAGTCAGTTGGTGAGACCGCACCGCCCACTAGAAATCATTAATCATGGAGATTTTTGCATCTCTACAGAGGGAGTGTAGGGATCCGAAGAAAATAGTGGGAGCTAATTTGTTTAAAAATAAAATTCTAAATAAATTGGTCAAGTCATAATTACAGTATCTAACTAGAATCTTTGACTCTCTATAGGAAAATGTCTGCGTCCAACCCATTGGCACGTATCCTGGACACACATAGACTGACTGGAATCCAATTATAAAGATTGGCTCAGGAACTACAAAATAGTTTTGAGTTCTGAGAAGTTAACCCATGTACTGGATCAGGACCCTCCCACCTTACCAGCCCGTCCATCCATTGAACAGAGAGCATCTCTGAAAAAATGGATAGACGAAGATAATAAGGCCAGATATTACATGTTGGGCTCGATGTCTGATGAGCTCCAGCACCAACATGAAGATATCGGGACTGCTCGCCAAATGTTGGCTCACCTGCAGGAGATGTTTGGTGAACAGAGTCGCGCAGCCAAGTATCAAGTCACGAAATGACTTTTTAAGGCTAAGATGCATGATGGGCAGTCAGTCCAAGATCACTGTCTGACAATGATCAAGGACATGGAAGAGCTTGAGAAGCTCGGTGTGAAGTTAGACTTGGATCTGCAGAACGATATTATTCTACAATCCTTGACTGATGCATATGGGCAATTCATCATGAATTACCACATGCATAAACTTCAAAATTCCTTGGCCGAATTAATGAATATGCTGGTTACCGCTGAGCTTTCTATGAAAGGTTCTAAAGGCTCAGTTCTTGCTATGGAATGGACTTCTTCCAAAAGAAAGTCTTATGGAAAGAAAAAGAAGTCTGTGAAAAAGCAGAAGGTGGAAGGAGACAAAGAAGAAGAAGGCAGAGCCGAAGATGAAAGGCCGATGTCAAAGGAAAGTGTTTCCATTGCAACAGCGACGGCCATTGGAAGCGGAACTGCCCTACTTACCTGGCCACCCTGAAGAACAAGAAGGAAGGTCCTTCTGGAGGTATGCTCGTTATTGAGTCTAACCTTACGATTTCTTCTGCATCCAGTTGGGTGCTTGACTCTGGTTCTAGTGCTCATCTGTGCACTTCCATGCAGGGTCTTGAGGATAGCAGGAGGCTTGAGGGATGGAGACATGATCCTACGCATCGATAATGGAGCAAGAGTTGCTGCAGTAGCCGGTGGGAACATATCCCTCTTCGATTACCATCTGGTTTAGACTTAGTTTTGAAAGACTGTTATTATGTGCCTGCAGCTAGCAGGAATTTGATTTCTGTTTCATGCTTAGCACAAGAAGGCTATGTGATTACCTTCTTTAAGGACCATTGTAACATTCTTTATGAAAGAAATAAAATTGCAAATGGTTTTCTTATTAATGGTCTTTATCAGCTACATATTGATGTACCTATTCTAACTATCGAGCAAAACGTGAATGCCAAATGACCTAGGGATAGTCCAAACGACAGATATCTATGGCACCTGAGATTAGGTCATATAGCAGAAGATAGGATCAACAAATTGGAGAAAAATGGGCTATTGAGTCCATTGACTTCCGAGTCATATCCAACTTGTGAATCTTGTCTTCAAGGCAAAATGACTAAACTCCCTTTTGTTGGACATGGGGAGAGGGCCACAGATCTCCTTGCCCTAGTACATACTGATGTGTGCGGCCCATTTGATGTGCCGGCTAGAGGCAATTTTGTCTACTTCATTACCTTTACCGATGATCTGTCTAGGTATGGGTATGTGTATCTTATGAGACACAAGTCTGAAGCTTTTGAAAAGTTCAAAGAATTCAGACATGAAGTAGAAAAATAAACTGAAAAACCCATTAAGGTTCTTCGATCAGATCGAGGAGGTGAATACCTTAGCCAAAAATTCCTAGACTATCTCAAAGAAAAATGGCATAGTCTCTCAATGGACTCCACCAGGAACACCTCAACTCAACGGGATTTCAGAACGGAGAAATCGGACTCTATTGGATATGGTTCCGATCCATGATGAGCTTCACAGACCTTCCTGATTTTCTTTGGGGACACTCATTGTTAACTTCAATTTATCTACTGAATAGGGTTCCCTCTAAAATCCGTTCCTACCACACCGTATGAGATATGGCATGGTAAGAAACCAAGTCTGAGTCATCTCAGAATTTGGGGTTGTCCGGCTCATGTCAAAAGACAACAAGCGGACAAGTTAGAGTTTAGGTCCTTTAGAGCTCGATTCATAGGATATCCTAAAGAGTCATTAGGATACTATTTCTACATTCCAGAAGACCACAATGTGATTGTGAGTCGACATGCCATCTTTCTTGAAAAATAGTTTATTCAAGATAGCGGCATTGGAAAGCAGATTAAGCTTGATGAGAAAGTCTCACAAGTACAATGAGCTAAGGACCAATTGGAACCAAATCAGGTTGAGCCAATAAGAACACTACCTCCTCCACCTCGTAGATCGGAAAGAGTTTTCCATCCCCCTGAAAGATACTTAGGTATTATTTCAGAGGAAGTAGAGAAAATGTTCCTCGTAGGTAATGGTGCTCATGGTGATGATCCCAAAACCTACAATGAGGCGATATCAGATATCGACTCCGAGAAATGGCTAGAGGCAATGCAGTCAGAAATTGACTCGATGCACTCAAACCAAGTCTGGACCTTGGTAGATCCACCAGAAGGTATAGTACCTATTGGGTGTAAATGGATCTTCAAGAGAAAGATTGGTGCAGATGGAAATGTGGAGACATTCAAGGCTAGACTAGTGGCAAAAGGTTATAGTCAACGCGAAGGCATTGACTATCAGGATACCTTTTCCCAGTGGCTATGCTAAAATCCATCCGCACATTGCTTGCCGTTGCAGCCTATTTCGATTATGAAATATGGCAAATGGACGTGAAAATGGCATTCTTGAAATGGATATCTTGAGGAAGATATCTATATGGAACAGCCGCTAGGTTTCACATCCAGTGATACTGATCACAAGGTTTGCAAGCTGCAAAGGTCCATATATGGACTTAAGCAAGCATCTCGGAGCTGGAACACTCATTTCAATGATGTGATCAAAAAGTTTGGTTTCATCAAAAATGAAGAGGAACCATGTGTTTTCAAAAAGGTCAGTGGGAGCGCTGTTGTCTTCCTCGTATTGTACGTGGATGACATCCTCCTTATTGGGAATGATATTCCCATGATGACAACAGTCAAATTATGGTTGTCCAAGGAATTCTCCATGAAAGACCTAGGTGAAGCATCCTTTATTCTAGGAATTAAGGTCTATAGGGATAGACCGAATAGGATGCTAGGACTTTCACAGAAGATGTACATAGAGAAAGTACTAAAGAGGTTTAGTATGGAAAACTCTAAGAGAGGATTAATACCCTTCAGACATGGTATTCATCTTTCCAAGAAGATGTGCCCTAGCACACCTGAGGAAATAGAACGCATGAGCAAGATCCCTTATGCTTCTGCAATAGGGAGCCTCATGTATGCCATGCTATGTACACGATGCTATGTACACGACCTGATATAGCCCATGCTGTGAGTGTCACAAGCAGATATCAGTCAAATCCAGGTGAAGAACACTGGACTTCTGTGAAATGTATCCTTAAGTACTTGAGAAGAACTAAGGATATGATGTTGGTCTTTGGTAACGGAGAACTCCAAGTCCAGGGATACACAGACTCGGATTTCATGTCCGATATAGATGATCGAAAGTTGACATCTGGGAGTCTGTTTGTGTGCAATGGTGGTGCTGTCAGCTGGAAAGAGTTTCAAGCAAACGATGATAGCAGATTCCACCATGGAAGCAGAATATATCGCTGCATCAGAGGCTGCGAAGGAAATATTCTAGTATAAGAAGTTTGCTGCAGAAATTGGAGTAATGCCATCAAATGCCATTTCTCTATACTACGACAATAATGGCGCCATAGCCCTTGCTAAGGAGCCGAGGTCTCACCAAAAATCTAAGCATATTGAGTGGCGATACCACCTCATCCGCGATTACCTCGAGAAGGGTTATGTCGAGGTCAAGAGAGTCAACTCCACAGATAATGTGGCAGACCCACTTACAAAGTCGTTGGGCCAGCAGAAGATCGAAGCCCACCTTGAGAAGATGGGACTTAGACTTGTAGCCAATTGGCTTTAGGACAAGTGGAAGATTGTTAGATATATGTGCCCTAGAAGCTAGAATTGGCTGACACTTGTAATACACTTCTAGGGGTAAAATTATAATTTTGACTATAATGAATAAAATGGGTTATTTTCTATCACATATGCGTATTTAGTGTCTGTGATACATCCTTTGAGTTAATGGTAATGATAATTCATATTTTCAAGAGTTAAAATTTAAGACATGAATAATCATTGTTAACTCATAAAATGCTTCTGACCATAGGATCATCACGAGGATGGTGATTAATCTGAAAGGTTGGTGTACAATCGCTTCTCTTTAGTAGATGGGTCTTAAGTCTATGGTGTGAAGACATCGAAGCGAGAGTACAGATACTCGTTAGAGAACGAGGGCACTGAGCGTGACCACCTTGAGTAGTCATTAGAGAGTCTATCTTCTCATCAATGACTGACTCGATGCTGCAGTAGTGTGTATGGTTCTTTGACCTGAGGTACATCGACAGTTCATCTTGAGGGTGTTATAGTTTGACTACACTATTACTCGATCTCCTAGCCATATGAAATCCTGAGGTGTATGTTGGCTATAGCATGTTCATTGTAGAAACTGGATAGCATCAAGATGAAATCTATCTACCTCGATGGTAGAAGAGCAGTCCTATGATAATCATGAGAATCAAGTTTAGAAGTCCATGGCCATGGCAGAGTGTGAAGAGAAATCCTGATTTTCCGATCCAGATTCGTTCAGATCTGATCAGATCAAGAGATATATTTCAAAATTTTTTTTCTTTGATCTATATTAGATCTGGGATGTTTCAGATTTGATTCTTACTATTTTAATAAATAAAATAAAATAAGGATAAATTAAATCAAATTTAATTTATCTGATTTGGGTAATCCTATTACCCATTGATGATCCTGTTTGCAGCGGAAGATTTTGGATCTAGCCATGCAAGCGCCTGGCCTCTATCGGTATCCACTCAGGCTGGATCTGGGGATCCTCTTCTTCTCTATCACATCCAAAAATTAGATCTGGATCTGATCTGGAGGATCTTCAAAACTCCTTTTGAAGATCAGCAGTCGTCCTTTGCAGCAGCGCAGCCTTCTAGCTTTCAGTCGCCTTTCTTTGATCTGGATTGCACCAACCAAGGTCCAAAACTCCTTTTGGACGTGGAGAGGAGAGGGAGAAGGTGAGTTTGGCATGGAGGAAGAAGGGAGAGGCAGCCTTGGGGCATGGGGTTTCTCAAACTTAATCTGAGTTGGGCGCAGGGTCTTATTTATAGACTGTCTGTGATCCAACTTCTCTTCTTCCCAACCAATCACAACTCTTTGTGAAATCAGATCTAAATCTGATTGGTGGGAATAGAGTCCCCTGGATTCCTCCTTAGAGGGTGCCTAAGACCAGTCAAAGTTGGTTCTTAGGAGAACTCTAATTGGAATCCAAAAAGGAGATGGAGTCCTTGTCCAACAAGGACTCCTAGGCGCCTCCAACTTGGGCACACGCCAAGGGTGGCGTGCGCCCTCTTCCTTGCCAGGTTCTGGCAGGGGGACAGGCCCCCACCAGCTCTCCAATAGGTGCATGACATGTGGTCAAAAGTCAAAGTGTCAATGGTCAACATTTGACCAGTCAAAGGTAGACTTTTGACCAAAGTCAAAGAACAAGAAATGGCAGGTGACCAAAAATGGCAGGTAATGTCTTACAAAATAAGACAACCTTTTCTGACTTGGACAACCTCCAGTCAGACCATATGAAGGCCTCTGATTGAGCACAAACTCCTTTGGCTCAGTCAGGACAACTTATTTATGATAGTAAAAGAAGAACGTTAGGTTCAATCGAGTGCTAGCACGATTTTCCTTGAACCTAATTGAATCTCATTCAGATCAATTGAACTAGATCAGTTCAATTGATGATCACCAGATTCAAACCCTTGTTTGTGTGACCCAGTTAGGTTCAGTTCTGTATGGTAATGGGATATGTCATGATCTCTATCATCGACATCATCGAAACTCCTTTCGATGGATCAGAACTCTTCTGATTCGAACAGCTAGAATGATCGATCATCTAAATCATTCTAATTGCTCCCAAAATCCACCAGTGACACCTAGCAGTATATGGTGGCAACCCATCAGAGCTGAATGCGAACCTCTTGGTGCAGCTACCTGTGTGATTAAGTTCTTCTATCTTGAGCCCCGATCAGATTAGGGTTAAGGTGAACTCGTCAAACCCTAGTCTCTGTCATATGATGTAATCATTCGATTCGAAGTCCGAATGTGAAAATCTAAATAGAAACTCTTTCTATTATTTCACTCTGCCATGGCCATGGGCTTCTGGACTTGATTCTCATGATCATCATAGGGCTGCTCCTCTACCACCGAGGTAGATAGATTCCATCTTGATGCAATCCAGTTCCTACAATGAACATGCTATAGCCAACATACACCTCAGGGTTCCATATGGCTAGGAGACCGAGTAATGGTGTAGTCAAACTATAACACCCTCAAGGTGAACTGCCGATGCACCTCAGGTCAAAGAACCAGACACACTACTGCAGCATCGAGTCAGTCATTGACGAGAAGGTAGACTCCCTAATGACTACTCGAGGTGGTCACGCTCAGTGCCCTCGTTCTCTAACGAGTACCTGTACTCTCGCTCCGGTGTCTCCACACCGTAGACTCAAGACTCATCTACTAAAGAGAAGCGATTGTACACCAACCTTCCGGATCAATCACCATCCTCGTGATGATCCTATGGTCGGGAGCATTTTATGAGTTAATAATGATTATTCATGTCTTAAATTTTCAACTCTTGAAAATATGAATTATCATTACCATTAACTCAAAGGATGTATCACAGACACTAAATACACATATGTGATAGAAAATAACCCATTTTATTGATTATTAGTCAAAATTATAATTTTGCCCCTAGAAGTGTATTACAAGTGTCAGCCAATTCTGGCTTCTAGGGCACATATATCTAACAATCTCCCACTTGTCCTAAAGCCAATTGGCTACAAGTCTAAGTCCCATCTTCTCAAGGTGGGCTTCGATCTTCTGCTGGCCCAACGGCTTTGTAAGTGGGTCTGCCACATTATCTGTGGAGTTGACTCTCTTGACCTCGACGTAACCCTTCTCGAGGTAATCGCGGATGAGGTGGTATCGCCGCTCAATGTGCTTGGATTTCTTGGTGAGACCTCGGCTCCTTAGCAAGGGCTATGGCGCCATTGTTGTCGCAGTATAGAGGAATGGCATCTGATGGCATTACTCCAATTTCTGCAGCAAACTTCTTGTACCAGAATGCTTCCTTCGCAGCCTCTGATGCAGCGATATATTCTGCTTCCATGGTGGAATCTGCTATCACAGTTTGCTTGGAAACTCTTCCAGCTGACAGCACCACCATTGCACACAAACAGACTCCCAGATGTCGACTTTCGATCATCTATATCGGACATGAAATCCGAGTCTGTGTATCCCTGGACTTGGAGTTCTCCGTTACCAAAGACCAACATCATATCCTTAGTTCTTCTCAAGTACTTAAGGATACATTTCACAGAAGTCCAGTGTTCTTCACCTGGATTTGACTGATATCTGCTTGTGACACTCACAGCATGGGCTATATCAGGTCGTGTACATAGCATGGCATACATGAGGCTCCCTATTGCAGAAGCATAAGGGATCTTGCTCATGCGTTCTATTTCCTCAGGTGTGCTAGGGCACATCTTCTTGGAAAGATGAATACCATGTCTGAAGGGTATTAATCCCCTCTTAGAGTTTTCCATACTAAACCTCTTTAGTACTTTCCTCTATGTACATCTTCTGTGAAAGTCCTAGCATCCTATTCGGTCTATCCCTATAGACCTTAATTCCTAGAATAAAGGATGCTTCACCTAGGTCTTTCATGGAGAATTCCTTGGACAACCATATTTGACTGATGTCAACATGGGAATATCATTCCCAATAAGGAGGATGTCATCCACGTACAATACGAGGAAGACAACAGCGCTCCCACTGACCTTTTTGAAAACACATGGTTCCTCTTCATTTTTGATGAAACCAAACTTTTTTATCACATCATTGAAACGAGTGTTCCAGCTCCGAGATGCTTGCTTAAGTCCATATATGGACCTTTGCAGCTTGCAAACCTTGTGATCAGTATCACTGGATGTGAAACCTAGCGGCTGTTCCATATAGATATCTTCCTCAAGATATCCATTTAAGAATGCCGTTTTCACGTCCATTTGCCATATTTCATAATCGAAATAGGCTGCAACGGCAAGCAATGTGCGGATGGATTTTAGCATAGCCACTGGGAAAAGGTATCCTGATAGTCAATGCCTTCGCGTTGACTATAACCTTTTGCCACTAGTCTAGCCTTGAATGTCTCCACATTCCCATCTGCACCAATCTTTCTCTTGAAGATCCATTTACACCCAATAGGTACTATACCTTCTGGTGGATCTACCAAGGTCCAGACTTGGTTTGAGTGCATCGAGTCAATTTCTGACTGCATTGCCTCTAGCCATTTCTCGGAGTCGATATCTGATATCGCCTCGTTGTAGGTTTTGGGATCATCACCATGAGCACCATTACCTACGAGGAACATTTTCCTCTACTTCCTCTGAAATAATACCTAAGTATCTTTCAGGGGGACGGAAAACTCTTTCCGATCTACGAGGTGGAGGAGGTAGTGTTCTTATTGGCTCAACCTGATTTGGTTCCAATTGGTCCTTAGCTCGTTGTACTTGTGAGACTTTCTCATCAAGCTTAATCTGCTTTCCAATGCCGCTATCTTGAATAAACTATTTTTCAAGAAAGATGGCATGTCGACTCACAATCACATTGTGGTCTTCTGGAATGTAGAAATAGTATCCTAATGACTCTTTAGGATATCCTATGAATCGAGCTCTGAAAGGACCTAAACTCTAACTTGTCCGCTTGTTGTCTTTTGACATGAGCCGGACAACCCCAAATTCTGAGATGACTCAGACTTGGTTTCTTACCGTGCCATATCTCATACGGTGTGGTAGGAACGGTTTTAGAGGGAACCCTATTCAGTAGATAAATTGAAGTTAACAATGAGTGTCCCCAAAGAAAATCAGGGAGGTCTGTGAAGCTCATCATGGATCGAACCATATCCAATAGAGTCCGATTTCTCCATTCTGAAACCCCGTTGAGTTGAGGTGTTCCTGGTGGAGTCCATTGAGAGACTATGCCATTTTTCCTTGAGATAGTCTAGGAATTTTTGGCTAAGGTATTCACCTCCTCGATCTGATCGAAGAACCTTAATGGGTTTTCCAGTTTGTTTTTCTACTTCATGTCTGAATTCTTTGAACTTTTCAAAAGCTTCAGACTTGTGTCTCATAAGATACACATACCCATACCTAGACAGATCATCGGTAAAGGTAATGAAGTAGACAAAATTGCCTCTAGCCGGCACATCAAATGGGCCGCACACATCAGTATGTACTAGGGCAAGGAGATCTGTGGCCCTCTCCCCATGTCCAACAAAAGGGAGTTTAGTCATTTTGCCTTGAAGACAAGATTCACAAGTTGGATATGACTCGAAAGTCAATGGACTCAATAGCCCATTTTTCTCCAATTTGTTGATCCTATCTTCTGCTATATGACCTAATCTCAGGTGCCATAGATATCTGTCGTTTGGACTATCCCTAGGTCGTTTGGCATTCACGTTTTGCTCGATAGTTAGAATAGGTACATCAATATGTAGCTGATAAAGACCATTAATAAGGAAACCATTTGCAATTTTATTTCTTTCATAAAGAATGTTACAATGGTCCTTAAAGAAGGTAATCACATAGCCTTCTTGTGCTAAGCATGAAACAGAAATCAAATTCCTGCTAGCTGCAGGCACATAATAACAGTCTTTCAAAACTAAGTCTAAACCAGATGGTAATCGAAGAGGGTATGTTCCCACGGCTACTGCAGCAACTCTTGCTCCATTACCGATGCGTAGGATCATGTCTCCATCCCTCAGCCTCCTGCTATCCTCAAGACCCTGCATGGAAGTGCACAGATGAGCACTAGAACCAGAGTCAAGCACCCAACTGGATGCAGAAGAAACCGTAAGGTTAGACTCAATAACGAGCATACCTCCAGAAGGACCTTCCTTCTTGTTCTTCAGGGTGGCCAGGTAAGTAGGGCAGTTCCGCTTCCAATGGCCGTCGCTGTTGCAATGGAAACACTTTCCTTTGACAGCGGCTTTCATCTTTGACTTTTTTCTTTGGTTCTGCCTTCTTCTTGTTTGTTCCTTCCATCTTCTGCTTTTTTGCAGACTTCTTTTTCTTTCCATAAGACTTTCTTTTGGAAGAAGTCCGTTCCATAGCAAGAACTGAGCCTTTAGAACCTTTCATAGAAAGCTCAGCGGTAACCAGCATATTCATTAATTCGGCCAAGGAATTTTGAAGTTTATGCATGTGGTAATTCATGATGAATTGCCCATATGCATCAGTCAAGGATTGCAGAATAATATCATTCTGCAGGTCCAAGTCTAACTTCACACCGAGCTTCTCAAGCTCTTCCATGTCCTTGATCATTGTCAGACAGTGATCTTGGACTGACTGCCCATCACGCATCTTAGCCTTAAAAAGTCATTTCGTGACTTGATATTTGGCTGCGCGACTCTGTTCACCAAACATCTCCTGCAGGTGAGCCAACATTTGGCGAGCAGTCCCGATATCTTCATGTTGGCGCTGGAGCTCATCAGACATCGAGCCCAACATGTAATATCTGGCCTTATTATCTTCGTCTATCCATTTTTCCAGAGACGCTCTCTGTTCAATGGATGGACGGGCTGGTAAGGTGGGAGGGTCCTGGTCCAGTACATGGGTTAACTTCTCGGAACCCAAAACTATTTTGTAGTTCCTGAGCCAATCTTTATAATTGGGTCCAGTCAGTCTATGTGTGTCCAGGATACGTGCCAATGGGTTGGACGCAGACATTTTTCTGTAGAGAGTCAAAGATTCTAGTTAGATACTGTAATTATTGACTTGACCAATTTATTTAGAGATTTTATTTTTAAATAAATTAGCTTCCACTATTTTCTCGGATCCCTACACTCCCTCTGTAGAGATGCAAAAATCTCCACGATTAATGATTTCTAGTGGGTGGTGCGGTCTCACCAACTGACTCATCACCTCACCTAACAGTTATTGGTGATGGGTTAGCCAATGAGTGAACAACTCTTGTTCAATGATTCTCTAATCATGGTGCACCCAAACTTGGTCTCTAATTCATGAATCTCACCGTATCCAGAATATTGATCCACTCCTTAGTTAAGTCAGACCCACCATTTGCATAGACTGGGTTCCTAATTGAGTCTCTCACCGTATCCAAATATTGAGCCCAACTCATCCTCCAGCCCATAGCATCCAATGCCTAATAGACATGGTTGCATCTTCCCGGTGCAACTGAGCCACTGTATCCAGCCGAGAACAATCAACCCCGGAAAGGGCCCGCACATCTACAATGGTGGAAGACCTCAGACTTAATCTTTTCTTAGGGAGAATTGATTCAGGTCTCATTAAACTAGACTTGTCATAGTCATAACAATTATGACTAACCTAGTGGCATGGGTTAGCTCGGATTATTGACCACCTCAGATCAGAACTGTGTCAACAGATATGGCCAGGTAAGTGAGATCCGGTGGAAGGAATATGCCATTAACTCGTACAAGAATGCATTCAGGTCGAGTAGCTTCCAATTAAAAATCCAGTCGGTCGTATGTGCCAAACTTACCTTAGACACCAAATTGTTGAGTCAGAACCAATTGGGTTAGCCTACAATCCAGACTCTAACCTCTGAGCCTAATTAGGTCTTGCTTGATCGTGACTCGATCTTGACCCAGACTTAATCCTATTAGGCTGGTCAATTTAAGCATTGTTGATCCCATCTAACCAACTCTTGATTCGGTTTGATCAACCGCTTAGACCTAATTGAGCTACCCAAGCCCGAACCCAGTATTATGAATATGTCTTAGATCTGAAAATTCTCAATTTTAGACCTAATTAATATTCCATAATCTTAATTTTTAATTAAGTAGGGTTCATAAACAAAATATGCACAATAAATCCTAGGGTTTCAGGATCTAGGGTTTTGCAGAAAGTAAGTTTTGGGTTTCTGATTAAGGACGAACACGCAGCACCCCTACACATCATAAGAACACCCCATCGAATGGAAAGAGAGGGCCTTTAAACCCTTCTTCGTTCTTATGATCCGGACGGCCAAGAGGAACGCCTTAATCAGGAACATGCAATACTACAAAATAGTTTTAGATCTATATCATATATCTCATATACAAATTAGATCTAATCATGGCATATTTTGCATACATCTCATGTATCGAATCATGCATATTTTCAGATCTAAATTATCTCATAATAATCTAAAAAATTAGATTTAAATTGATCTAATCAAAATAAATTCTAATCTAGATAATTATGTAGAACTATTCTACAACTAGTCTAGACATGCATCAATCATATCTCATATGATGTTTAAAATTAAATAATTTTTATTTACTATTTTTTAGATGTTATTATAACACTTATAATATCAAAAAATAGTAAATAAAAGATCTAAAATATGATTTAATCAGATTAAATCAAAAACATGCAAGACTATTCTATAGAACTATTCTATTTTAGAACTAGTCATGCATATTTTCTAATCTTAGATCCAAATCATTTAATTTTAATTTTTTCTGATTTCAGATCTGATCACATCTCATGTGACATCTAAAATTATTTATTTTCTAATTAAAATAAATTTAAAATTAGATCTAAATAATTTAGAACCTTGGCTCTGATACCAGTTGAAGGAAAATTCTAATTTCTCAGTCCAGATTCGTTCAAATCTGATCAGATCAAGAGATATATTTTAAAAAAAAATTTCTTTAATTTGTATTAGATCTAAAATATTTCAGATCTAATTCTTATTATTTTAATAAATAAAATAAAATAAAAATAAATTAAATCAAATTTAATTTACCTGATTTGGGTAATCCTATTACCCGTTGATGATCCTGTTTGCAGCGGAAGGTTCTGGATCTAGCCACGCAAGCGCCTGGCCTCTACCGATATCCACTCAAGCTAGATCTAGGGATCCTCTTCTTCTCTATCATACCTCCAAAAATTAGATCTGGATCTGATCTGGAGGATCTTCAAAACTCCATTTGAAAATCAGCAGTCGTTCTTTGCAGCAGTGCAGCCTTCTAGCTTTCAGTCGCCTTTCTTTGATCTGGATTGCACCAACCAAGGTCCAAAACTCCTTTTAGACATGGAGAGGAGAGGGAGAAGGTGAGTTGGGCATGGAGGAAGAAGGAAGAGGCAGTCTTAGGGCATGGGGTTTCTCAAACTTTTTCTGAGTTGGGCGCAGGGTCTTATTTATAGACTGTCTGTGATCCAACTTTTCTTCTTCCCAACCAATCACAATCCTTTATGAAATCAGATCTAAATCTGATTGGTGGAAATAGAGTCCCCTGGATTCCTCCTTAGAGGATGCCTAAGACCAGTCAAAGTTGATTCTTAGGAGAACTCTAATTGGAATCCAAAAAGGAGATGGAGTCCTTGTCCAACAAGGACTCCTAGGCGCCTCCAACTCGCCATAGGGTTGATTCTTTCTTGCCAGGTTCTGATAGGGGGACAGGCCCCCACCAGCTCTCCAATAGGTGCGTGACATGTGGTCAAAAGTCAAAGTGTCAATGGTCAACATTTGACCAGTCAAAGGTAGACTTTTGACCAAAGTCAAAGAACAAGAAATGGCAGGTGACCAAAAATGGCAGGTAATGTCTTACAAAATAAGACAACCTTTTTTTTGACTTGGACAACCTCCAGTCAGACCATATGAAGGCCTCTGATTGAGCACAAACTCCTTTGGCTCAGTCAGGACAACTTATTTATGATAGCAAAAGAAGAACGTTAGGTTCAATCGAGTGCTAGCATGATTTTCTTGAACCTAATTGAATCTCATTCAGATCAATTGAACTAGATCAGTTCAATTGATGATCACCAGATTCAAACCCTTATTTGTGTGATCCAGTTAGGTTCAGTTCTGTATGGTAATGGGATATGTCATGATCTCTATCATCGACATCATCGAAACTTCTTTCGATGGATCAGAACTCTTCTGATTCGAACAGCTAGAATGATCGATCATCTAAATCATTCTAATTGCTCCCAAAATCCACCAGTGACACCTAGCAGTATATGGTGGCAACCCATCAGAGCTGAATGCGAACCTCTTGGTGCAGCTACCTGTGTGATTAAGTTCTTCTATCTTGAGCCCCGATCAGATTAGGGTTAAGGTAAACTCGTCAAACCCTAGTCTCTGTCATATGATGTAATCATTCGATTCGAGTCCGATATGAAAATCTAAATAGAAACTCTTTCTATTATTTCACTCTGCCATGGCCATGGACTTCTGGACTTGATTCTCATGATTATCATAGGACTGCTCCTCTACCACCGAGGTAGATAGATTTCATCTTGATGCCATCCAGTTTCTACAATGAACATGCTATAGCCAACATACACCTCAGGGTTCCATATGGCTAGGAGACCGAGTAATGGTGTAGTCAAACTATAATACCCTCAAGGTGAGCTACCGATACACCTCAGATCAAAAAATGTATCATAGACACTAAATACACATATGTGATAGAAAATAATCCATTTTATTCATTATAGTCAAAATTATAATTTTGCCCCTAGAAGTGTATTACAAGTGTCAGCCAATTCTAGCTTCTAGGGCACATATATCTAATAGAGTGAAATAATAGAAAGAGTTTTTATTTAGATTTTCACATCGGACTCGAATCGAATGATTACATCATATGATAGAGACTAGGGTTTGACGAGTTTACCTTAACCATAATCTAATCGGAGCTCAAGATAGAAGAATTTAATCACACAGGTAGATGCACCAAGAGGTTCGCATCAGCTCTGATGGGTTGCCACCATATACTATTAGGTGTCACTGGTGGATTTTGGTAGCAATTAGAATGATTTAGATGATCGATCATTCTAGCTGTTCGAATTAGAAGAGTTCTGATCTATCGAAAAAGAGTTTCGATGATGTCGATGATAGAGATCATGATATATCCCATTACCATACAGAACTCAATCTAACTGGGTCATACAAATAAGGGTTTGAATCTGGTGATCATCAATTGAATTGGTCTAGTTTAATTGATCTGAATGAGATTCAATTAGGTTCAATGAAATCGTGCTAGCACTCGATTGAACCTAACGTTCTTCTTTTGCTATCATAAATTAGTTGTCCTGACTGAGCCAAAGAAGTTTGTGCTCAATCAGAGGCCTTCATATGGTCTGACTGGAGGTTGTCCAAGTCAGAAAAGATTGTCTTATTTTGTAAGACATTACCTGCCATTTTTGGTCACCTACCATTTCTTGTTCTTTTACTTTGGTCAAAAGTCTACCTTTGATTGGTCAAATGTTGACCATTGACACTTTGACTTTTGACCACATGTCATGCACCTATTGGAGAGCTGGTGGGGGCTTGTCCCCCTGTCAGAACCTGGCAAGGAAGAGGGTGCACGCCACTCTTGGCGTGTGCCCAAGTTGGAGGTGCCTAGGAGTCCTTATTGGACAAGGACTCCATCTCCTTTTTGGATTCCAATTAGAGTTTTCCTAAAAACCAACTTTGACTGATCTTAGGCATCCTCTAAGAAGGAATCCAAGGGATTCTATTTCCACCAATCAGATTTAGATCTGATTTCACAAAGAGTTGTGATTGGTTGGGAAGAAGAGAAGTTGGATCACAGACAGTCTATAAATAAGACCCTGAGCCCAACTCAGATTAAGTTTTGAGAAACCCCATGCCCCAAGGCTGCCTCTCCCTTCTTCCTCCATGCCAAACTCACCTTCTCCCTCTCCTCTCCACATCCAAAAGGAGTTTTAGATCTTGGTTGGTATAATCCAAATCAAAAAAAGGCGACTGAAAGCTAGAAGGCTGCGCTGCTGCAAAGGATGACTGCTGATCTTCAAAAGAAGTTTTGAAGATCCTCCAGATCTAATTTTTGGAGGTATGATAGAGAAGAAGAGGATCTCCAGATCTAGCCCGAGTGGATACCGATAGAGGTCAAGCACTTGTGTGGCTAGATCTAGAACCTTCGGTTGCAAACAAGATCATCAATGGGTAATAGGATTACCCAAATCAGGTAAATTAAATTTGATTTAATTTATCTTTATTTTATTTTATTTATTAAAATAATAAGAATCAGATCTGAAATATCTCAGATCTAATATAAATCAAAAAAAAAAATTTTTGAAATATATCTCTTGATCTAATTAGATCTGAACGAACCTGGACCGAGAAATCAGGATTTCCTTCAGGAAGATAAGCTGGAGAGTGACTACTATAGAATTCTTGAAGAAGAGATTAAGATGAGCTACATTGGAGGTAATAGTGTCATTCTATTTAAGTGCCAATGATTCGATACCGATAATGGTATGAAGGTTGATTCACGTTATGGGCTTATTGAGATCAAACATGGATCAAAAGTTTATGTCAACGAACCATTTGTACTGGCTGTACAAGCTGCTTAAGTATATTATACTTCTTTTCCATCAAGAAAAAGAGGAAGGAAAGATTGGTGGGCTATTTGCAAAATTAAGTCTCGAGCCATTCATTACATGCTTAAAAAAGAAGAAGAAGAGCCCAAAATATCAGAATGTTTTTAAGAGGATGAGATAGTAGGAGTTCATCAATCTTTCGATGATGTGGAATTGTATGCTCAGGAATACTCCTGCATGAAGATAGCCAACATGAGAAGGTAGATCCAACTGAGATTGTTTTAAAAGACAATCCTTCCCAAGAAGAGGTAGAAGAGGAAGAAGAAGAGTAAGAGCTAGAAGAAGAGGAAGAAGAGAAAGAATCGAAAGAAGATTCTGAAGGATACCAAACATCTGAAAAGACTGATGAGTAGTGCAAAGTATATAACTTTTGAATCATTTTAATTACTTATCTTGCATCATTTTAAACCTTGCATTACTATCCATAATTATATAATTAATTTGGTAAATCTATTTATTTTTATTTTTAGATAATATATATCATATCTTCGAGAGGCCGGAGCCACGCCAGTCGAGGACAGAGCTCTCAAGGAGAGAGTGATCACATCGTTAGTTCTCATGGTTCTGCATATCTCACACTGGACGGTAAGCTCTAATACTTTATATGTTCTTATTTATGTTATTTTGTTATTTGTTAACTAGTATAACATTCTTTATATTAGATATTTTGCACTCAGGTTTGGAGGATAGGAGGTTACTAGTGATCCCATAGTCCCATGCAGTAGTGGCCGCCAGCTCTTAGACACAGCGCCATGGTCAAGAACCAACCCGACTTGCGGCACCTCCTACTAGGTCGGAGCATAGGCAGCTCATCATATCCAAAGTCGCTCATTAGTACTACATCCCCAATTAACATGTTTAGAATTTAGTAATTTTAGAGTTAACATTTATTCTTCGAAATCAATTTTGCAGCATATTCAGAGAGCCTTCAATATCTCGTGTCGTTACTAGGATCATACGCCAATTGATGTCAAGCCCGATGAATGAGAGTTGGCCGTCAGAAGCTCGTGATGCAGCCTGAAAGATATTTTTAGTAAGTCAAAACTAAATTAATTTTTAAATTTTTGATATGTTAGTATTTTAATTACATATTGATATATGCTTACTTCTATTATGCAAAAGTATTATCGATTCGAATCTTTGTAGGATGAGGAGGCTGGCCGTCAGACCTTCGATGAGGTAGCCATATAAAGGCTCCGAGATGGCCTCTACAGCCTTAGGCAGTCCGCCATCCAGTACTCTGGTTCCTAGTCACTATCAGACTGAAGGTCTTTCATCGATCATTGGATGGGGGCGGACATATGGCAGGCCTTCTACAACCAATGGAGCAATAAGGAATACTTTGGTAGGTGGTAGAGGGCCTGATAGAATCGGGCCGCCCAACAAGATTCGATCGGATATACGGGTAGCTCGATCAGCATACATATTGTGGTCGATAGACTAGTAAGAAATCAATATCAAAACTCTTCATCAAAATGATAAAAATTTTTATATGCATATTTTAATTAATTTAATTTTATTATTTACTTATTATAGACATGATAACTAGGTCATCCATCAGACCAGCTGCAGTTATGGTGGGCCATACACCAGTCTAGGAGGATTGATGACTATTTAGATTCTACGTCACTGCATATCGTGGTAAGAACTTCAAACTTTATTTAATAATTAAGTTGTTACAAGATTTAATTTTTATATTAGAATTAATATATTTCTGAACTTTGCAGATGTGTTATGCAGAATACATTGCTGAGAGATATGGCGATAACCCATCTTTTCAGCTCTCCTTAATCTTGAGGGATGGCTTAGCACCATCCGGGATGAGTAGGAGTCGGATCATAGAATTCTGCCATAGCTTTGATCTTCCACCATTTCAATATCCTTCGATGTCCTCATAGGCCTCGATGTCCCAGACCTGAAATAATGCACACATGGAGGAGGTCATGTAGAGGCTTCTGAGCCAATGACCTCAGGGCTTTTTGGATGCCATCCACGATATGATTGTGAAGCTTCTTTGAGACCTGCTGCTGCATGACCAACTAGACTCATCGTTC
Source organism: Cocos nucifera (assembly GCA_006176705.1). Lineage (NCBI taxonomy): Eukaryota > Viridiplantae > Streptophyta > Magnoliopsida > Arecales > Arecaceae > Cocos > Cocos nucifera. The sequence goes on from QRFJ01000307.1 coordinate 57,294, forward strand.
CAGCCATCACATTAGGTAATTATATTATTAAATTCTTTTTCTTATTTTAAGTTTTTATATTTTGAAGCAATTCGTATATTTAGATTTTAATTCAAGAAGGAGATCTAGTGGCTAAAAATTCAATCTAACCATCACTACTACAAAAAAGGGCTACGACAGCGGTTTATAACCGCTACCATAGCCTAAAAAACTACTGCCATTGCGGCCATCGTTATAGCTCTATGGCAGCAGTTGTTAGAACCATTGCCATAGATTGTCTATTACAATGGTTTATAAATCACTGCAATAGATCGACCTATCGCAGCAATTATGTAACCATTGCCATAGGATATCTATAGTAGCGATAACATAATCGCTGTCATAGGTAATCTATAGCAGCGGTTTCTTAACCGTTACTATAGGTCTAGTGTAGCGGTTGGCACCGGACCTGTGATAGTAGTTGGCACGGATATGACAGTAGTTATAAAATCGCTACCGTATATCTTGAATAATTAAAAAAATAAAATTTTTATTTTTTTATATATTTTATCTAATAAATATAGATATATAACATAAGAAAATATAATAAACATAAAAAATATTCTGAAATGCTAAAATTTTATTATCGAATAAAATTTATTATAATATTTTTTTAGAAAATAAAATACATCAAAAGTCTTCTAAATCTACATCATCGTCATCATCGTCGTCATTGGGAGCCGGAGCCGGAGCTGGTGTCGGAGCTAGAGCTAAAGCTAGAGCCGAAGCTGGAGCTGAAATGTGGGCCAACATATTCTCGAAGTCTGTGACTCCAAAATGCATGCTAAGCATCGACATCATGTCTCTCACGATGCCCTCCAAATGAGATGCGTGCTCCTCAGTCCGATCTGCCCGCATCGCAGCATGATCTGCCCATGCTAATCCCTCCTCAAGCTCCTCCCGACTGACAACACCAGAAGTCTATAAGAAGATGCTCGCCTCGGACCAATAGCTCATCGACGTGTGTCCAGGACTGCATCGAATCCTCCTAAAGTGCTTAGGCTCCAAGACCTGAGATAGATGATCATGGAGCCCAGAGGTATCCAAGCCCTTATTCGCAAGCGCATCTAATTGATCCTATAATTATAAATTAAAATAAAATTTTATAAGAAATACTATAATACTAATCATATATACTAATATATTTAATACTTATAAAAATACGCCCGATCGCGGCGTTCATCGGTCTGCCCGTCTTGTCTGTGTGGCTGGATCGAAAGATCTCGCTACGGTTGGACATCACTCCATCTCTCATCAGCTATAACAAAGAATAAATTTATTAAAAAAATGATAAAAAATATGAATTTAATTTATCTAGTGAGATTTAGAATTAATTATCTTTCTATACACACGACTGATCATAGACTCGCGGCCTAGAGTGTGCGTATACTCCTGGACTGCACGGTTCTTTCGATTCTGACGGAAAGAAGCCTAACAAGTATTCAAATAAATAATAAATATTTCAAAAATATTTAAATAAAACTTTAAGCATATTGAAAAATTTAAAAGTTAAGAATTTTACCTCGAACTCCTGGCTCCTCCAGTGTCTAACCATCCTCTCCCACTGACTCGGAGGATGGTCCTGTATTCAGGGAACAAGCTCTTCTAGAGTGTCTTATCGGTGCTCGAGCTATCCTCTATGGAGCTTAACCTTATAACCCTGGTACAACTCTCCGATCTTCTTCAGTTGGGCATCTCGAGTCCTCTCGTGATCGAAAAAATCGTACCTCCTCTGTACAAATTTATCAAAAATTAATTATAAAATTATTCTTATCAAACATATATAGTGTAAATATATAAAATACATAAATATAACTAAGATGTGCGTACTTATCCATATCTCCTTCCATATCCGATCCCTGATGGCAGCATCCATCAAACGCCAGTCTCTGGGCTCTACGGGAATGATGTTCGACCGCCTCACAAGCACTCCAAAAAAGGAATGCATTTTCCATGCGGTCTCTCCTACCGACCTCCCCACCGCATCATACTGCACCATCGCCTGATGCTGACGGTCCCATATGTGTGCCATACATGTGGGATCGTAAAATATTCGACTAGATGATGCACCTGCAATGTAAATATGTTATGTAAATATATAAGTATACAAATACTATATAAAAAATAAAATTATGCTAATATAATAAAAACGTACACTCAGATGCCTTTGATGGTAGAGGCTCAGCTGCTGGTAGAGTAGATGTCGTCGATGAAGATCTCTGAGCAGTTGATGTCGAGGTGGATGGAGTATGCTCCAACTGTTCCTCAGATGTGGAACTGCGTGTAACCTACCGAGAGGCAGGGGTGAAAGCTAGATGGCATTTTGGTACCATCGTGATTTACAACATTAATGAACATTAATTAATATAATATCATGATATATCAAATTTTATTTGCTCAAAAGTCGAGCCGACTTAATCTCTAAGACAGCCGGCTCTGTGCCTGAGACATCCAACTAGGGTCTTCCCCCAATTGGCTCGATCACGGCCCGAGCCAGCTTGGTTGCGTATCCAAGTCGGCTCGACTGTATGCCATCCCCTCGATCACTCCCTCTCTCCCTCTCTCGATCTCTCTCACCAACGATGATGGTGAGGCTGAATTTCTTCCTCTCAGCTTTTTCATCTCTCGATCTTCCTCTCTTCCTCTCTCGATCTTCCTCATCGGTGAGGCCGAACCCCATCCCTCCCTCTCTCACTCTCTCGATCTCCCTCACTGGCAAGGCCGGATTCCATCCCTCCCAGTGATGCCGACGAGGTCGGACCCCCTCCCTCCCTCTTTATTTCTCTTAATCTCCCACTCTTTTTCTCTCGATCTCCCTCGTCAGCGAGGCCGGACCCCCTTCCTTCCAATGATGGTGGCGAGGCCGAACCCTCTCCCTTCCACGCCTATGATGTTGTCCAATTGATTAGACAAATTGTTCAAACAAATGCTAAATAATTTAAGAAAAGCCATTGATGATTAGTTAGATAACTACGTGAAGATGGCCAGTCGTGCCCGCATGCAAAGTACATGACTCCCTTTCTCTTGACAAGCATGCACTTATTAAGCCCACCACAGCAGTAGACCCTTTCTTTTTTCTTTTTTCTTTTATCTGAAGACCCAAGAATATAGCTTTCCATCTTCATGAATCTTTTTTTGGTGTTTGGTAGCCAACCTCTATCTCTCTTTTTTTTCGAGCAAAATTTTAGTTGAATTCTTATCTGGCATGAGTCAGATCTGGACCCACCAGATCCATTTGCATTTGTAAATTTTTTTCTCAAGTTGCTTACTAGGTGTTCATTTGTTCTTGTTTGTTTTGAGATCCTCGTCTCAATATATATATATATATCAACATCCAAACCTTAGCCACTTTCAAAGGGAGTTAGGCATCCACTTGGGGGTGCATTTCAAATTGGATTTTTGTTACCCCTGGGTCTTAAAGATATAAGCATGCCCCTCAAAATATGGGATAATCATGTAATAATAGTATAACCAAAAACTATGACATATAGATAATTATAATATTTATAATAAATATTTATAATATTTATTATAAATATTCTATAAATTATTATAAATATATATGATCAATAAATAATACTATAAAATTAAAAAAAATTATACCTGCTGCTATAAAGAGCGGATCGTATCGAAAGCTCCAAAGATCGTCGACGACGGCGCTAGAGAAGGATGATGGCACTAGAGGTAACCTATGAAATAAAAGCAAAATAGTGAGATAGAGAAGAGAGAAAAAGAGAAAAGAGAGAGAGAGAGAGCAGGGGCGACCGAGAATGGAGGGCCAAGGGGAGGGGCACAGTGACGAGGAGGTCGAAGGTGGCTTTGCACTCGATCGAAAGAGGGTCAGAATGGTGATGGTGGTGGGGGGTGGGATTTCGCGGGGGCCGAAGGATGGTCGAATGGGGGTTCGTCGGAGGGGGGGTTCGCTGGAGAGACCGAGGGAGGGTCGGATGGAGGGCGGAGGGGTGGGATTTCGCAGAGGGTCGAGCGAGGTGGAGGGGGGTTCGTTGGAGAGGAATTTTGCGGGAGGCGAGGGAGGGTTGGATAGGGTTCGTCGGAGGGAGGTTTTCACTGGAGGCCGATTGAGGGTCGGATGGAGGGGTGCGGGATGGTGGGTGGTGGGAGGGGCGGTCGAGGATGGGGGGCTAAATAGAGAGGGGGAAGGAGGGAAGAAGCGCCGGCTTAAGGGGAAGGAGGGGCGATGTCGATCGAGGGGGAAGAGGATCGATGTCGATCGGGAGGGATGAGGGGCAATGTCGGTCGGGGGGGAGGAGGGGCGACCTCTATCAGGGGAGGAGGAGGGGCGACATCGATCGTGGGGGGAGGAGCCTCTCGACGATGAAGAGGAGGGAGAGAGAGAGAGAGAGATTGAGCGCACACGGAAGAGAAGAAAAAATTTAAAAATTTTTAACCTAACCTACAGCAGCGGTTATCGAACTACTGCCATAGATCTACGGCAGTGGTTATCCAAAATTACTATCATAGATCTACGGCAGCGATTTTATAACCACTGCCATAGATCTATAGCAGCGATTTTTGATAACCGTTGCCATAGATGAAAAATAATTTTTTTCTCATTTTTTTTCTAAATATTATATAATTTTAAAATTTAATGCCCATCTTCATTATACATTATCTAAATAATTATTATTAGAGTATCATTACAAAAGATCGCCTCGATTCGATGGCCCTAGCTTCGTCGATAAGAAAAATTTGATTTCGACGATCATAAATAATGATGCAATAATCTGATAGATGGAGACTTTCGGTTGGTCCAAAAACCTACAATGATGATCTCGATGATATTTATAGCATACTATTAAAGTTTTACTTCAATCATATATCGTTATCATGGTCAATTTAGTATGGAATGATTTCGATTGTTAAATTAGAAACAAGCAATCAAAGGATTAAACGACATCCAATTATATAATTTTTTAGTTAAATGATCTTTGTTATAATTTTAAATATTTTATATGATGATGATAGTAAAATTTAAATCATTTTTGTATAAACTATTCATGTTAAGCAGATATTGCAAAAGTATGAGCATAACAACCAGTGAAGTTTCAGAATGGTTATCAGAAGAAGTATAGTTTTAGATCATTCTTCATCTCACGAGTTGAATTTTATAATCACCACCATAAAAAATAATTAAAGTAGTAGCCAACATCATTTATAAAAAAAATTATCTCATAATCGGACACAATTTGATCCTTTGATCAATCATTTATCATTTAACGGTTGAAACTAACCTATACTAAATTGACCAAGATAACGATATACGATTGAAGTAAAATTTTGATAGTACACTACAAACATCATCTAGATCATCATTGCAGATTTTTGGATCCATCGAAGGTCTCCATCTATTAGATTATCGCAACGTCGTTCATGATCGTCGAAATCGAATTTTTTTGATCGACGAAGCTAGGGCCATCTGATCGAGGCAATCTTTTGCGATAATATTCTAATGATAATTATTTAGATAATGAACCATGAAGATGGATATTAAAATTTAAAATTATATAATATTTAAATATATATATGATAGTGGTTACAATTAACCGTTGCCATAAATCAGATTACAGCAGCGGTTCCTACTAACTGCTGCTATAGATCCAACTTATGACAGCGATTACAATGAACCGCTGCTATAGATCGACCTATAGCAGTGATTTTTTGTAACCACTGCTATAGGTTCGACCTATGGTAGCGGTTCTCGTTAACCACTGCTATATATCGGACCTATAGCAGCGGTTACAAAAGTCGCTGTTATAAGTCCGACCTGTAGCAGCGGTTAATGAGAATCGCTGCCGTAGGTGCTATGGCAACGATTTTAAAAATCGCTGTCATAGTAAGTGCTGCTATAGATCATTTCTGTGGTAGTGCATTCAATCGATGGATCGGAGGTGTCTATAGCTCCATATCATCAAATCAAATATGTAGGAATAATCTATTCGAGAATAGAAGTAGTGTATCGAAAGATATACCTCCGTATTGAAAAATACGCCTCTATATCAAAATTTATTAATATTATTTTATTTTTTTCTTATAGGATGCTGGGACATCTGGCTCTCATCCACTAACTACTAGAGAGGAGCAGGAGGAGGAGGTGGGCGACGATGAGGATCGGACCTGATTTTTTTTGATGTATTATATTTTTTTATACTAATTATAAAAAAAATTATAATTTATATTTTTAATAAAATATAATTAGTTTTTCATTTTTGATTATCAAATTATTCTTGGATTTTAATTAATTATGAATCATAATTTATTTTGGTTAATTAAGATAGGTTTTAAAAATTATTATTATTATTTTAAAAAATATAAATTAGCTATTAGCATTGGTATTAGTAACGGTAAGTGCTGTCGCTAATAACTATTAGCGATGGTTTTAGAGGCAAAGGTTCCATCGCTAATAATTCTTCAAATAATTTTTTTTATTTAAAATTATAGAATATTAGCGACTACATTAGCGATAGTAGATTTGGTTACTAATAATTATTAGAGATGGCATTAGCCACCAAATAGTCGTCGCTAATATTTCTTAAAATATTTTATTTTTTTAATTTAAAAATTTATAATTATTAGAGACAGCATTGGATATGAAATTTTGTATCGTTATTAATTATTAGCGATGACATTAGCCACAACATTACCATTGCTAATATTTTTTAAGCAAAATAATTTAAATATTAAAAAATTATTAAAGATAAAAATTTTTTATCATAAAAGCCGTCGCTAATATCGTTATTAGAAACGGTGATTTTTGCTATCGCTAATAATGGTAATTAGTGATAATAATTTTTTAAATTAAATTTTGCGATGGTATTATCGATGGCAAGCTTATTAGCAACGGCATCTAGACTATTAGCGACATCAATTTACCGTCGCTAATAGTTTGAATTCTTATAGTGTTAGTGGCCCCTATTTCATGACCTCCCTTTTCTTTCTTGCACTAATCGTGCCACTACTGGACCACCAGCCACTTCCCGCTAACCCTCTTCTCTAAGAAGGCCATGAAGGGCCTTCCTTTCCCTTCCTAATCTTCTACAAACAAATCACATGTTCTTTTGATAAAAAAGAACTCTATTTTTTTTTAAAAAAAAAAGAAAAGCACTCTCTCTCTAATTCTCTATCTAATTTTTCTCTTTTTCTCTCCTATATTTTATTTATTTTGTCTTTATTTCTCTCTCTCATTCGAAGAAACTCCCACATACCTTAAAATTCTCCTATATCCTTTTTGTTCTTCCCCCAAGGACCTAGATTGATCCCTATAGAAGGTCATGCAGCCCTCTACCATCATGCATGAAGTATTTTACTTCAGCATGATCTTAAGCATGATGATTGACTTGTACAATGGCAATATTCGAAATGAGATGTTAAATCCTATTTTGATACTGCATGAATATTTGAAAGAATTATGCTCACTATATATTTGAGAAACCAATTTTGAAAAGAAATTTAATGATTACTCTCTAGCCTGATTATGATTTGGATCTAGTCAATGGAACTGATTTTTAACTAAATATTTATATGCTAGTTTCTTTCAATTCTATCCAGTCGAGATTGATAACTAGTAGAGTTAGTTTCTTTTAGGCCTGATTAATCAATACTAGTTACTGATATATATTAATAGATTATATATTTTTTTTCTTTCAAAGCTAATTTATTTTCTTTTTCATAGGACTAATCATGGTCATATGAATTAAAACTAGTTTCTATGAAATCTAGCTAGTTGGGCTAATCATTGGCACATATTGATGGATGGCATGAGACTGATTGTGGCCATAGTCGCTAAGGCTAAAAGAAATAATTATATTTTTATAAATTTAAATATTTTTATGTATATATACCTCATCATGACTACCTGTATAAATATAAAAATTTTTATGTATGTATACATGTACTATATTTTGATATTCTTTCATATAAGCATGATGTCAAATGATGACAAAACATGATTAGCATGATGTGTGTAATAAGCTTATGATGAATTGAAATATAATATAATTGCATAATCAAAAAAAAAGGGGCATGTAGACTAGATAGAAATATAATGTGTATGATTAGTCAGTTTTGAGCTAGGACGTAGTATTGCAAGTATTATTAACTATGAACTGAAGTGTGGTGTATGATGGCCAATCACGGGTAGAGTTATGGCCATAGCTAATTTGTGTGAGGGAAACTTAGCATTAGAGCTAGCCGGCTGGTGGCAGAAATTTATGACAAAAGAAATTATCATAAAAAAATTATTTTTTGTCACTAAAATCTTTTGCGATAAAAAAAAATTTATCACAGCATTCTTACTAAAGTCCCATCGCAATAAGTCATGACTGACATTTTGCGACAAAACTTATTTTATCATAAAAAAATACCTTTAGCAACAAAATAGTATTTTGTCACAAAAAAAATTACATTTAATGACAAAAATTTTGTCACAAAAAATATTAAATTTTGTCATAAAAAGTATTTTTATCACTAAAAATAATGAGATTTTATTCTTTATGCATTATTAAGTGACAAAAACTTTTTGTTACTAAAAATCTAGCTTTATGAAAAAATATGTTGTTGCTAAAAATTCTACTTTGCGACAAAATATTTTGCCATAATAGATTCTTAAGTATAAATTTTATATAACAAAATATTTTTGTGACTAAAATGGAATATTGTAATAATCTATTTTTATCACAATAAAATTTTTAATAAAATAGGATATACACTTTAAGCAACAAAATATTTTATCATAAAAGTTAATTTATAATTTAGAAATAATTTAAAGTGACAAAATTTATTATCACAAAAAAGTTAATATGTCAGTAAAATATTTTTTCATGATAAAATATATTATAGCAAAAAAATTAACCTACCATTAGTGACAAAATTTATCATCATATAAAGTTAATTTATCATTAAAAAATAATTTTTGATAACAAAATTTATTGTCACAAAAAGTTAACATGCCATTAGTGTCAAATTATTTGTTGTCATAAAAAAAATGAACCTGCTATTTTTTCATCAAATAAGAAAGAACAATATATTAAAATTTAAATTAATTAATCTATTCATAGTAAGTCAAATATCCTTCAAATATATAGCCATATAAAGATTCCTACATGTTCCTCCGTACATCATCTTCATAACAAAACATACATCATCCTCATAATAAAAGTTCACTAACAAAATGATAGCTAGATCTTATACAACTCCCACAAAATTATAAAATGTCCAAATCTTAATCAACAACCATAAAGCCATAAATAAAAGTTCCACAAAGCTTCAATAGCCATCAAGCTTCTACAAAACTTTCATGCAAGTCAATTTCCTTCTCAACAACCTACAATACAAAAAAATAAATAAATCCAAAAAATTAGAACAACATAAGTATATGTGCAATATTAAAAAATCTTTAAGCATGCATATAATATATTTTATGTTAATTTATATAAAATTATTGTAAATATTAAATAACCGCAACTAAGCAATAATGATAACCATCACCATTATAACTACTACCACCGTAATCATTCTATAACTATCCAAGCAATCATAAGTAATACAATATATAATCATGTTAATACATGTAGCTATTCAAAAATATAATAATGACAATAACTATAATGCAACCATTACCATCATAACTATTTCATAACTATCCAAACAACCATAAATACTACAATATATAGCGATGCCAATATATCTATCTATTCAAAAACATCCATAAATAACAACCACCACCACTACTACTACAACCATAATCATTTCATAACCATCCAAGTAACCATAAGTAATACAATATGTATCCATATTAATACATCTATTTATTTAAAAATATAATAATGACAACCACCATAACTACTACCATCATAACCATTTTATAACTATCCAACCACCACCATAACAATCAAATGAATTTTTAATTTTTAAATAATCATGACAAACAATCAACAATTATAATAATAAAATTTTTATAACAAAAAGATAGTTAATAAGTGACTCTACCATCAAAAAAGTAGACCACTAAGTCTGACCGTGCCACATCTCTCTCATGAATTACTGAAATTCATTCATTTGATCTTCATAAGTCTTCATTTCTTCATATGTGGCAATCTTCTCATTGGCTTCAGCAATCTTTTCATTGGCTCTTTCTAGTTGAGATTCAGTAATAGCAAGTCGGTCCCTGAGCTTATTATTATGTGAGCTTGATATGTTGGATGAACTTGAACTTCCAACTTTAATGCCATGTCCCATTCCTCTCAAATATCCTGACTTCTTGTCAAGTATACTAACTAAAATCTGATTTTCTGACCTTTGATCCTTACCTTCCTCCAAAGGTTGTTGCCTTAATTCAATCATTTCATCCTATGAAGTTTTCAAAGATAATTTAGACCTCAAGATAATTTTTTCATAAATAAAAAATATAAAAAGAGTGCACTTATAATTTTTGATTGAGCAATTTCATTAACAAATTCTTGACCATCTTTTTTTGTGTGTGTATTCTTGAAAAGATCAACCGCACTTGAATTCTCCTTATAAATTTTGGTGAGTGACTACATTAAAGTCATCATTCTCTATCCGATCATATACGGAAAGCCAATTTTCCAATCCAACTTCTAGGCATGGAGACTTTTCTCGTGGATTTATACATTTTGCCATTAGCTTCTTGTACTCCTTGTTGAGTGTGTTCTTTCAACGCTTATAATATATTTGAAATATTTTGTAAATATATTTCTTCACATGTAGAGCCGGCCAATCCATAATTTCAAACCATCTCTGAAATAATTAATGATAATATCACTTAAATAATTTTTTATATATTTAATAAAAAATGAACATAACTAATATAAAAATTATAATAACCTTGAAGCATGGATAATAAGTTTCTTTTTGTTTCTCTAGGATTTCTTTTCATTTTCCTACACCATGAAGAAGTGCACATGTCTTAACAATAAATCCAACTCCTCTTGTAAAGTCAGCATCATTCTCCACTGGTATATGTTCTCTTTCACCAAATTCAATCCTCATCTTATGTCCAAGCTATAAAGTTAAACCAAAATTTATCTTTTAAAATTTAAATAGTGAAGCATGTGCAAATAATTCATGCACTAATATAGTAATGAAGGATACAAGTGACAACTTTACTAACTTTCTTATCTAATACTATGCATCGTGATGTGTCACGACCTCTCTTAGACAAGAAAGAATGTAGAAATACAAATATAGTCAATATCAAGCATGCATATAATTATTATATAAGTATAAAATTATATTTATAAAATATAATATTTAGTATCGATATAATCATTCATTTACATACATACATACATACATACATACATACATATATATATAGATACTCACTTTTATTACTCTTTAAAGTAGGAGGACTGAGATCTTTTTTTGGAGTATTTGTAACATAAAAAGTCTCACTACTATTTGGTAATGTAGGCATTATAGATGCTAGAGCTAAAGTAGGCATCATAACAACTTTCTCTTGATCTATTACATCGATATTTGATGAAGATAAACTTCTTGGTCACTTGTATCGGTCTCTTTCATGTCCTGCTATAAATCTATAAAGAAACTAGAAAGACAAACAAATTAAGCAAACAATCATACTTAAAGTCACAAAAAAAAATTATGTACTTAAAATTTGAATACATCACAACTATATAAACACGAAGAACAAAAAAATTGTTGTCGAGCAAGACAACCCAAGAGTGGGGGTGAATTGAATTTTTCAAAACTTAAAATAAATTAGATGCTGTTTTTAAAAATAAGTGATGTGATGGTGTATGCTTTAGTTCTAAGTATGTAAAAATATAAATACAATAGAATGAAGTAAACAAAGCAATCACAAATACTAGAAAATTTATAGTGGTTCGGTGCTCCTTACATCTACGTCCACTCCATAAGGCCCACTTGAGAATTTCACTATAACCTCTCCAAGATTATAGTCGGATAGTTTTTCAAAACTCACTATCCAAAATCTAGTTGATTTTTACATCGGCTCACCAACCACAACCAACCCCTAAACCAACCTTTGGCTTACAATCTAATTTTTAGGCATGGATAAGCTTTCCTCTTAGCTTCAAAATCCTATTGAAGCTAAGTTACAAGAAAGAGGAAAGTTGAACAACAAAAATGAACAAAAAGCTTCTTGGATGAGCAAATAAATTAATGAAGCTTTTTGGAGTCTTCTTGGAGGAAGGATTTTAAACTGTTTGAACTTGTCTTCTCGTAGAATGGAATCACTTGATTTTATGTTTCTTGGAGTTGGGAGTGAAATGCTCTCTTTTCAAGGGCTCTTTTGACTCTTTCACTCGACTTTTTGATTCCTTTCAATGATCTTATCTTCATGTCAATTCCTCTAGATGTTTTGTAGATGATTTTTTATGTTTGGAAGGCTGGAGAATCCTATTTGATCGTTGGAAAAGCAAAAATGATCGTTTGAAAAAGCTACAGAAATTTAGCCATTATGATCACTGGATCGACTTAGTTTTTGACTGGGTCGGCTCAGTCCTAACTGGATCGGCTCAGTTTATAGCTGGATCGGCTCAGTCCCCTAGGTATTGAAAAATTGGCTTTCTGCACTTTTTGTCTTTTGCTTCCACTGAGACTATGTCAGCTTAATCTCAGACTGGGTCGGTTCAGTTTGTGTGCCATACATGCTAAGGATCATTTATGATCCAATCTGCACAGTTCTAGATAGTCTACAGAAACTAGCCGTTGGAGCTCAAGTCGAACCTTAAGTCGACTCGAGCATTAGCTCGAGGTCATTTTCTCTGCTTGTTCCTCAGCTCGAGAGTTTCTGTATGAAGATCAATCTTTCTATATTTTATTGAGACTTCAGCTCGTAGATCTTGAGTCGACTCGAGCCTCTGTTCGAGACTGTGTCGAACTTTGCTTCAAAATTATCATCTTTTGTATTTCTTCTGAGACTTCAACTCAAGAACCTCAAGTTGACTCGAGCCTCTGCTCGAGACCTTGCTCCGAAATCATAATTCTCTAAATTTTTACTAAGACTTTGACTCAAGCCTCCGCTTGAGATTGTTCCTTCTGAAACTTCTGCGTGCCAGTCTGCATATCAGCTCGAGCTAAATAATGAGTCAAACCTTGAGTCGACTCGTGGGCTTCTTATGCTGAAAAATTTTAGTTTACCCAAAAAAATTTTTCTTAAATTCTGGTTTTGGGATATCTTTTTTAAGCCTTGTTTTAGATGTAATTTATACTCCAAATGCCTCCAACTCTTCTCTATCAATTTTCAAATGCACTTATATGGATGTTTTATTTGATACTCTAAAATGTATCCTAAAACATGATCTCATCAACTTTACTAGTTCAAATATATATATACTCAAATATTTTGTTACTCATCAAAATCAATTCTTCGGGTCAACAATCTCCCCCTTTTTGATGATAACAAAACTTTGAGTATATGAGCTAGAAATGTGCAATAATAAATAGACTAAAGATTTAATCCTTTTTGTATTTTCATATTTGGCTCTTCCTCAATTTATGCTTGCATTTTTAATATGTCTTTTTAATTCAAGGTTAAGTTTTCTACTCGTACTTACTAGAATGATAAATTACCAGCATATATCCATATGTGTGTGTCAAACATTAGTATTAAACAATCATATATAAAGTATGTATCATGGCACAAACTCTAAATTTATAATGCACATCATATATGCTAAAAATTTCAATCCTTAACATATTCATGCTTAACACATTTAAGCTAAAAGTTTTAAATTTAACATATTCAAAGTGAATGAATTCATGCTCATATACATATTACTCTTCCTTTTTGTCATCAATCAAAAATATAAAGTTAAGGCAAATGTTCAGAATGAGTGTAAGAGTAAGTGATCATGAGTTTCATTACATTAACAAGATGAGTATTTTAAGCCACCAAAATATACTATGATACAATGAAACATCAAGTTTAAAGCAAGATCAGGTTAAGCAAGTTTACATCTATAAGTGCCAAGTATATAGAGTTAAATATAAGCACAGAGTCAAATACAACCATATACTCCTAATACATAGATCTAAGTATAAGAAGTAGACAGATACTAGAGCCTACGAAGCTACTCATCATCAGATATAATCTCTAATATCTAAGATGAGGCTCGTGAGGTAGAAGGTCTGGCTCTCTTTCTCCTAGTCCTAGCAGAAGGTCTGGCTACCTACAAGGGAGGAGGCCCTCCATGAGTGTAGACTCTAAGTGATGATCTACTTTCACCCATGGATACCTGGATGGATTGATTAGATGACATAGGTAGAGGATGTGGAGGTCGAGGCAAGGCTATCCTAGCCGCAGCATCTGCTGCTGGTGGTGGTATTACACTTGGGGCGAGTCTCTCTATTTTTTCAATCAAACATCCATGACTTCAAGTACTGAAATGATGTCCTGCTACTGTGCCTAACCTAGGCTACTGATTTCTATCATCATCTTAGTGCCTCCAGACTCAACTCTCCTCCTGAGCCGAGCAAGCTACTCAATGATGCTAAAGTGATCAGTGGATCTATCATGTGTGTGCTCCCTCTGCTTTAGAATAGAAAATCTTCAAGAGATAGACCTCATCTCTATCTTACAGTCTCTACTCTCTCAGTTTTTGAATCTCTCTACTGACTCTGGTAGATATCATGTTTGCCAGTCTCTCAATAGATGTAGAGTCAACAGGTGGTGTTTGTGGAAACCTCCCCATGGATGGAGCTCGAGGTGTCGTAGATGTACCGAGGTCAGTGTCAGGTGCATCTCGGGCTGCAACTGGAGTAGAGGGCTCTCCTGCCTCTATAACCCTAGGCGCTCTCCTTTCTTGATCAAAAATGTTCTTGACCCATCTTCCATCCTCTACATGATATTGCATTCTGGTCAAGGCTCTCATGTCATAAACATCATAGTGAGACTGCTTCTTGCTTGCTTCATTCTCTAGTGATACTCTTGCAGTCTCAAAAATCCTAGTCAGGGCTATTCCATAGGGCAAGCACATTTTGTTTCTAGATGTTGTCTTTATCATTTGATGCATCATAATGCCAGATAGATTTATATGAGTTTCTCGAACCATCAAATACATCATGCACAGCTCTCTTTCAGACACAAAGTCATGTCTATCTAATTTTGGAATAAAAATTTTACTAATGATATGATGAAGAACTCTCATTTCCACTGATAGTATGGGTGCCAGTACACATTCTATAATATCATCCCTATCGATAATTAATCTCAAATCTCTCTTTTTGTCAGATAATTTATCTGGCACAAAACCTTCTTTTGTGATACCAAAAATTTGAGCCAAACTCTCCTCAATCACCTCAATTTGTATACCTTTGACTGTACTTATAATTTCAGAAAATCCTCTTTTAAGATTTTAAGAACTCTCTAACCAACTTAGCGTACATGGGGATGTCCATTATATAGAAAGTTTTTCACCCCATCCTACCAATCCAAGTCCCAATAGAAAAATTATAACTTTCAAAAAAATCAAAATCAATTCTTCTTCCCATTGCAATGTTTCTATCGATAGGTGAAGGTGGTGGAGGAGATGAGTTCGGTATACCTTGATCCTATTCAGGTTCTTTCTGAATGGATTCTTCAGAGGGTTAAGAAACCTCAGATGGTTGGAAAGCTGTCCGTTCCATTTGAGCTTTTCTTCTCCTCATCCATTCTTCGGCTCCACTAGTATTGCAAACTTTCCGCACTCCATGTCTTTCTCTAACCATTTTACCCAATGTCGGCCTTTAACTTCACGAATCGAAGAGAAGAGATGGTAGAGAGATAAGAAATACTATTGGATTGGGTTTGAGGGCATGAGAGGCCCTCTGCTCATTGCGATGAAGGTTTTTTAGGACATCGCGATCAGTCACGGATCCGTTTTAACCCCTGTGGCCTCCGACCCTCGAGTCGACTCATGATTTTGAACTAGTTTGCTTGAGTCGACTCGAGCAATAGTTCTAAAACTTTTAAAGTTTCAGAGGAGATTTGTCATTCAAGTAACATCTAGTTATTTTCCTAAATATTGATCATTAATTTTATACATAAGATTTAATTATTTTAGATTTAATTTGATTTACTTAGAATTATGAAGAATGAAATTTAATCAAGTTAATAGCATAGTCCTAAGTCTCTTCTAATAATGCTAAATTTTTCTTCACTAAGGAATTTTGTGAATATATCAGGTAATTGCTTATTAGTACAAACAAATTCAAGCACCACATCATTATTTTATACATGATCTTTTATGAAGTGATGTCTTATCTCAATATGTTTGGATCTTGAGTGTTGAATTGGATTCTTGATTAAATTGATTACACTTATGTTGTCACATCTTATGAATATCTTATTAAGTTTAAATCTAAAATATTCTAATTATTATTTAATCCAAAAAATTTATGCACAACAACTCCAAGTAGCTATATATTCAGCCTTGACTATTGAGAGTGCTACTGAATTTTGTTTCTTATTAAATCGAAAAATTAAATTTACTCCTATGAATTGACATGTGCCACTAGTAATTTTTCTATCAAGTTTGCACCCAGCAAAATCAGCATCAGAGTAATCAATTAGTTCAAATTAAGATGTTCTATCATACCATAGTCCTACATTAAGTATCCCAGATAAGTATCTAAAGATTCTTTTAATAATAAGCAGATGTGATTCTCTAGGATCTGATTGATACCTAGCACACATGTAAACACTAAATACTATATTTGATCTACTTGCATTATGATAGAGAAGTGAGCTTATCATACCTCTATATAATTTTAAATCTACTTTCTTACATTTCTCATCTTTGTCAAGTTTGCAGGATGTACTCATTGGTGTGCCAATTGATCTTGAACTCTCCATCCCAAACTTTTTGAGTATTTCTTTTGTATATTTTATTTGGTTGATGGAGATCTTCTTTTCATTTTGCTTGATTTGGAGTCTAAAGAAGAAGTTCAACTCTCCCATCATGCTCATCTCGAATGCATCCTGCATTAACTTAGCAAATTCTTGATAAAGAATTTCATTAATGGCACCAAAAATAATATCATCCATATAAAATTATACAATTAATAGATTCTCATTTTTTTCTTTTAAGAATAAGGTTTCATCTACATTTTCTCTAATAAATTCATTATCTAGTAAGAATTTACTTAATCTTTCATACTAAGCATGCGGGGCTTGTTTTAGATCATACAGAGCTTTATATAATTTGAATACATGATTTGAAAATGCATGATTTTCAAATTCAGATGGTTGTTCAACATCCACTTCTTCTGCTATATAACCATTAAGAAATATATTTTTTATATTCATTTGATATAATTTAAAATTTATGAAACATGCAAAAGCAAGCAATAGTCTAATGGCCTCTAATCTAGCTACAAGGATAAAGATTTCATCAAAATTAATGTGTTCTTCCTGATTATATTTTTTACTACTAATCTAGCCTTATTTCTTATAATAGTTTCATGTTCATCCAATTTGTTTCTATATATCCATTTAGTTTCAATTATTAGATGATCATTTGGTCTATCGACTAGAGTCCACACTTTATTTCTATTAAATTGATTTAATTTTTTTTGCATGGCACCTATCCAATATAGATCATTTTCAGCTTCTTCTATTGATTTAGGTTCAATTTGTGATATAAAAGCTATGTAATTATTTATATTTCTAAGATAAGATCGTGTTCTTACCTCTTATAATGGATCACTAATTATAAGATCTTTAGGATATCCATATGCATACCTCCATTCTTTCGGCAGCTCCTCTCTTGGATTGTGAGATGACTCTTCATTTTTTTATTCTTTATTATTTTGAGGTAGAGCATCCTTGAGTATTAGATTGTCCATCTTGTCATGAAGATTTTCTGCATTCTTATCTAAAGCATCTTTTTTTCTAATAGATTTATCATTATATTCATCAAAGATAACATGAATTGATTCTTCAACACCGAGAGTTTCTTGTTGAAGACTCTATATGCCTTGCTTGATGAGGAGTATCTTAAGAAGATATCCTCATCGGACTTGGCATTAAATTTTTTTAGATTATCTTTTTCATTTTTAAGTATGAAGCATTTGCAACCAAACATATGAAAATAGTTAATATTTGATTTTCTATCTTTCCAAAGTTCATATGGGGTTTTCTTTAAAATAAGTCTTACTAAAATATGGTTTAATGTGTAACATGTGGTATTTATTACCTCAGTCCAAAAGTTTTTAGGTAAAATACTTTCACATAATATAGTTTGAGCCATTTCTTCTAGTGTTCGATTTTTCTTTTCTACTACTCCATTTTGTTGTGGGGTTCTAGGTACTGAAAAATTATGATCAATTTTTTTTCATTATAAAAGTTCTCAAAGTATTGATTTTCAAATTTTGTACCATGATCACTACGTATGCAAACTATTGATGTGTTCTTTTCATTCAGAACCTTTTGATAAAATTTGAAAAATATATTAAAGGCTTCATCTTTTTATGCTAAAAATATTATCCAAGTGAATCTTATAAAATTATTTATAATTACAAGACCATACTTTTGACCTCCTAGACTAGTAGTCCTTGTGGGTCCAAACAAATCCATATGTAGCAATTCTAAAGATCTAAAGGTTGAAATCATTCATTTTGGTTTGAAAGAATTTCTAGTTTGCTTTCCAAATTAGCATGCATCACAAATTCTATTCTTTTCAAAACTTAGTTTTGGTAATCCTCTTACAAGATCTTTCTTATTTAATTTTGAGAGTAAGTCCATACTAGCATGACCTAATCTATGATGCCACAACTAACTAGCTTCATTAATCTTGGCATTCATTGCCACAAGACATTGACCATTCTTTATGTGTAGATCATCAAGATCCATCATGTAGACATTATTATGTCTATATCCTATAAATATAATGCCATTATCATTTGGATTAGAAATAATACATAATAGAGATTCAAAAATTACTTTAAATTTTTTATCATAAAATTAACTAATGCTAAGCAAATTATGTTTCAACTCATCAACTAGCAATATATTTTGAATAGAAGTAGGAGTGATACGAATGTTACCGATGCCAATGATACGTTCCTTTCTATTATTACAAAATATAACTACTCCTTCTTTAGGCTCAAAAGTGATAAATTAAAATTTATCATCCGTCGTGTGTCTTGAACAGCCACTATCAAGATACCAAAGCATTTTCTTGTCCCAGGCTGCAAGACACTCCTATACAAGAAAATCAAGTTGAGTGTTTAGGTATCCAAGTCATCTTAGGTCCTTTGAAATTAGTACTCATGGTTTCTTCTGAAATTCAAATAATTTTAACTATTTTTTATTTAATTTTCTAAAATCACATGTATAAGACTTATGATCAATTTTGCCACAACAAAAATATGAGATATTTGAAGTAGAGTTTGATGAAACTTTAATAAATAGATTTTTAAATAGTTTTTATTTCTTATAAGATTTAAATCCTAATCCGATCTTATTAAAAATAGCTCTTTACTTATTTAGTAGCATATTTAATTTTTTGAAACTATAGGTAAATTTTTCTACTAATGGTTTGATTTTTGCTATTTCATCATTTAATTTCTAGTTTTCATTAATAAGCAAATTTAATTTTTTAGAAAATATTTTCTTTTAATGAGTAAGTTCTGAATTTAACTTGCTCAAATCTTTATTTTTCAAAGTTACTTTCCTATATTCAGCCATAAGTTCAGAAAAAGTCTCTTATAACTTAACAAAAGTAAAATCTAAGGAGTTTTCAGCATTTACCTCCTCATGATGTACCATCAGGCAAAGGTTGGCTTCATCTTGTGATTCTTTCTTGGAGCTGGAATCCTCACTATCACTCCAAGTGGCCATCATCGTCTTCTTCTTGAGCTTTTTGGATGATTTCTTGAGAAGAGGGCAGTCCATCTTAAAGTAACCAAGTTTCTTGCACTTGAACCAAATTGGTAGCTCCTTTTTTTTCTTACTTGGTTCATCTTTGAAGATTTTTTCTTAAATCCTTGCTTCTTCTTTCTTATAAATCTCTTAAACTTTCTTGGAATCATAGCCAAGTCTTCTCCTTCCTTCTCTTCATCGGATTCCTCACTCTCATCATCCTTGAAAGTAGTTATCTTAAGAGTTATAGTCTTTTTCTTCTTGGTTTTCTCCTCCATGTTTTGCCTCATATTCAATTCATGAGTTATTAAGGATCCAAGAAGCTCTTCTAATGGTAGCTTATTGAGATCTTTAGCTTCTTGGATGATGGTGACCTTTACGTCTCAAGCTTTCAGAAGTGATCTAAGAATTTTATGAACAAATTCACTGTTAGTGTATGATTTACCCAAGCTTTTTAAACCATTGATAATATCGATAAATCTAGTAAATATTTCATAAATAGACTCATTTGACTCCATCTTAAATAATTCATATCAATGGATAAGCATATTTATTTTAGACTTCTTTACTTGATTAATATCCTCATGAGTAACCTCTAGTCTATCTCAAATCTTCTTGGTCGAAACATAAGTAGAAATTCTATTGAATTCATTGGAGTCTAATGCACAATATAGGACATACATGGCCTTAGCATTTAATTCTATCATTTTTATATTATGCTCATTCCAATCCTCTTTCGATTTGAGAATATCATTATCCTCTATTTTGATTGTAGAAGTGTGTGGGCTTTTGATTATCACTCTCCAAAGTTGATAATTAAGTACTTGAATGTAAATACGCATGCGTGCTTTCCAATAAGTGTAATTTATTTCATTGAACAAGGATGGACGGTTGGTCGATTATCCTGCAGCAAGAGATGCACTCATATGGATTGTCATTTGATCTTAACTCTTAATTATTAAATCAAATGAAGTGAATACCAAGCTTTGATACCACTTATTGCCCAATAAGACAACCTAAGAGGGGGGGTTGAATTGAGTTTTTCAAAACTTAAAATAAGTTAGGTACTATTTTCAAAAATAAGTGATGTGATGGTGTATTCTTTAGTTCTAAGTATGCAGAAATACAGAAATATAAATACAATGGAATGAAGTAAACAAGACAATCACAAATATTAAAAAATTTATAGTAGTTTGGTGCTCCTTGCACCTACGTCCACTTCCTAAGGTCCACTTAAAAATTTTACTATGATTTCTTTAAGATTACAGTTGGATAGTTTTCCAAGGCTCACTATCCAAAATCTAATTAGTTTGTACACCGGCTCACGAACCACAACCAACCCCTAAGCCAATTCTTGGCTTACAATCTAATTTTCAAGCTTGGATAAGCTTTTTTCTTAGCTTCAAAATTCTATTGAAACTAAGTTATAAGAAAGAGAAAAGTTGAATAACAAAAATGAACAAAAAGCTTCTTTGATGAGCAAATAAGTCGATGAAGCTTTTTGGAGTCTTCTTGGAGGGAGGATTTTGAACTATTTGAGCTTGTCTTCTTGCATAATAGAATCACTTGATTTTATGTTTCTTGGAGTTGGAAGTAGAATGCTCTCTTTTCAAGGGCTCTTTTGACTCTTTCACTTGACTTTTTCATTTCCTTCAATGATCTTATCCTCATGTCACTTCTTTTAGGTATTTTGTAGGTGATTTTTTATGTTTGGAAGGCTGGAGAATCCTATTTGACCATTGAAGAAGTAAAGATGATCATTTAAAAAAGCTGCAGAAAATTAGTCATTATGATCACTAGGTCGGTTCAATTTTTGATTGGATCGGCTTAGTCCTAACTGAGTCGGCTCAGTTTATAGCTAGGTCGACTCAATCCCCTAGATATTTAAAAATTGGCTTCTTGCACTTTCTATCTTTTGCTTTCATCGAGACTAGGTTGGCTCAGTCTCAAACTAGATCAGTTCAATTTGTATGCCATGCATATCAAAGATCATTTGTGATCCAATCTATATAGTTCTGAGCAATCTGCAGAAACTAGCTGTTGGAGCTCGACTCAAATCTTGAGTCAACTCGAGCATCAGCTCGAGGTCATTTGCTCCACTCATTCCTCAGCTTGAGAGTTTTTGTATGAAGATAAGTTTTTCTATATTTTATTGAGACTTCAACTCATGGACCTCGAGTCGACTCAAGCCTCTGCTCAAGACTGTGCTGAACTTTGCTTCAAAATTATCATCTTCTATATTTCTTCAGAGACTTCGACTCGAGAACCTCGAGTTGACTCGAGCCTCTGCTTGAGATCTTGCTTCGAAGTCACCATTCTCTAAATTTTTATTGAAACTTCAACTCAAGAACCTCGAGTCGACTCGAGCCTCCGCTCGAGATTATTCCTTCTGAAACTTCTGCATGCCAGTCTGTGTATCAACTCGAGCTGAACAATGAGTCGAACCTCGAGTCGACTTATGGGCTTCTTACGCTGAAAAATTTTAGTTTGCCTAAAAATTTTTCTCTTGAATTTTGATTTTGAGATATCTTTTTCAAGCCTTGTTTTAGGTGTGATTTATGCTCCAAATGCCTCCAATTCTTCTCTATCAATTTCCAAATTCACTTATATGGATGTTTTATTTGATACTCTAAAATATATTCTGAAACATGATCTCATCAACTTCATTAGTTCAAATATATATTTCAATATTTTGTTACTCATCAAAATCAATTCTTGAGGTCAATAAAAATCATGAAGATAAAATTTCTTTCATAAATTACTTTCAGTAATGCAATATACATATATAAAAAAATCTTTATACTAATTATCAAGATCATTATCAATGCTTTCATCAGTTTTCATATTATCTTTCTTTTTAGTTACATCATCTTCATCAATGTCCTCTTCATCGCTACCATCTCCTCTAATGTCATCTTCATATTTTTGAACATTAGCTAGTGTGGACCCTTCAATATCATCATCAAATTCGTTAGGATCTATAAAATCTCTATATAATATGTCAAGAGACTCATCACCACTTTCAATAATTGAAACTATTCCATTTGATTGAAATTACTATACTACTTCATCATCAATCCCATCTTCCATATCTATCAATTTTACCTCAGAAAGATTTCATAAATGTCGATATTGCACCTGTTGTACAAGTTGCCAATTACAGCCTAACTTTGTATCATTAATATAAAAAACTTGTTGAACTTGATCTGGTGATACAAAAGGATAATCCTTATACCATCGTGACTTCACATCAATGCTTATGAATTGTTCATCATCTTGTACTGTTCGACTACTTCCAGTGTTAAACCATTCACACTCAAATAGCACCACTATATACTCTTTAAGAAATGTGAGTTGAACAATTCTCTTCAAAAAATCAAAGAACTCAACCATCTTTCATTCATGTTCTCTTTCTACAAGTAATCCACTATTTTAAGTTCTACAAAGATTGTCACGATCTTTTGTGTGAAATTGAACTTCATTCACAATACAACCAGAGTAACATCTTGTACTAGATTTATGTGGATCATTTGCTAATGCCCATAATTTATCTATGGCTTCTTTACATCCTTGGAAATATAATTGAATCATCTACATAATAAATACAAAAATCAAATTATAAATATTTTAAGTTCTTTGCTAAGAGTATTAAATTATCCTATTTGAAAATGAACAACTTACATAGCTTTTAAACCAATTAGAAAATTACTTCTATTGTCACTCACTAATGTTGAGATGACTCACCTTCAATAGTTCTTTCCTATGCATCCTATAAAATATAAATTATTTTAATAGTACTTTAATTAACAATACTAAATTACTTAATAAAATAAATAAAAATAATTTTTAAAAAGTTTTTTACTCTAGGTATTTTGTGATTTCATCATAATTACCTAAGATATACCATTGAGCCATATCCAATTTCTTTTGCAATATTTTAGGTTCGGGCCTAATATATCCAAAAGGATGAGTCATTAAAGAAAACACTCCAAGTCCTCCAGACTATTGGTTTTGGCTTTCATCATAGTTTCTTCCTAGTTGATTGAACTTGGTTTCATCATTCTTGAGATACATTGATAAGAATGTTGTACATTCATTCATAATGTATCGTTCTACAATTGAACCTTCAGGACGAGCTCTGTTACCAACCATATCTTTGAGAGAATCAAGATGCCTTAAGAAAATAAATAAGTAGAAGTTATATAAATTCTTAATTATTTTAGAATACTTAAATTAAAATTGGTAGAAACTATAAATTAATTATCTTTTAAAAAAAAACATCCATCATGAGCCTACTGGTCTGACAGTCTTCACTTGCTTGGATAAGTGAATAGCTAAGTGTACCATAATATCGAAGAAGGCAGGAGAAAATATTTGCTCTAACTTGCATAAGATCATAGGTATGTTCCTCTCCAATCTTTCTACATCCTCTATTTTCAAGATCTTTGAACAAAGTTTCTTAAAAAAATCACCTAATTCAAATAATGCTTGGCTAACTTCTTTACGCAAATAGCCACGAACTCCAGCTGAAAGAAGTCTATGTAGAAGAATATGACAATCATATATCTTCAAGCCTGTCAACTTATCATCTTTAACACATCTTGATATGTTTGAAGCAAATCTATCAGAAAACTTGATAGAATTCAAGAACTTTAGAAAAGCTTTCCTGTCACTTTGATATAATATATAACATGCAGGTGACTTTTTCAATTTGTTGTTCCCTTGTTGCATCCACAACTCTTTTCTTATTTTCATATCCCGTAAATCTTCACGAGCATTCTCTGTATCTTTTGTTTTTCCTGTAATGTTTAACAATGTTCGAAGCACATTATCACATATGTTTTTTTCTATGTGCAAAACATCAAGAGTATGTCTAATTTTGAGTTTTTCTTAATATGGCAACTCAAAGAAAATGATCTTCTTAACCCAATTTTCTTCACCACTACCATGCTTTATTTTTCTCTTACTTGGATGTTTCCCAAATTTGTCAAAGACATCTTCCAAGCGCTCTAACCATTGCAATACTTGTTCTCCTGATAATTCTGGAAGTTCTGAATGGTGGTCAACTTTATCATTAAATGCAACTTTATTATTATGCCAAGGGTGTTCTTCAGGCAAATAACGATGATGACCCATATAGCCTATCTTATTTCTTAACTTTTGTGAATCAATTATATCAAGGCATACAAGACAAGCATTATAGCCTTGAGTGACCCATCTAGATAAATAACCATAAGCTATAAAATCACTTATAGTCCATAAAACTGCTGTATGCATTTGAAATCTTTTACCACTATAAGAATCATAAGTTTCCACACCTTCATCCCATAATTGCTTTAATTCATCGATCAAGGGTCTCATATAAACATCTATATCCTTTTCAGAAGAATGTGGGCCAAGAATCAACAGTAACATGAAATAAAATGACTCTTTTTTGAACATATAAGATGATAAATTATAAGACACAAGAAAAATTGGCCACATGCTATAAGAGTTACTCATATGATCGAATGGATTGAATCCATCACTAGCCAAAGCAAGTCTCACATTACAAGAATCTACTGCAAATTGAGGATATTGCTTATCAAGCTCCTTCCATACAGGAATATCGGCTGGATGCTTCATGATACCAACCTCTTCAACACGCTTTTCACTATGCCATCTCATGTATGAAGCTGTCTTACTAAACATAAAGAGTCTTTGCAATCTTGGTTTTAATGAAAAATACGATAGTATTTTGTGAGGAACTTTGGTACCCTTGTCATCATCAAACTTCCATCTTGGTTTCTTACATATTGGACGGCATTTTTTCATTTCATATTCCCTCCAAAAGAGCACACAATCATACTTACATACCTCAATACATTCATAACCCAATCCTATACTAGATAGAAGTTTTCTAGTCCATAATATGATGAGAAAAATGATGCACCTTCTGGTAGCAACTCCTTTAAAAAATTGAGCAACATATCAAAGGACTTATTAGTCTATTTATTGAGAATCTTTATGTGGAGCAACTTGACAATAAAAGATAATAATGAATACTTGGACCCTGAGTATAGTTCATGTTGTGCATCCTTAATTAATTTATCAAGAGATGAAAATTCGGCCTGTGATCCACTAATTGCATCATCAAATTATTGTGCTTTCCTCGTTTCTTCCAATAACTCATATAAATCATCTACCAAGTCTTCATTAAATTTAGCACTGTTCATCATTTCATCATCGATATCATTATCACTATTATGTATTGGTATTCTTTCTTCATGCAAAGTTCAATCTCTATAAGTGAGTGAAAATCCTCACAAATGTAAGTCACGTTTCACTTGACTAAAGATTTTGTATATCCCATTATTGCAATTATGGCAAGGACAAAAAATCATATCATCCGGACGCCTCATAGTTTTTTTTGCATATCCTACAAAAAAAAAATTCACATTATAAATTTCTTTTAGAGTATAATTAAGAATTTTAATATCATATTTTTATTAAAAAAATTAAATACTAATAAAGAGAAAGATATAAGAACCCATTACAACTCGCCATAATTTAAAGAAACAACTATTATTCCACATATTATTATAATATAATAATTATATATTATTATATTATTATATTTCTACAATCATATTACAATAATAATATATTATCATATATTATTTTTTAATTTCTTAATAAAAAATTATTATCATCAAGAATCTAATTCTTGTTCATGTCCTATAAGAAATTTTTTACATAGTAAACTTTTTTTTAAAATACAACTAAGAATTAAAAAAATAAAAATTAGATGAACATTGCATCAAGATAAATAAGCACTGCACCTCTTCTATTAGTATATTTTTTTACCATAAAAATATGGACAGCAATAATTCACCTGCATATTTCCAAAAAAAAATTAGATAAAAAAGTTAGAATAAGAAAAAAAGTAGTGAAAAAAAATCTGGCCTCGCTTGATGGCAGAGAAGGATCGAAAAATAGGGACCAGTTGGTCTCTCTACTACTGGATAAAAAATAAAAAATAAAAAGGTTGGAGGACTGAAGTAGGATTTTGGGTGTGGGTGATCAACCAGAGCAAGGGGCTCGACATCCGTCGGCACCCGGTGGTAGAGGAGGGTACCCACCCTCAAAAGTGATCCAAAAAAAAAAATGGATGGCAGAGGAGGGGGACCGGTCGGAGGTCTCTCTGGATAAAAAAATAAAAATGGATGGCAGAGGAAGGGGATCGGCTCGACATTCATCGGCATTCGGTGGCAAAGGAGGGGGATCGATGGCATGGTTCTGGGCAGCGGGTGAAAAGCCAAAGCAGGGGCACCAGCCTAAAAAATGATCCAAAAAAAATAATGGCCGGTGGCAGAGGAGTGGGACCAGCCGGATGCTATGCGGTTCTAGGTGATGGGTGAATGATGGTGGAAAAGTTGAGGGAGGCGCGAAGGCGTGCGAGCAGGGGAAGTGGGCCATGGTGGAGGTAGAGAGTGGGATGGGCTTTCTCCCATCTGTAAATCAGAAAAAAAAATCGAAGGACAAGGGTACAATTGAGAGGTCGATCGGAGGGGGATGCAACAGATGGTGGCGCGAGCGAGAGGGCATGGTCGTTACCTTGGCAGCGTGCCTTTCACTTTACCGGAGCCATCGGGAGGAAGACGAGGGCGGTAGGATTTTGGGAGCGGTGGGGAGGGGAGATGGAGAGGTGGAGGGATTTTGGGGCTTTTGGAGCTCTAGGAGGCGAATGAAATGGGCGCATATCCACGGAGGGAAAAAAAAATACATTTTTGGTACCTATTTAACATCTAAGAGTATTATACCAAAAGATAATTTTAAATATTTTAAAAGTATTATATAAAATAATATTATAATTTTTGTAACTTTTTTGGTATCTATTTTAATATTTAATATTTTTCATAATTTTTAAACAATATATATAATATTTTTTATGATAAAATATTTATTATAAAAATATGTAAATTTAAGTTTCTTTATAATGATACCTTTATAATGACATCTCATTAATATTTTGTAAACAAAATGATAGTATTTTGTATAGCCATTTTCAACAAAAATTTAAGAAAATATATAATAACTTTTTTATGATAAAATAATTCTTATCAAAAAAATAAGAATAGAAGGGAACAGAAGAAGGAATTATTTTTAAACAAACAAATCTTTTCACAAGAAAAGAAGGGAACAAAAGAAGGGATTATGAATTAGCGGGAGGATTTTTTGTGACAAAATTATTATTTTGTTACAATAACTCATGCCTTTAGTGACAAAAAGAGATTTAGTCATAAAAAAGTTGATTTTTAGTAACAAAATTATAATTTATTACAAAAATCTTTTTTTAGTGATGATATTTTTTTGTCACAAGTGGATAATTTTTAGTGATAAATTATTTATCACAAAAATATATACATTTTCATCACAAATATATTTTCATCATAAATATATTTTTTTATGATAAAATTATTATTTTGTTACAATAACTCATCTTATAGTGACAAAAAGAGATGATGTCATAGAAAAAATTAATTTTTTATAACAAGATTATGATTTATTATAAAAATCTTACTTTTAATGACGATATTCTTTTGTCACAAATAGAGACTTTTTAGTAACAAATTATTTATCACAAAAATATATATTTTCATCACAAATACATTTCGCATCAAAATCTAAAAGATTATGAATTGGTGGGAGGATTTTTTGTGATAAAATTATTATTTTATTGCAATAATTCATCTTCTAGTGATAAAAAGAGATTTTGTCATAAAATAATTAATTTTTTATGATAAAATTATAATTTATTATAAAAATCTTATTTTTAGTGATGATATTTTATTTTATCAGTAAAAATTTGTCACAAAAAAAATATTTTTTTTGTAGTGTGTGGCATTATGATGTTGCTGCCTATGTGCGGAAGGGCTGTTTGTGTTGGCCTATCATAGGGAGGGTTGTGATTGTGAATAGTCCAAATGCCTGGATGTTAATGTCTTTGGATCCAATTTATGGTAATTAAGTAAATATGATATGATAATGTCTATGGATCTGATTTATTATACTAAATTATTGCTGACTTAGTGATGTATGATATGTACATTGATCCTATCATTATAATATTATGACATCTGTATTGGAACTACTAAGTCATGTTGGCAATGTTTGTATGCTAGATTTGTTAGACAAATGTTTAATTACTAGCTTGATGGCATAAAAATTTTAGTAGTGATGTTTATTCCTATAATTTTGCTCAAAATTGTTATTTTACTGGTATGTGCATGTGGGGGACTGGGCTGTTGGCTCATATTTTCATATTATTATTATTTTTTAAGAGCCACAGGATAACTAGCCTCATGATATCGATCTGGGATTATGGAGAGTATTAGATAGACTTTGTATTTGATACCAGATGTATATGATCTTTATTTTATGGACACTTATTTATTTATTAAATAATTTTTTATTTTCCATTATAGAAGTTTTGGTTCAGACTATCAGGTCATTAAGATTATGCCCTTAAGGAGGTGCACTGTGTCACCTGTGTGTGTGTCTATATATATACACACATATAATGAAAAATATAATGAAAAATATGTATATAGGTTATATAAGGCATACAAGACGGAACTCATTAATATAAGGCCAATGCTCTTGTATTTATTCAAACACGTCGACATAAATTAATTTTCCATTCAGCAATCTTTCGTATAAATTTGTTAATTAATTAATAATTAGTCAGAGCACAAAGTAAAATGCCATACCTGCATCGCGCGCCCATCACCCAAAACCACGAAACAGACCACAACAACAGCTTTCCAGTGCAACAAATCAAAATAAAGATCCAGTAACGCTGATGAAAGAAAGCCATAAAGGAGAAAACCGTAAGGATGATATTCTAATTCAATGTTCTCAAGATTTCAAATCAAAAATTTCCCACTGGAGCTCATATATGCGCTGTCAGTTGCGTATATGGCAATACCGAGTACCGCGTCCATGCATTCTCATGTATAAGATCTATGTATACCGACCAAACACATTCATGCATTTCTCACGTATAAGATATCCATGGTTCCTCCTTATAACCAAAACTTTGGCTTCCCTTCAGTCGTACAGTAGTGCCATAGCAAATTTTCCTAAAATATTATCTAGGTTCAGCCACTGCAGATGAACATTATTTCAAACCATAAACGCTGGTCCTGCACGTAAATATATGGTCTCGCATCCTTCTCCTATAAATTCCCCCACCCGACCCCGTCTCCACCAACTTCTTACCTTGTTGTCCTCGTTATTACTGTTCTCTTCTTGCTATTCACCACCATTTTACTCTCAAGCAATGGCTCCCTCGTCCCCGAAGCCACCATGCGCTTCCTCCTCAAAGTCCCCGCGCCCTTCTCCTCCTTCGTCAGGCTCAGCAAGTTCCGTGGTGCATCATCAAGCGAACAAACGAAGTGCAGAAAGAACCAGATCCATAAGGGAGACTTTCGCCCGGGCTTATAGGAGCCAAGCCTATTTGTGCACCAATTGTGGCAAACGATTTTACTCTCCGCAAGCACTAGGAGGACATCAAAATGCACACCACCGGGAGAAGAAGCTCAAGCAGGATAATTTGCTATGTGCTCGACCAATGCCGAGGTATCCTTTTCCATTCAACCCACCTTCCTTTAACCGAAATGATGTTTGCCAACTAAACCTAAAGCCAGTACTCCAATACTCTAACGAGAGAAACTTATCCTCTCAGCCAAGCTTGAACTTTAAGGAGACGGGCTTCGCGCATCCCTACCTCTCAAACCCTTTGAATGATCCAAACACGGTTGCTAACTATACAATCCCTCATACCATCCAGATTCCTTCATTTCCCTTTGGCTTTGATCCAAAAGGTCATGAGACCGTTCTTGTGACTTTCACTGCCCCTAGTGAGTTCTCATCTTCATTTCCATCAAGTGCCTTTGATCCAAAAGGTAATACGGCCCTTGATGCTTTCACCCGCACTAAGGAGTTCTCATCTCTCCCAGATCCAAATATTGCTTCAAGGAACTCTGCTTTTCTCCGGAATCCTAGTACTGCTGAGAGGAATTTGGCGCCCCGTTTAAAGGAGTCGGTGCCGATTGCAAATCGAAACCCTCGCTTGGGAATGGTGGCACCTCCTCCATCTGGAGGAAACAATGGTGGCAGGGTAACGCATTACCTTCGGGGTACCTCGGTGGCCCGTCCTGCGATGGCAGCTGGTGGTGTTGGCGATGGAGAAGAGTCTAACACTATGGGCTTGGACTTGGATCTGCATCTGTAGAAGATTTCAACTTATTCTGAAGTGTGGTGAAGTAAAGGTTTCTTTTTTTTTTGGGTGGTTGATGGTGTCTGCCGATTCTTAAATAGTTGGTCGAGGCTGGAATCCTCAGGGCAAGAACAGTGGAGATCGTGAACAATCAAGTCTTGTTGGTTTTTAGGCTTTCTTTCTCTTTCTTCTTCTTTTAAGCCTTGTTTTGTTTTTGTATTTGAGATTGTCCTTTCCCCGACGAAACGATATTGATATTGTCATTGAAAGAAGATGAAGGTTTTATCTATTGAACTGTGATTGGAGCAATTCTTAGAAAGGAAGCTATAATATAATGGTGGATGATGTCAATGCAACACAAAATTTTATTTTTGCTTGCTTGATATATAACCTTTGCATAATTTTTATTTATGATTCTTGTGAGAGTCAAGCTGCTGATGTTTTCATCCTTCATCCTTTGTACAAATCTTAAACATCAAAGAAAAAACAAATAGACCTACTTATGTTAAAGGGATCGGAATTCAACTTCCATATTCATCATTTTCTAAGGGTAAAAAAACGAAACTTGTCAAATTCACTATGAAACATTTGCAATAGAAAATGTTTCATACGAACCAGATCGTGACACAAACATCATTATTGACATTCAATGACTCAGAACATGATTTTTCTTGCTGTTATTTTGTAAGAAATTTGAGATATCAAAAATAAAAATCAGTTATGAATGATGAACAAAAAATGGTTAATTTTTTGGAACTATATATTTTCAGCTTCTGTTGTCCATAATTTATAAGTACCCAATATCTCACCAATGCAAACAATGAATGTAGGACTAAATACATGTTTGGACATGTTTAAACTTTAGAATCCTTGTTAGATGAAGGATCCAAATTCAATCAAATCTAATCATAAGTACTATAGCCTACCAGTGGTCAATCTTAAAAGAGTATATTCTCTAGGCATAATTGGGCCAAGAAATAGGTCGATCTACTCTAACATCATTTGAAATGACCCAAGGCTTCACCCAAAAGAGCAAGCATAATCTATTTAAGAATTTTATAGCCCTATACAAGTAGCCCAGGTCTTCCTGGGACGGGTCCTTACACTTTAAACTTTTCTTTTCTTTATTCTTCTTCATTGTGCATAGTGCCACATTAGTTTTTATTCGTTCATAAACTGCTAATGATTTCCCAAAAACCCAAGGTATAATGATGAAAGGAAGAAGAGAATAAACAAAAATTGTCCTAATTGTCTTCCTAGATAGTCCAGCTTGCTCACAAGTTCTTTTTAAAATAACAAAAATATAAATTTGCATGAGGATTTGTAGAATAAATTAACAATAATATTGACTAGTCCTTTATGTTCACATATAATATCCAAAAGGTAACTTTTTTTTTTTTAATTCTTCTGTATGGTTGAGATTTTAGCTCTATAGTGGTCTTCACAAAACAATTAAACAATAAGATTTTGGGTAGATCAAGTCTTCGCACTTCCTCATAACAGTCCTAGTGTTGCTAAAGCTTGTTTGTTGAGATGAGCTCCGATGCCGCTCCTTCTTAGATGTGCTCCCGCACCTCCCCACCCACGCCCCCTCAAGACCTTGCCGTACTTTCTCCTCATCGAATCATTCCAGAAATGGAGATCAGGCCTCACCACATGGCCTTCAAACAATTTTTTTTTTTTTTTTTTTGATGTAACTGAGCTAGAGAAGCCTAACTCAGAGAATATTATATAAATATACTTGTTCATACATATGTGGTTCCATGCAAGGTGGTGGTATTACAAGTGACTGTGATGTATATAGTGGGTGCAGGTATTTCGGACAGTCTCGAAGCATTGAGACTTACAGCAACATGAAGAAACCAGGTTTGAAACAGGTTTCAGATTTTGTGGTTTCAGTTACAGGGCTTTTCGCATGGCTGTGTTTAGCAGTGTTTTGCGAGGATCAACATGGTTCCCAGGATCCGCTATTCTTACGTTAAACTCCGGATTTCAGCAGCTGCGACCTGACATCAATTTTTAGCACAGGTGTATGACCAATCCTCACAATAGGCAGAGAACTTTGTTCGCAGATTTGAACTATCACTCAGACTTGAACTTCGTCACTCTGATTCATCCTCTGGACAACCTGCCACAAGCGAAAGCTGGCCACGCTCATTAACTTTTCGTCATCTTTTCTTCATGTCTGCTCCATAAGACTACCTCGACATCTTTCAAGCGTAGCCTGTGAATGAGTTGTCACTTCAAAGGATAACTTCACCTAATTAGTTAACTGGAAGATATCAGCAAGACTTTACTTCAACAATGCAGAGTATCTGTAACTGGAGCTATTTCGAATAGAATCTTCAGAAGGTGTTTTTAGTGGCAGGTGATCATAATGAGACCTGAAGCTAGACTTCCCTACTGAAAGTATTCTGCATAACATGGCTGTCCAATATTTTTTTAATAGATCGTGTCACCTGAGAAATAGCATCAGCGTCAGCTTGTGAATAATGGGTTGCCCAGTTCAGAAATAACTTAGCAATTTGTTGGACTACAGACTTTAATAGATAAGCATGGAAGTCAAAACAACGTTTGTTTCTCTCTTTCCATAAGGACCATAATCCTGCTGCTAATAGCATGTCCAAACCTTATTTAAGTTTCATCCTGCCACGGTCTAGTCTCCATGTTTTCCAAAGAATCTCAAGGGAATTGGGTAGGTCTTCTCGATAGAAGTCTTTCAAGAGCATGTGCCAGATAGTTCTAGAGAATGTACATTGCATAAAAAGATGATCTGTTGTTTCTATGGCAGCATCACAAAATATACAAGTATTTCTTCCTTGCCAACCTCGTTTGATATGGTTACTCTTGGTTAGGATTTTATCATGATAGGCAAAGTATAAAAAAAAATTTATTCTCTCCGGGATCTTAATTTTCCATATGACAGTACTGATAAAAGGTTTAATTCCTCCGTCCGTTAAGAACCTGTAACATGTTCCTGTGTGAAAAGTTTTACCAGAGAACCATCTCCATTTAACTGTGTCTGGTTGGTCAGTGAGCTGTATTGTTGACAGGCATTGTTGGAATGAATGGAGTTCAAGGCATGTGAGCAGTCTCATAGGAGTTAGACCTTGACTATACGAGAATTCTTCAAGGATCTCGGCCACAACAGAATCTTTGTTGGTTGAAAGAGAAAAGATTTGGGGAAATAAATCTTTTATTGGTTGATCAAATAGCCAAGCATCATGCCAGAATAAAGTTCGCCTACCATTTCAGATCTGAAATTTCACCAAATTGCTGAATAATACTTTGGTCTGTAATACACTTTTCCAAAAAACTGATACTTCCCGCTGGATATGGGATTGTAGAGAGACTGATTGCATTTTGTAATAACCTCTTTCCACAAGAAGCTGCCAAGGTTTGTTTGATTCAGTAGAAAGCTTCCACCACCATTTACAAATTAGGATCTTATTGAGTAATTTAAGATCCAGAATTCCCAATCCTCCATATATTTTAGGACGGCAGGCCATGGACCATTTGATAAGATTTTTTCCTGACTTCCCTTTCTCCATACCATTCCACAGGAAATTGCGATGAATTTTATCAATCTGTCTGATGACGCCCTATGGCAGCAGGAAATTATGCATCAAGAAGAATGCAGTTGGTGAGATAATAGAATTAATCAGTGTCACTCTTCCAGCAATGGATAAGAATTTTTCCTTCCATGTCGCAAGTTTTTTCATTATTTTTTCAATACAAGGTATCCAGTCCGCTAACTTTAATATTTTAGGATGCAGTGGCATACCCAAATAAGTCATTGGAAATTTTTCAATCTGACTACCTAGCATCGCTGCAATATGATTTAGCTGAGCCTGCTGTAATCCGATGCCCACTATTGTCGATTTCTCAAAATTGATTTTTAGTCCAGTAAGTAGTTCAAAGGAGTATAGGATGAATTTTAGGGAGGTGACATGGTTCTTTTGAGGGCTACAGAAGATTAATGTATCATCAGCAAATTGGAGACTCTGAAATTGACCTGAAACTTCTTTTGTGCTAATCCCACCAATCATCGATCCATTTGTCGCTAAAATAAGAATTTTATTCAAGACGTCTGCAACAAGATTGAAGAGATGAGGCGACAAAGGGTCTCCTTGGCGCAAGCCCCTGCAGTGTTTGAATGTTCTCCCAGGTTGTCCATTAGTTATGATGGAGGATTTAGCCGTCGAGATGGTTTCTTGGATCCAGGTAAACCACCTTCTACTAAACCCTCTTGCACTCAGGAGGTCAATCAGGATAGGCCAGGCAACATTATCAAATGCCTTCTCAAAATCCAATTTATAAACAAACCCTATTGACTTGGTTTTGTATGCTTGAGTAATAATTTCTGCAGCTGTAGCAAATGTGTCTGCCAGATATCTCCCTTTAATAAAAGCTGACTGGTTAGGTGAAATTAATATATCCATCTTCTTGGATAATCTGATCGAGAGCACTTTAGACATAATCTTTACTATACCATTCATCAAACTAATCGGTCGATAATCTTTGGATGTGCAGTTTGCTTCTTTCTTTGGGATCAGAGTGATGTAGGAGTAATTAATTCATTCCAAACTTGTTCGATGATCAAAGAAGTCTTGAAAAAAATAAAGCAGGTCAGGTTTAATGACATTCCAATAACGTTTGTAGAAAGCGAAATGAGAACCCA
This sequence comes from Cocos nucifera, assembly GCA_006176705.1. Classification (NCBI taxonomy): domain Eukaryota; kingdom Viridiplantae; phylum Streptophyta; class Magnoliopsida; order Arecales; family Arecaceae; genus Cocos; species Cocos nucifera. The sequence continues at coordinate 93,123 of QRFJ01000307.1, forward strand.
TCTGGATCCGGTGCTTTTTGTGAAGCCATTTGGAAGATGGCAAATTTAATTTCTTCCTCATTGAAAGGTGCATCTAACTTCTGTAGATCAATTGGTCCTTTCGGATAAACGGTCCTCCAGTCTGTATCAACACTAGGCGCTGCTGAATTTTCCAAAAGGTTTTGATAATACTCTCGGAAATGATCTTGAATTTCTTTTTGATTTGTGATAATTTCTCCATTTTGAAGAAGTTCATAGATGACATTTTTTCTCCTCCTATTACTTGCCCACATGTGAAAAAACTTTATATTTTTATCTCCATTATCGAGCCATTGGATATGAGAATGTTGCTTCCATAATATCTCTTCTTGTTCAAGTAACAGATCCAATTCTGACTTCAGGGTGCATCTCTCGGCAATTTCGGGCTCCAGTAAGTTCCTGGTTTCTTCTTGTGCATCAAGGATATTAATCATTTCCAAAATTTGATCCTTCCTCAAAACAATATTTCCAACTCTGTTTCTATTCCAAAGCCTGAGTTTAGATCTCATTGATCGAAGTTTTCTGACGAGAGTTGTGGTCAGGTCATCAGATCTTGCTTCTTTTTCCCACCAGAGTTGAATCAAATCATCGAATCCTGCAATGGTGATCCAGAAGTTTTCAAATCTAAATGGTTTGTTTAGAAAATGCATACCTTGTGAGTTGTTGTAGGGTTGAAGCAGGAGGGGAATGTGATCAGATGTGGTTCGAGCTAGGATGGTGAGAGTTGCTAGAGGAAATTTATTGAGCCAATCAAGGGAGACAAAGCAACGGTCCAGCTTTGCCATAGAGGGTTCCTCCCTGAAATTTGTCCAAGTGTAGAGTCTGTTTGGGAGTTGCAATTCTATTAGAGCATGGGAGCTAATAAACCTGTTGAAAAGTTTAGAGGTCTTCTGTATCTTGTTTATTTCCTTGCGTTCATAGGAGAATCTTACTGCATTGAAATCACCAATCAGAATCCAGGGTAATGTATTGGTCACTTTTAACTCGTTGAGCTCATCAAAGAATGCCTGACGTTCTTGCTGATTGTGAGGTCCATAGATGTTGGTGAGTATCACAGAATAGTTGGAAGATCGACAAGTAAGATTGATTGTTAGTGAATAAGTGCCCTTTTTTATGAGGAAGCCGTCAAAAGAACTGTGAATCCAACAAATAAGTAAACCACCTGCAGATCCTGTAGCATCTAATGAATACCAGCCGTCGAATCTTTGGCCACAGATAAGATTTTTCAGTCGTTGATTCACATGGTTTTGTTTGGTTTCTTGTAAGCAAACCACAGTGCATTTTGAACGACTAATGGTTTCTCGAATAACCCATTTTTTCCTCGGTCTGCCTGTTCCTCTCGTGTTCCAGCTAAGTAGCATTGCATATGAGTAATGAACATAGGAAAATCCAAAATAAAAGGCTAAGTGCTGAAAGGATTATCCAAAATACAACTGCAGATCGTGATCACCTTCCTGCAACCCAAGCAGAAAACAACAGAAAGATCCCATTACTATATGGGATGGAGTACAGGCAAGCTTCATAGTTGAAGGTACTGAGTAAAGACTGAAAACATGACCAAAAGGGGTTCTTATTAACCCTCACAAAAGTCTCTAAAGAAGATGATATCATTTGACCTCCTTAGTGAAACGCTTTATCCTGTCACCACATCTCTGCATCTCTAGGCTCTTCAGTTTCTCTATTGGATAAAATGGACCATTCTCATTATATAATAATCCACATAGTTTTCCCATTTCAGTAATTTACGCTGCTGTGAGAGAGTTTATGAAAAGTACATCCGATGCGGTGAGTGAGTCCTCAATTAATCCGAGCGATTTGATTTTTTTTGTTCTCAATCGGGCACTGTGTTTGTGGTGTGGCATCTCAACGTCTGATATCCCTTTTTTAACTATGCCAGGTACGGTGCATTGACGTAGCTTATCTTCATGTGGTAGTTCCTTGCGTTGGGGTAGATTATTGAGACCCCCGAGGATTCTGGAGAAAACTTGCTTCAGAGGTATTGTCGCATCAGAGCGTGTAGCTTGGTTAGTAGGGCCAGTTTGACTTTGAATGTCTTTTTGAAATTCAAGTGGCAACCCGTTAAAAGCAACGGATTTTGTGGCTTTTGTTATCCATATAGCCGTTGGGTGGATATGGATGAATGATATATTCAATTTTGAATTAGACATCTTGGAATGAAAGCCTATGAGTAGGTTAACTGTACGTGTTAACCAGGTAACTGGCTGATTGAGGAAACTCTGGAGGAACTTTTGAGAACAGTCGGCTTTCTCTATTATCAGAGATTTTGAATCGGGTCCTCCAGCGAGAATGGAATGGGGTCCTCCAGTGAGAATGGAATGCGGTAGCATAAAGCTCTTCAGACTGAGTTCATGGCTACCTTTTATCTGAGGTCTCAGAGCAGTAGATTCGCTTTCCATTGGACTGCCTGTATCAGATTGTGGACGTCTTCTATTTTCAGGCTGGAAAGATCCACCTCTTGAACCAGGTCCAAACCAGTATTCGCAGTCATCACCATCTCCATCTGAATCATCATTGGATGGGGTATCTGGAGGAACCTGATCTAAAATAAAATTAATTTTAATTTTAACATTGTAATTAAAAGGACCGACAGTCACATTAACAGAGTCGGGGATGTCTTCAATTTCCTCGCAAAAGAAGTCAAAATCGAAGGAAGTAAGGTCTTCCCATTTTAAACAACTCTTGCTGGCTCTGTGAGGTAACCCAAAACCTGCAATGATCGTTGCCACTGCACGAGAGTTCCAGCAAACCAGAGGAAGATTGAGCAGACTAGCACTAACCTTGAGTTTGAGTTCATGAGGAATTCCACCTTTGAAAGGGTCCCAATGGCTTACCCAAAGCTGGAATCCATTACCACGGATTCTACCGCCGACCATTAATTGGTGGACGATTTCTCTGGAAGGGCAGGCGATAAAGATGTATTTGATTCTGTTAGTCGTCGTGTGTCCAAGTGCCCGCTGTAATTTGCTTTGCGGGAGAGGCGATACTGCACATCATCTTCTTTGATAATGCGTCCAGATGCCTTCCACAAAAGCAACTCGATGTACATAGAGTTCTGTGTCTTCTGTTTCAGTGGAAACGGTGAATGAAAGCTTTACTGAATCTGACATGGTAGTTGATTTGGCTCTCTGAGGTCTGTTGGTAGTGTTCCTGAATTCTCTCTTTGCCTAACAGAAGGTCGGATGGAGGATTTGCAAGTGCGAGTTTTGTGACCGAAGTGCCTACAGATGAAGCATTTATAGGGTTTCGACAAAGATTACTTAGTGTGATCTTTATCACCGCATCTGAAACATAATCCTTCCGGAATGGTTTAGGATGAACCGGCGATCTGCTGTGAGCGGCTCTTGACGTTGTAGACGGCGGGGAGATATGCGCCACCTTAACTCCTACACGTAGAGCTTCGGCGTATGACCGATACTGCACTTTGCTGGGGTTTCTACCATGATTACCTGAAATAGATGAGATATCCTGATTGCGTACGGAATTTATATGGTCCCCGATGGGAGGAGTGGGGCCATATCTTTCTTGGTGGTGGTTAGATGTAGTTTGCCGTACTCGAAGGGACGGTCGTCGGCTCCGACGATAGCTTCTTTCGGCTGTGTTTATGGGGCGAAAGGAGTCGGTAAAAGTATTTTGTTGCCGGCTGGATGGAACGTTTTTGAATGCCTGAGGATGGAGTTATCGCCGATTAAATGGCATCGCTTTCAGCGGCTCATAGCTCGAGGAAGCGGGAAGGGAGGACGAATGATTCATGTGTCGACGGACCTGAAACAATTTGTATGGCGATACTCGTTGTAAGTCATTGAATGGTCGAAGAGGTGACGCATCGATGAAAGGTGACGCATCGACCCGCTCAGTGGCTTCTTCCCCAGAGGGACAGCATTTGCTCCCGTAGCAACAGGGCGTTTTCTTCTTGGTGAACGTTGAGGTAACTGACCTTTCTTCGTAGTATGTTTCAGAAGGGAACCAACATGCTTCCAATGGTTGTCATTTGGTTCTGTGAATGGTTGCAGGCTCGTCCATGGATTTTGAATGAGGAAGGAGGGGTGAGAGAAGTGGAAAGTAGATGGGGAAGTGGAAGGTGGGAAGCGTGCCAAACTAGGCAGTGAGTATAGTGGCTGGTGAACGGATCTTGTCTTCCTGCGACGATGGGGATGGGTTCCAGTGGGGAAGAGAGGATTCTCTATCGCCATGACCCTTTCTCTTATCCTCTCTCATCTTCTTGTTCTTGGTGGCCTTCAAACATATCCATCATCACTTCATACTATTAAAAAACCTCGCTTTTGGAAACCCCCACCACCTAAGGGCTGAGGAGAATTCTTCATGTAGAAAATATCCTATACCCAAGAGCCAAACCACTCCGAGAGTAGAAGGAAAATACGATCATCCCATTCCATAAAGGAATGGTGGTAGCGTCTAGCCTCTGCTGCAGAAGTCATGGAAGAGGGCTTGCAGTTCATTTCTCCTTCTCTGGTTCAGAAAAGAAAATCCTGTTAGAAATAAGTTCATAGGAATTTTGGTTTGATAGAGGAAGAGAAGAGATGAAGTAAGGAAAGAGAACATTTTTTTTTTTTCAAAATGTACTACTTCATACTGCAGAAACCTCTTTTATTTATAGTGCAAAGAAAGTAGGTTTACAAGGAAATAGGATTAAATATTGATAAAAATAATTGTGTACCTATTTACCCATTCAACAAACTAGGTAACAATTTAAATTTCAAATTTAAATTATTTCTTACTTTTTTTTTATGTCACCCTCTTAATTTAAATTTGTGAAACTCTAAGTTATCTTCGAAAGTTGCAGAATTTTTCTTTTCCTAGAGCAATGTCTGCCAATTGATCATTTATGCTATAGTACTCCATTTGAATTTCTCCTTTGTCCACTAGCTCTCGAATGAAATGGTGCCGAAGTTCAATATGCTTGGATGGAACACTAGATTTTTTGTCATTGCAATGGTGAATTTATTGTCGTAGTAAATTTAGGTTGCTCCATCTTGCCTTTCTTGGAGATCTACTAGAATTCATCGAAGGCAAATTATTTGGCATGCTATAGTTGTAGCTGCTATGTATTCTACTTCTGAACTTGAAAGAGCAATAGTCTCCTACTTTGTTGCCCAAGATATTATTCCAGAGCCAAAACTGTGCATAAATCTAAAAGTACTTTTTCTGCTATCAACACAACCAGCCCAATCACTGTCAGTATAAGAATATAATTTAAAAATATTCACCTATCCATAGCGAATACCATAATTAAGAGTCTCTTTAACATATCTGAGTACCCTTTTTGCTGCTCCAAAGTGGTGCTTGCTAGGATTGTGCATGAATCTAGACAATAGACTAACTAAAAATATAATATCTGGCTTAGAGTGAGTAAGATAAATTAGTCCTCAAATTAGGCTTTTGTATTGTTTTTCTTCTGTTCTTTCAACACCATCATCTAAAACAAGTTTATCATTTGAATTTATTAGTGTGTTCACCAGCTTACAAGGAGACATATGAAAACTTTTCAATAAATCTTTGGCATATTTTTCTTGGCACAAAAAATTTCCATTAGAATCTTGAATAATTTTCAAGCCCAAAAAACAATGTAAAAGTCCCAAATTGTCATTTCAAAATTCTGACATCATGGCAGTTTAAACTCTTTAAGCAAACTCATTGAATTCCCAGTATAAATCATATCATCCACATATAGACAAATAATGATAATTTCCATACCTTGGGTCTTTACATATAGGGTTGGCTCATTTGCACTTTTTTTCAAAACTATGTTGGAAAAAATAGTTATTAATTCTACTGTACTAAGCCCTTTGAGCCTATTTCAATCCATACAAAGCTTTCTCCAATTTGTAAACTTTTCCTTCTTGGTCTTTTACTTCAAATCCTTGAGGCTATTTTACATATACATCCTCTTACAATTTTTCATTCAAAAAAGTAGATTTCACATCAAATTGAAAAACTTGCCATTTTTCTAAGCTGCTAGGGCTAAAACTGTTCTGATAGTATCAATTCTGGCAATAGGAAATTTTTTTTTTGAGAAATCAATACCTAAAATTTGAGCATAATCTTTGGCAACTAATTGAGCTTTATGCTTTTGCAGTGTACCATCAGCATTGATTGGACTTGTAGAATCCACTTGAGTTCAATTTGCTTCCTT
>QRFJ01000307.1:99337-191837 GCA_006176705.1 Cocos nucifera
AAGAACGCATTCAGATCGAGTAGCTTCCAATTAAAAATCAGTCGGTCTATGTGCCAAACTTACCTTAGACACCAAATTGTTGAGCAGAACTAATTGGGGCCTACAATCCAGACTCTAACCTCTGAGCCTAATTAGGTCTTGCTTGATCGTGACTCGATCTGACCCAGACTTAATCCTATTAGACTGGTTCCAATTTAAGCATTGTTGATCCCATTAACCAACTCTTGATTCAGTTTGATCAACCGCTTAGACCTAATTGAGCTACCCAAGCCCGAACCCATATTATGAATATGTCTTAGATCTGAAATTCTCAATTTTAGATCTAATTAATATTTCATAATCTTAATTTTAATTAAGTAGGGTTCATAAACAAAATATGCATAATAAATCCTAGGATTTCAGGATCTAGGATTTTGTAGAAAGTAAGTTTTGAATTTCTGATTAAGGACGAACGCGCAGCACCCCTACACGTCATAAGTACCCCATCGGATGGGAGGAGAGGGCCTTTAAATCCTTCTTCGTTCTTATGACCGGACGGCCAAGAGGAATGCCTTAATCAGGAACATGTAATACTATAAAATAGTTTTAGATCTATATCATATATCTCATATACAAATTAGATCTAATCATGGCATATTTTGCATACATCTCATGTATCGAATCATGCATATTTTCAGATCTAAATTATCTTATAATAATCTAAAAAATTAGATTTAAATTGATCTTATCAAAATAAACTCTAATCTAGATAACTATGTAGAACTATTCTACAACTAGTCTAGACATGCATCAATCATATCTCATATGATGTTTAAAATTAAATAATTTTTATTTGCTATTTTTTAGATATTATTATAATAATTATAATATTAAAAAATAGTAAATAAATAGATCTAAAATATAATTTAATTAAATTAAATTAAAAATATGCAAGACTATTCTATAGAACTATTCTATTTTAGAACTAGTCATGCATATTTTTTAATCTTAGATCCAAATCATTTAATTTTAATTTTTTCTAATTTTAGATCTGATCATATCTCATGTGACATCTAAAATCACTTATTTTTTAATTAGAATAAAATTAAAATTAGATCTAAACACTTTTAGAACTTGGGCTCTGATACCAGTTGAAGAAAAATCCTAATTTTTCGGATCAGGTTCGTTCAGATCTGATCAGATCAAGAGATATATTTCAAAAAAAAATTTCTTTGATCCAGATTAGATCTAAGATATTTCAGATCTGATTCTTATTATTTTAATAATCAAAATAAATTTAGATAAATTAAATTAAATTAAATTTATCTTAAAGTGGGTAATCTTATTATCCGTTGATGATCTTGTAAGTAGCAGAAGATTCTGCATCTAGCCACGCAAGTGTCTGACCTCTATCAGTATCCACTCGAACTAAATTTGGAGATCCTCTTCTTCTCTATCACGTCTCCAAAAATCAAATCTGGATCTAATCTGAAGGATCTTCAAAATACCTTTCGAAGATCAGCAGTTGTCCTTTGCAGCAGCATAGCCTTCTAGCTTTCAGTCATCTTTCTCTCATCTGGATTGCACCAACCAAGAACCCAAAACACTTTTGGACATGGAGAGGAGAGGAAGAAGATGCTTTCGCATGGAGGAGGAGAGGAGTGGCAGCCTTGGGTGTGGAAATTTTTAATTTCTTTTTCAATTATAATTTGAGTTGGGCGCAGGATCTTTATTTATAGACTATCTGTGATCCAACTCCTCTTCTCTCCAACCAATCATAATCCTTTATGAAATCAGATCTAAATCTGATTGATGAAAATAGAGTCCCTTGGATTCCTTCTTAGATGGTGCTTAAGATCAATCAAACTTGATTCTTAGGAGAACTCTAATCGGAATCCAAAAAGGAGATGGAGTCCCTGTCCAACAAGGGACTCCTAGGCGCCTCCTACTTGGGCACATGCCAAGGGTGGCGTGCGCCCTTCCTCCTTGCCAAGGTTCTGGCAGGGGGACAGGCCCCCACCAGCTCTCCAATAGGTGCATGACATGTGGTCAAGAAGTCAAAGTGTCAATGGTCAACATTTGACCAGTCAAAGGTAGACTTTTGACCAAAGTCAAAGAACAAGAAATGGCAGGTGACCAAAAATGGCAGGTAATGTCTTACAAAATAAGACAACCTTTTCTGACTTGGACAACGTCCAGTCAGACCATATGAAGGCCTCTGATTGAGCACAAACTTCCTTTGGCTCAGTCAGGACAACTTATTTATGATAGCAAAAGAAGAACGTTAGGTTCAATCGAGTGCTAGCACGATTTTCTTGAACCTAATTGAATCTCATTCAGATCAATTGAACTAGATCAGTTCAATTGATGATCACCAGATTCAAACCCTTGTTTGTGTGACCCAGTTAGGTTCAGTTCTGTATGGTAATGGGATATGTCATGATCTCTATCATCGACATCATCGAAACTCCTTTCGATGGATCAGAACTCTTCTGATTCGAACAGCTAGAATGATCGATCATCTAAATCATTCTAATTGCTCCCAAAATCCACCAGTGACACCTAGCAGTATATGGTGGCAACCCATCAGAGCTGAATGCGAACCTCTTGGTGCAGCTACCTGTGTGATTAAGTTCTTCTATCTTGAGCCCCGATCAGATTAGGGTTAAGGTGAACTCGTCAAACCCTAGTCTCTGTCATATGATGTAATCATTCGATTCGAGTCCAATGTGAAAATCTAAATAGAAACTCTTTCTATTATTTCACTCTGCCATGGCCATGGGCTTCTGGACTTGATTCTCATGATCATCATAGGGCTGCTCCTCTACCACCGAGGTAGATAGATTCCATCTTGATGCAATCCAGTTCCTACAATGAACATGCTATAGCCAACATACACCTCAGGGTTCCATATGGCTAGGAGACCGAGTAATGGTGTAGTCAAACTATAACACCCTCAAGGTGAACTGCCGATGCATCTCAGGTCAAAGAACCAGACACACTACTGCAGCATCGAGTCAGTCATTGACGAGAAGGTAGACTTCCTAATGACTACTCGAGGTGGTCACGCTCAGTGCCCTCGTTCTCTAATGAGTACCTGTACTCTCGCTCCGGTGTCTCCACACCGTAGACTCAAGACTCATCTACTAAAGAGAAGCGATTGTACACCAACCTTCCGGATCAATCACCATCCTCATGATGATCCTATGGTCGGGAGCATTTTATGAGTTAATAATGATTATTCATGTCTTAAATTTTTAACTTTTGAAAATATAAATTATCATTATCATTAACTCAAAGGATGTATCACAGATACTAAATACACATATGTGATAGAAAATAATCTATTTAATTAATTTTAATCAAAATTATAATTTTGCCTCTAGAAGTGTATTACAAGTGTCAGCCAATTCTAGATTTTAGGGTATATATATCTAACACTCAAACCACTCTCCATGGAAAGAGCCATCACATAATGACACACCACTCATGCCAAAACACTATACCAGCTTTATTCAAACACTACACCTCCCATATTGTTCTTCGTACTGGACGGTCACAGGAACCCACCAGTCAAGTTTCTGCTACTATATATATCCAAACCATTTAAATTCGTCTCCTACTTTCGTTGTTGCGGCTCTCCAAGCCATCGGAAACTAAAATATAGAAATCCCATTAGATGCTTCAGGTGTAAACAATTTGGTCATATCTATAGCCACACTGCAGAACTTCTTCCCAGACCAAAAAAACTATTTAGTTAGCCTCCCCTCTCGAAATGCAAGCTAGGAAGAGTTTTTTTTTTGATGAACTGGGAGGATTAACCACCCGTTATATTAATTAGACTAACTATTTACATAGTTTAAGTACATAGAGAGGACTCAAGTTGAGGTGGCTTGTGTCCTCTTAGTTACAATAGATATTGGCTGTAGAAGGAATTCAAGATAAAATCTAGTACAATATATGGTTAAGTACTAACGCTATTTAGCAGTTGGGATAACTGATGGAAAAACTTGAGGTCTGGATGACTGAACCACTCACTGAAGTTTGATAAAGTGATCTACATTGTTTTGCCCGGTGAGTTAGCTTCAAATCTGAAAATCCTATAATTTCTTTCTTTCTACAAATACCATAGTAGGGTTGAGATCAGGCAATCCCAGGCTTTTTTGGGATACTGCTTGGTAATTCATCCCTCCATGTCCCCCAGAGCTCTTGAACACTGTTTGGTTTGGAAGTGAGGGATAATTTCTGGGTAATCGAAAGCCAAATCTATTTGGAGTAAGCACAAGTGAGGAACAGATGATCAGTATTTTCTTCATCCAAGTTGTAGAGGGTACAACACTTGGGAAATGGAAATTTTCTTTTCTTCACATTCTCTGCAGTGAGTAGCCTGTTGTGATATAGAAGCCAGTTGAAAATTTGAATCTTCGTTGGGGTAGGTGTTTTCCAAATAATACCTGAGAACTTTGGGATCACTCCATCATTAACGAAGAACTTGTAACTAGCATTGACTGAAAATTTTTTATTTTTACTCCATCTCCAATGGACTGAATCCATATATGTTGAAGTGCAGACCATGTTCAGACGAGTTTGGAGATACCCAATCTCAGTGTAACCTTGTGAGTTTAAAGGGGAATAGAAATGATAGCTTAGGTCAGGAGAATTTAGAAATTGTTGGACTGATATATATATCAGTTGTATATGCAAGCATATATAGAGCTAAGAAGCGATCTTTCATATATCGCCCTTCAAACCAACAGTCCTTCCAGAAATTTGTGCTCTTTCCATCTCCAATTTCTCGATCAATACCAGCTTCAAATAGTTCACATACTCTAGTTATCCCTCTTCATACAGGTGACTTCTTCTGATTTTTTGTGGCTATGTTTTGGGGAAGCCGGTTGTCCGTGTAATAGATGTTGTAGATTAATTTTCTCCAAGGTTTACAATATTCATTATGTTATCTCCACCACCTCTTAGGAGCAGGCATCTGTTGAACAATTTGAGGTTCAGAATACCTAATTGGCCCATCCTTTTGGCTCTACGTATTGCTCCCAGTTAACTAGGCAATGACCTCCATTGCAATTCTTTTTACCTCTCCATAATAACTCCCTCCTCCTTTTATCGATTCTATCAATTACTACTGTCGAGATGAGAAACGCAGACATCCAATAGGTAGGGAGTGGGGTTAGAACAGAGTTAACCAGCGCTAATCTTCCTCCCAAGGTCAATAACTTCCCTTTCCATGCTGCTAACTTTTTATCTATTTTTTCAATCAAGAAGTCCCAATCAGCTGCTCTAATCGGTCCAATTGACAATGGAAAGCCTAGATAATTAGTTGTTGGTAAAGAGGAGTGTGAACAGCCCAACATTGTTGCATATTATTTGCCCTCAGCTGTGATAGTCCCAAACTAAACATTGTACTCTTTTCAAAGTTAATCTTTAAACCTGATAGCACTTCAAATGAGTGGAGGATAAATTTTAGATGCTGAATATGTTGCCTGGTGGCATCACTCATAATAACCCTATCATCTGCATATTGTAGGTTATGGATGCATCCTATGGATGTTTGTGGGCCAATCCCTACAATTAACTTGTTGTTGGGCCGTTGGCTGCCACCTTCAGTAGGCGATCTAATATGTCATTGATCATGATGAATAATAAAGGAGATAAAGGATCTCCTAGTTTCAACCCTCGTTTTGTCTTGATCCATTTTGATGGTGTCCCATTTATAAGTAAGGCAATTTTATTTGTCTCTAGTATTTTAGAGATCCAATTGCACCATCTTTGGCTGAACCTTCTAGCTTTTAGAATCGATAGGAAAAAGGACCAACTAACATTGTCAAATACTTTTTCGAAATTAAGTTTGAGAAGAATACCTGTTGCTTTTGTTATCATGGTGTGGGATATTATTTCTTGTATCATGAGGAAGCAGTCTGTTATTTGCCTTCCCTTAATGAATGCTGTTTGAGAATCAGTGACCAACAAATCAATGATCTTTGATAGCCTGATACTGAGCACCTTGGTGAAAATTTGAAGTACCCCATTCATTAGAGTCAATAATCTTGCACTATTATGCATTCTTGTTTCTTTGGTACCAGTGTAATGAAGGTGTAATTAAGCCTTGAAATGTCAGTATCGAGATTTTGAGCTTGGTTGAAGAAGTGTCAAAGGTCTTTCTTCACAATCTCCCAGTAATGCTGGAAGAAATATACTAAGAAGCCATCCGATCTTGGGGATTTATTTTTGGAAAGACTGAAGATAACTTGTTTTATCTCTTCCTCGGTAAAAGGATTATCTAAATGTTCCAGTTCTCATATTTTATCTAAGAAGATTGATTTCCAATCCACCATTAGAGAAGTGTCCTTTGAAGGTCCAAGGAGGTTTGAGTAGAAGTCAATGAAAGCATTCTCAATCACTTTTGGGTTGGAGATGGTTTATCCCCTATGTTATAGCAATAATTGTGTTCCTCCTATGCCTACCACTCGCATAGGTGTGAAAGAATCTAGTATTTTTATCTCCATGTTACAGCCAATTAATTTTAGATCTTTGTTTCCAGATGATCTCTTCATCGGTGAGCCGAGTTTGAAGTTGTATTCTGAGTTCTTTCATTTCCTTCCACTTCTCAATAGAAAATCTTGTCTTCTTCTTGGGCATCCAACCAAAATATTCTATCCTTGATTGTCTTTTTTTCCCTCCTAAATGTTTCTGTTTTGATTCCTAGCTATTCCACTTCTTTATAAGCTTGGCTCTTAAAAATCTCAACTTAAGAACAAGATTTTCTGCAGCATCTGAGGAAGGTGCAGCCACCCAACATGTTTTTATTAGGTCCTTAAGGTCCGATTTTGTCAGCCAAAAGTTCTCAAAGCGAAATGGCCTGTTTTGAAGAGGGCTTCTGTGTGGCTCCAAGAGATGAGGATGATAGTTGTTTTTGGTAAAGGATTTAATAAGGATAGAGAATATAATTCCATCCATGTTGTGGATACCAAGCATCTATCTAATTTGGACATTGACAAGACCTCACGGTGGTTAGACCATATGTATGAAAGCTGTGATGATTTTATCTCTGCCAACTGATGACTATTTATAAAGGCATTGAACTCTTCTAATACAGAAGAGTTGTTGCTAGGACCCTTCCTCTCATTTGTGTATCGTATCGCATTATAATCACCAACAATTATCCAAGGTCCAGACCATAAGTTTAGCATGAACATTAGTTCCTCGAAGAAGACAGCCTTTAGGTTCTGATCAGTAGGCCAACAAACATTTGTGAGTAACCATTCTGATTGCTTTGGGATTGGTTGATGGTAGCTATTGGGGATAAATTCCACTTCCATTGAAGTCCAGCCTAATGCTTAGCCTAATGCAACTGAGAATCGCGGGGGAGCTTTGATCGAAAATTCTTCCTCTAGCGATCGAACCCCTCAAGCAGCCGAACTCATTCAGTAGCCGAACTCATCCGGCGGCCAAACCCCAATCGAACTCCTTCCGAATCTCTCCTTCAGTTAAGTTTCTACAGGAGCCGAACTCCTTCCGAACTTCTCCTTCAGTCAGATTTCTATAGGAGCCGAACTCCTTCCAAATCTCTCCTTCAGTCAAATTTTTATAGGAGCCAAACTCCTTCCGAACCCTCCTTCAGTCGGATTTCTATAGGAGCCAAACTTCTTTCGGATCTATCCTTCAGTCGGATTTCTCCAGGAGCCGAACTTCTTCCGAATCTCTCCTTCAGTCGAGTTTCTATAGGAGCCGAACTCCTTCCAGATTTCTCTTTCGATCGGTTAACTCTAGAAGTCGAACTCCTTTCGAATCCCTCCAGGAGCCGAACTCCTTCCGGACTTCTTCTTCGATCGAATTTCTCCATCAATCGGACTCCTCCTGAACTTCTCCATCAGTCAAACTCCATCCGAATTCCTCCAGTAAATTTCTTTTAGATTTTAACTAGCATTCCTTCCGAATGATCCCCTCTAGTCATGTTCCCTTTAGGAGTCCAAACTCTCATGGAATTGATGTATGTCAAAGCTCTTCACCAACCAACGCCTGCTTTCTCCGAACTTCGACTATTAAATCTCAACGAATGGTCACTTCATGGCAACTAACACCACTCTCCATAACAAACTCCATATGGTCCCGAGCGGTCCACTATCGAACGACCACATCACAACAATGGATACATTTCTTCTTAACAAACTCCACGTAATTTTGAGTGGCCCATTATCGAACGACCACTATCAAATAATTTCTTTTTTATCAAATGATTATAAAAAGAGACCCTCTAGATATGTTTTCTCTAAGCTCTCTTCTTCTTTTCGAAACTCTGCTGAATTCTTTCCTGAGCAATCCATTTCTGTTGGCCAAAAGAGCTAACTTGATCGTTGGAGGATCCTACCGGAGCCACCACCACAAACTTCGTATGGAACTTTATTTTGTAGGTCATCGATGGCGACCTCATCTTCCTTGACTCCAGCTCGATCCGACGTCAACCAGATTCTGCATCAACAAAATTGATGCTAGAGAAAGGGCTTTCTATTTCTGAGATATCCTTATTCTTAAAGAAGTGCTTAGTCGACCCTATCGACCTTCTCCTTCAAGGTTCATCTCCATCATCTCTCTCAATCTTGAGAAATATCTCCAAAGAGGGTGACTACCCAGAGATCTACTGCTTTTACCATCAGATCTGAGCCAGATCCATCTGTTCCTGCTCCATCATCGATGCTTCAACCACCACCTCCACCAACGATCATGATAGATCCAAAGCAGTTCAACCTACTAATGCAGTGGATTCAAGGCCTCACCAAAATGGTGCAGGCCATGTGGCAGCCTCCGATGGTGATTCCATCAAGAAACCCACCATCAGAATATCAGAAATCGGCCCTAAGAAAGAGCATTTGATCTAACATATCCGTCGCCCTTAGGAAGGAGAAATAGAGAGCAGAGGATCTATGTTCGGATCATGATTCTCTTCTAAAAAAAATCTTCCTCATCTACGGTCGGAAGCCATCCAAGATCTACGATCGAGATGATGTCCTCGATCATAAACTATGAAAGATAGATCGATGGATTGAAGAACTCTGCCATATCGCCTCGGCTCTCCATGATGATGTCTGCACCGATCCTCCTTTCTCTTCTTGAATTATACAAGAGCTCGTTCTGCCAAACTTCAAGCTTTCCCAACTTGAAAGCTATGATGGAATCTTTAATCTGATCAGACAATCTGAAAGCCTTCTAGACCATGATGCTGCTCCATGGCGCATCAGATGTCATCTTATGCCGAGCTTTTTTATCTACCTTAAAGAAAGCAGCAAAAAACTGATACTCGGCATTGAAGTCAGGTACGATCTTCTTATTTGATCAGATGAGCCATCAATTTATGGCTCACTTCATCAGCAGCCAACGTCCGTGCCGAGGTTCAGATTTTCTAATGAACATTAAGTAGGAAGGAGAATCCATCCAGGCTTATGTCACCTAGTTTAATGCTACTGCATTGGAGGTCCAAAATCTAGACCAGTCAGTTGCGATGGCCACACTCAAGGACGGCCTTCGGAGGAATGATTTGCTGTTCTTCCTAGAGAAGAAGTATCCTAGGAACTTTGCCGATTTGCTAGCCCAGGTTGAAAGATATGCCCGTACGAAAGAAGCCTTCAAGTTGAAGGATGAAGAAGCCATAGGAGAATGACAGATGGATGAGTCTAGTAAATCCACGGCTGATGGAGGGTCGAATGAAGTTCGACCGTGCTTACGGACTCCCTCCGAGTGCAAGCGAGCTCGAACTCCTCCTCGAGCTCGTCATCAAAAAAGCTCCAACAGAAGGATGTGAAGAAGTCCTCTCCTCTGAAGATTTTACAACTACACCCCCCTCAATGCTCCACAGACGTCGGCCTGAAGCAAGCCAATGGTGCTACTGCAGCTAGAACCACCAATAAGGAAGGAACAATAAGGAGATCGATCGGCTCCCAACATCATCAACACTATCTCTGGGGAGACTTAGTACTTCGACGAGCCACCATCTCTCAGCCTTAGAGCCAAGGAAAGCTTACCCCAAATTGGGAAGGCCCATATGAGATAGAGGAGGCCGTCCGATCTGAAACTTATCATCTGAAGGAGCTCGGAGGAACAATTCTTCCACGATCTTAGAACTCAAAAAATCTGAGGATGTATTATCAGTAATTTTTCTTCAATAAAACACCTTCGTTTCAACATTATTGTTTCTTGGTGCAAGAACTATGTGATGATAGAAAAGAAGTAACCAAAAGAGGCCATGTTAGGAATAGAAGGAGAACCTCATCCTAACATGAGCAACGTCGAAGGCTTCATTCATTTTAGACGAGATGGAGGGAGAGACCCTGATAATGGCCCTTATGTGCCTCCATAGCCCATTAGGAATAGAAGGAGAATTTCATCCTAATGCGAGCAAAGTCGATAGCCTCATTCATTTTAGACGAGATAGGGAGAGAGGCCCTGACAATGACCCTTATGTGCTCCCATAGCTCGTTAGAAATAGGAGAAAAATCTCATTCTAACGTGAGCAAAATCAAAGGCCACATTCATTTTAGACAAGATGATGGGAGAGGCCTTAACAACGGCCCTTATGCACCCCTACAGTCCGTTAGAAACAAGAGGAGAACCTCATCCTAACGCGAGCAAAGTCGAAAGCCTCGTTCATTTTAGATGAGATGAGGTGAGTAACCCTAACAATGGCCCTTATGCATCCCTATAGCCCATTAGAAATAGGAGGAGAACCTCATCCTAACGAGAGCAAAGTCGAAGGCCTCATTCATTTCAGACAAGATGAGGAGAGAGGCCCTGACAACGGTCCTTATGCGCCCCTACAGCCCATTAGGAACAGGAGGAGAACCTCGTCCTAATGCGAGCAAAGTCGAAGATCTTATTCATTTTAGACGAGATGAAGGAAGAGATCCTGACAATGGCCCTTATGCGCTCCTACAGTCCGTTAAGAATAGAAGGAGAACCTCGTCCTAACATAAGTAAAGTCGAAGACCTCATTCATTTTAGACGAGATGGGAAAAGAGGTCCTGACAACGGCCTTTATGTGCTCCTACAGCCCATTAGAAATAGAAGGTGAACCTTGTTCTAATGTGAGCAAAGTCGAAAATCTTGTTCATTTTAGACGAGGTGAGAAGAAAAGATAAGATCTTTCTGAATCTCGACTGGAGATGAGATCTCCTCCAAGCTCCCTCAATGTCTACGTCAATAGGAGATAAGATCTTCTTCAATCTCGACTGGAGATAAGATCTCTTCTGAGCGTCAACTTCAACTTCAATCTCGGTTGGAGATAAGATCTCCTCCGAGTTTCAACTTCAACTTCAACCTAGGTTGGAGTCAAGATCTCTCATGAGCTTCAACCACAACCTCAATAGAAGACAAGATCTTCTTGGACCTCGGCTGGAGGCAAGATCTCCTTCGAGTCTCAACTTCAACGTCAATCTTGGTTGGAGATAAAATCTCTTTCGAGCTTCAACCCCAACGGATGTAGAGCCCGAAAAAGAACTTCGATAGTTGCCTTTTTTGTACTTCCTTCGAATTTCGAACTCGAGAGTTGGGGGACTATTATTGGAGATAAATTTTGCTCCCACCGAAGTCTAGCCTGATGCTTAGCCTAATGCAACTGATAATTTTGGAGGAGCTTCGATCAAGAATTCTCCCTCAAGCGGCCGAACTCCTCAAGTGGCTGAACTCATTCAGTAGCCAAACTCATCCGACGGTCAAACCCCAGCCGAACTCCTTTTAGATCTCTCCTTCAGTCAAATTTTTATAGGAGCTAAACTTCTTTCGAATCTCTCATTCAGTCAAGTTTCTACAAAAGCCAAACTTTTTCCGAGCTCCTCCTTCAATCAGATTTCTATAGGAGTTGAACTCCTTCCAAATCTCTCATTCAGTCAAGTTTCTACAAGAGCCAAACTTCTTTCGGATCTCTCATTTAGTCAAATTTCTATAGGAGCCAAACTTCTTTCGGACTCCTCCTTCAATCGGATTTCTATAGGAGCCAAACTTCTTTCGGATCTATCCTTCAGTTGGATTTCTCCAAGAGCCGAACTTCTTTCGGACCTCTCCTTCGATCGGTTAACTTCAAGAGCCGAACTTCTTCCAAATTTCTCTAGGAGTCAAACTCCTTTCGGACTTCTCCTCCGATCGAACTTCTCCATCAATCAGACTTCTCCATCAGTCGAACTTCATCTGGATTCCTCCAGTTGATTTCTTTTAGATTTCAACTAGCATTCCTCCTGGATGATTCCCTCTAGCCGTGTTTTTTTTAGGAGTCCAAACTTTTTTGAAATTGATGTATGTCAAATCTCTTCACCAACCAATGTCCACTTCCTCCGAACTTCGACTATTAAATCTCAACGAATGGCCACTTCATGGCAACAGATACCACTCTCCATAACAAACTTCATGTGGCTCCGAGCAGTCCACTACTGAACGGCCACATCACAATAATGGACACCTCTCTCCGTAACAAACTCCACATGGTCCCGAGTGGTCCACTATCAAATGGTTACAACCGTCACTATCAGTCTGCTACAGGCTCCATCTATAAAAAGAGATCCTCTAGATACATTTTTTCTAAGCTCTCTTTTTCTTCTCGAAACTCTACTGAAGGAATAGGAGGAGATGAAGGGAGAGGCCCTAACAACGGTCCTTATGTGCCTCTACAGCTCATTAGGAATAGGAGGAGAATCTCATCCTAATATGAGCAAAGTCGAAGGCCTTGTTCATTTTAGACGAGATGAGAAGAGGAGATAAGATCTCTCTGGACTTTGGTTGGAGATGAGATCTCTCCCAAGCTTCAACTTCAACTTCAACTTCAACCTCGGCTGGAGACAAGATCGCCCCTGAGCTTCAACTTCAACCTCAGCTGGAGATAAGATCATCTCCGAGCTTTAACTTTAACTTCAATCTCGGCTGGAGACAAGATCTCCCACGAGCTTCAATCGCAATGTCAACAAGAGATAAGATCTCCTTGGATCTCGGCTGGAGGCAAGATCTCCCTCGAGCCTCAACTTTAACGTCAACCTCGGTTGGACATAAGTTCTCCTCCGAGCTTCAATCCCAACGGATGTAGAGTCTAAAAAAGAACTTCAGCAATCACCTTTTTTTGTACTTCTTTTCTTCAAATTTTGAACTCGAAAATGGGAGGACTATTATTGGGGATAAATCCTGCTCCCATCAAAGTTCAGTCTGATGCTTAGCTTAATACAACTGATAATTTTGGAGGAGTTTCGATCGAGAATTCTTCCTCCAGCGGCCAAACTCATTTAGTGGTCGAACTCATCCGACGATCGAACCCTAACCGAACTTCTTTTAGATCTCTTCTTCAGTCAAATTTCTATAGGAGCCGAACTCCTTTCAGATCTTCCCTTCAGTCAAGTTTCTATAGGAGTCAAACTCCTTTCGGGCTCCTCCTTCAGTCAGATTTCTATACGAGCCGAACTCCTTCCAGATCTTTTCTTCAGTCAAGTTTCTATAGGAGTCGAACTTCTTCCGGGCTTCTTCTTTAGTCGGATTTCTATAGGAGCCAAACTCCTTCCGGATCTATCCTTCAGTCGGATTTCTTCAGGAGCCAAACTCCTTTCGGATCTCTCCTTCAGTCGAGTTTCTATAGGAGCCGAACTTCTTTCAGACTTCTCCTTCGGTCGGTTAACTCTAGGAGCTGAACTTCTTTCGAATTCTTTCAGGGGCCGAACTCCTTTCGGACTTCTCCTCCGACCGAACTTCTTCCCCAGTCAGACTTCTCCTGGACTTCTCCATCAGTCGAACTTCATCCAAATTTTTTCAGTGGATTTCTTTCAGATTTTAACTAGCATTCCTTCCGGATGATCCTCTCTAGCCATATTTTCTTTAGGAGTTCGAACTCCCCTAGAATTGATGTATGTCAAAGCTCTTCACCAACCAACGTCTGCTTCCTTCGAACTTCGACTAGTAAATCTTAACAAATGGCTACTTCATGGCAACGGACACCATTCTTCATAACAAACTTCATGTGGCTCCGAGTGGCCCACTACCGAACAACCACATTACAACAATGGACACTTCTCTCCATAACAAACTTCACATGGCTCTGAGCGGCCCACTATCGAACGGTTACAACCATCACTATCAGTCTGCTACAGGCTCCATCTATAAAAAGGGATCTTCCAGATACGTTTTCTCTAAGCTCTCTTCTCATTTCCGAAACTCTACTGAATTATTACCTGAGCACTCCATTTTTGTTGGTCAGAAGAGCTGACTTGATCGTCGGAGGGTCTTGCCGGAGCCACCACCATCGACTTTAGGTGGAACTTTATTTTGCAGGTTACCGATGGCGATCTCGTCTTCCTCAACTCCAGCTCGATTCAGCGTCAACCAGATTCTGCACTAACAATAGCAATGTAGTGTACTTAAGAAAAATTCACCTTTGTTAAATAGGGATCCTTTAAGCTTTTCTGACTGTATTAATTGCTTGCCAAGAGTCTAAATTTTGGCCACAAATATATTCAACATGCTTTGAGGTGGTGTCATTGAGCTTGGTTTCTTGAAGATAGGATATTATGCATTTAGACTGAATTATTGTATCCCTCACCAACATTCTCTTCGTTGCTTGCTCGAATCCTGTGACATTCCAGAACAATATAGTCATTTTATGCAGAAGAAAACTCTTAGACCTTGTTCAGAGTTTCTGACACTAGAAAATCTATCTTCGTTAAGCCTTCTAGTATTAATAGGATTCTGCATACAAAATGCTCCTCTCAGGATGAGGAGTAAGATCCAAAAGTGAGGCAGTGCTGGTTTGAAGCATACTAACTGACATGTGTACTGCTTGGGTTCTAAACTTTTGATAGAAATCCTTAGTTATTGACATTCCAAAATAAAGTAGAAACTTGTCATCGTAGGAAATTTAACCATAGTTGTCTGTTACAACTGCTTCCACAATATTTCTTTTTGTTTCCATTTGTTTCAGCTTCATGATGTCCATTGAGTCTTTGTCAGAGAAGATGATGCCACACTTTTTGCCCAGTACTCTAATCTCTGCTGCAGTTAGCAAATTCAAGAACATCACATCCTCAGGTTTAAGTTCATCCTCTATTATCCCCAATTCTTTGCTCATGTTGGCCCTAATTTGCGCACTCCTTTTGGTAGGTCTCATAGGAGTTTTAGTTTACTGAGGATAAACAAGATGGGCTAGATCAGTTTGACAAGACCGTTCTAGGGGAGCAGGCACTTTTCCCATGGGTTCAAGGTGAGATGGTAAGGTTGAAAAAACTTTAGAGACAACAACGGTAAAGTTTCCCAGTTCTAAAGTTTTTGCTATGGGAGTAGGGAATAAGTTTTTGATTGATTCGGTCTTTTCAAGAAGAACAGGTTTCTTACGGGAAGAGTATAATGGCTTCTGAGTTTTTGAAATTCAAAACAGGTTTGGAGGTGGGGCCAAGATTAAGGATAATTTGTGGTGCATTAATGATAGTGTTAGTGTAAAAGAACCAAATTATGTCAATCATGCCATGCAAATCATGAAATAAAATCATGCCAAGTCATGCAAATCATACCAACCATATAGATTGTATCAATAAAGAAACCAAATCATGCCAACCAAGTAGATTGTACCAATCATGTAGAGGATTCCGAAGATCAGCAATGAAATAAACCAAAATAGGAAGGCTTGGTCAATATTTTGTTTTCTTTTATTTTCTCCTTGACTTTCTATGATTAGCTGATAGTCATATGCTTTCCTTGTAATGTTTTTCCTCTATAAAAAGAGACAAACTACTCAATGAATGTGTGGATGAAAGTTACACCAAAACTTCCTCTTGATATTTTATTTTCTTTATGGTATTAGAGCATTAATCTTCAGAAAGTCCGGTTGTGTTACAAACCTGCTACATGGCTTCTGAATTATCTTCCATTATGAATCCCAATACCACATCAAACAAAAATTCAAACACCTCATCCACCGAACCAGTTCTTATCCTGCAAACCTTTCACCAATGCTCTACCCTTGTCTCTATTAAACTTACCAACCACAACTTTATTCTTTGGCAATTACAGATCATTCCTCTAGTAAACAGTCTTGGCCTATACCATCACTTGTGTTCTAACATTCGACCTTCTGTGGAAGTAGGATCTTCCTCATCTCCGGCGGATGCTTAGCTTGACCTATGGATCACTAACGACGGACTTCTCATCATATGGCTGCTCTCACACATGCAAGAAGAAGTGCTAAGCATGATCTTTGGTACAAGCACTACTCATCAACTACGGAAAAACCTCCATGAATTCTTTCTTTCAACAACAACAAAGAAAGAAGTAAATTTGAAGAATTTGCTTATGACTATCACAAAGAGCTCTCAAACAATTGAAGAATACTATCGTCGATTCAAAGAAATCTGTGATAACCTTGCTGCCATTAACAAGCCTTTATCAGATCTTGACATGGTGTTCCAATTTTCAAGAGGACTTGGCCCAAAATATCGAAACTTTCATATTGCTATGCTCACAAAACCTCCATATCCAACCTTTTCACAATTTTATCTTGCCTTACAGAGTCATGATCAAACTATTCGTGCTCAACAGGATGAAGAACGCAATTTTATTGATAGAGCATAGGTTTTCTTCAGCTAGAGAGGTCATGAATGACAAGGAAACTGTGGCTCCTTCACATCCCGTGGTCATGGGTTTTAGCAGCAAGCAGCAGGTCATCCCTTATCTTTAAATAATTTTCAGCAAGCAGGGCATCCTTTTGGCAATCGATCATGGTCCAACATCTCTTCATCATCTTCACAAGCAATACCCTCATCAATGAAACCTTTCTCTAATGGCATTACCTATCAAATTTGCAGACGTGCCAATCATGCTGCTCTTAATTGCTGGTATCGCTATGATTACTCCTACCAGTCCAATGATGTTCCTACTACCTTGGCATCTCAAGCAACTATAATCAATGATGATTCCATATTTTATGTTGATTCCAGTGCTACTACACACATGATAAATGATTCAGGTAATCTTATTACCTCTCAACCTTATAAGGGCGATGATCTCATCATGTTGGTAATGGAGAAGGCTTGCCTATCACTCATGTTGAGAATACTTGTGTCAATACTGGTAATAGTAAACTGCTACTTAATAATGTGCTTGTTGTTTCTGATCTAATAAAAAATCTTATCTCTGTTGGTAAACTAACAACTGATCATCCTTGCTCCATTGAATTTTCGTCATCTGGCTTTCTTATTAAGGATCCAAACAATAAGATATTGGCAAAGAAAACTAAACAAGGCAAGTTGTATGCTTTAGAAGGTGATGTTCATCAGGCTTTCAGTTCCATTCAGCAACGAGCTGCTACCTCGACTATATGGCATGATCGGCTGGGACATGTCAATTTCGAAACTTTGTCGCTCATGAAGAATAATAAGCTCTTGGACATCAACCACTGGGTTACAACTCCGTCTATTTGTACTAGTTGTGAGATAGGTAAAAGTTGTAAACTTTCATTTTCTTTATCTAATACTATTTGTAACTTTCCACTTGATAAAATTTATAGTGATTTATGGGGTCCAGCACCTATTACTTCAGTTCAAGGGTTTCGTTATTATGTTCTCTTTGTTGATGATTTTTCACGCTTTATTTGAGTCTATCCACTGAAAAAGAAATCTGAATTTTTTGATTGCTTTCTCAAGTTTCAAAAACTTGTTCAAAATCAATTTGACAGACGTATTAAGATTTTTCTATGTGATGGGGGAGAAGAATATAATTTCACTATTTTCTTATCTCACTTGACCCATAGTAGTATTCAATTACAAGTATCGTGTCCTGGTACACCAGAGCAAAATGGTGTCTCTGAGCGTAAGCATAGGCACTTGGTCGAAACAGCACTCACAATGATATTTCATGCAAATTTGCCACTCTCCTTGCGGGTTGAAATTTTTGTCTCGGCAACTTATTTGATCAATCAGCTGCCCACTCCTCATCTCAATAATCAAAGTCCGTATCATCGTCTCTATAGCCGTGCCCCTACTTATGAAGGCTTGCGTGTTATTGGGTGTCGATATTATCCATCTTTGCGCTACTCTCTCCCTCACAAGTTTGCTAAGAAGACGTATCCTTGTATTTTTATTGGATACAATCCTCGACATAAAGGATATCGATGTCTTGATCCAAAAATAAAGCAAGTGTTCACCTCTCGGCATGTAGTATTTAATGAGCAATATCTTCCTTTTAAACATGGCCACTCTTCCAATTTCTTTGCAATAAATCTTGATATGGTTGAGTTTTCTGATCTAGATGAGTGGCTTTCTTCTACTATGGGATCATCCCCTACATCCTCCTCTTGTACTGATTCTTTAGTTTTGAAAGATAATTCAGCTCCTATTCCTACCCTTGTAGCTGATGAACTTCTTGAGAAAAATCCTATTATTTCTATCAGTCCCTTGGTGTCTTCTAATAATCCTTCTCCTGCATCTCCAATCATAGAACACTCGATTCCATTGTTAGGAACTCTCACTAGCTCCGCCAACTCTGACTCCTTATCAGACGTGTTTGCTTCATCTTTCAATGGTCATTACAATTATGATGGACTTTTCGGTTCACTGACTGTGGAACTCCCACTAGCTCCACTGTCTCTCAACTCTCATCCCATGGTCACTCATCATAAGGCTCAGCTAAATCCAACCTTGAAGCCACTAGACTCTTTTCATGCTTTTGCTGTAGAACAGGAGCTCTGAACTTGGAAGACTGTGATAAAGAATGATCGATGAATTATTGTCATGAAGGAAGAATTAGCAGCTCTTGAAGCAAATCGGACATGGACTCTTGTGCCTTGACCTTTGTCTACTAATGTTATAGGTTCTAAATGGATTTTTCGACTGAAATATAAAGAAGATGGGTCTATTAATCGCTATAAAGCATAGCTAGTTGCTCAAGGCTTCTCTCAAGTATCTGGTGTTGATTATGATGAAATATTCAGTCCACTAATTAAATACACCACCATAAGGTTGGTGGTGGCTCTCTCCCTCTGTCAAGATTGGAAGATTCGTCAATTAGATGTTAAGAATGCCTTCATGGTCATCTAAAGAAAACTATCTACATGGAATAACCCCCGAGTTTTGTAGACTCTTATTTTCCTTCCTTTGTCTGCAAGCTACAGTGGTCTCTTTATAGACTCAAACAGGCACCTTGGGCCTGGTTTGATCATCTCTCTCAATTTCTCTTAGATATTGAATTTTATTGCAGTCGAGCTGACCCATCTCTCTTTGTCTATCACTCTCATGGTACTGTGGTTCTTCTTCTGATTTATGTTGATGACATCCTTGTAACGAAAAATGAGAACAGCTTTATTCAGGATCTAATACAATGTTTGGGCCATGAATTTTCTCTTAAGGATCTTGGATTTCTTCATTACTTTCTTGGCATCGAAGTCACTCACTTCTCAGGAGGACTTTTCTTATCCCAAAGAAAGTACATTTTAAATTTGCTCTAAAAAATTGGGATGAGTACTTGTTCTTCTATCTCTACTCCTATTGTTGTTAAAGATTCTGATCAGTACTCCGATCATGAGGCTATTGATGCCTTTACTTTTCGTAGTCTAGTTGGGGCCCTACAGTATCTTACCTTCACATAACCAGACATTGTCTATGCGGTTAAAAAGATTTGCCAGCATCTTCATGCCCCCACCTATGCTCATTTTCGTGCTGCTAAGCATATCCTATGCTATCTCAAAACTACTCTGGATTATGGGATTCGCTTTCTCTCTTGTTCACCACTCTCTCTTTATAGGTTCTCCGATTTTGATTGGACGGACTGTCCTGATACTCATAGAAGTACTACTGGTTACATAGAAGTACTACTGGTTATTACATCTTTCTTGGTACTAATTGTATCTCTTGAAGTTCGAAGAAATAAGCTGCAGTTGCTCGCTCTAATTCGAAGGCTGAATATCATGCAATGGCTATCACTACAGCTGAAATTACTTGGATTTCTTATCTCTTGCGTGATCTCAGTGTTTCTCTATTTGCCCCATCTCAGCTCTTCTGTGATAACATTAGTGCTCTTCACTTGACTATTAATCCAGTGTTCCATGCTTGTATAAAACATATCAAGTTGGATTATCATTTTATTAAAGAAAAGGTGGCTACTGGTCATCTCGTAACACGCTATGTTCCATCCTCTTCTCAGTTAGCTGATCTCTTTATGAAGCCCTTATCCAAGGAAGTCTTTCAGCATCTATGAACCAAGCTTGGTGATGCAGGATAGCCTAAAAAAAAGAAGAAAAGATCAAGCTTCCTTCCATTCATCAATAATAAATCACGTCCGATCGTGGCACATTATTTTCAGAATAAATAGTATAGTTGCCTATACTCTACTCAAGAGGCATGACTGATTGATACGGAACCAAAGCACGATCAATCTAAATGATGCTGATGAATGCCATTTTAGAGATCAGTAAATAACTAGCAATAATAAAGTAAATAGATAGATAGCAGAAATTAAACATGTTCATGAATAATTATAAAAAAAATATAAATAGAATGAAGGATAGCAAGAAATTAAGTCCACAAGAAAATCCAAAAAAAAGATAAGAAGAATCCGGATCGTGGTAGTTAAGAAACTATCCTGATTAAGACTCTTAATCTTTTAACCAAGTAGATCTATCGATAAAGAACTGGATCTTTACCAATATCAGATCTGAAAAAATAAGTAAGAATCAAATATCAGTTGAGAAGAAATGAATGTTCTTGTCAACGTTTGATCTGTAGAATAATAGATCACTCTTTCTCTCTCTACATGATAGATGAAAATCTTAAAGGAGATAGATCTTCTTTTGGTGGAGTAGGCTTGTGTAGGTAGATGGCAAAGATGAATCGAGATCGTAGGAATACTGAATCTCAAGAAAATGAAGTTTAAAGAGATAGAAAAAGGTGGGCCTCACACCCTTTCCTCGTGGGATGATTTTGGATCTCACACCCTCTTTCTCTTGGAGGGACCAACACAAGTGTTTGTAAAAATTATAAAGTAATTCATTCATTCATTGTCTCATTCATAAAAGATACATGGGTTTATATAAGACCCTAGGGATCCTATTTCTTTAGGAATCTTATTCTCTTTACAAGAAAAAAAATCAACCCTCCCAACAAAAAAGTAAAATATTATGTATGGTTTTCAAATATAATAATATATTATATCTATCTTTTATGGAATCATAGGAAAGAAATCAGTCTTTTAATAAAATAAGTAAGAAATCAAGAACTCTTAAGAAATCCTAGGAAAGAAAAGAAACTCCATGTGGATGCTTGATGCCTAGCACAATTTGACATGAGGATCCTTGGGTATGGCACATGCTAGCGTGTGTATTTTCTTCCTAAGTGTGTGGAGGATGGTGGCTCCAAAGATGACGTGGATTAAGCTTACTTCTTTATGATGGTCTCTTTCCAAATAAGGATCAATCCAAAATAAACCCAACTATGGTCTTATGGACCCAAAACTAAATGCATCAAAGACTTAATTCATTAAATCAAAAGGACTAGAACAAAATAACTGAAGTAGAGTTATTTTGATATGACTTCTTCAATCCAAATTGAATCTAAATTATGTTGTTGACTCTGGTGGCTCTGATGTCCACACAAATTCTCTCAAGATGGGAAGAACTCGATCCTATCGAGTGGGGGTCGATTCTACTCTGATGACGCTCAAACAAATCGGGATCAATATGCTGTAGCTCTTCTCGAGTGATCCAGATATCCTCGGACTTCGATTAACCTCGCCATCTAATTAAGTATCGCTGATAGCCTTGACTCTAGGTGGAGATGATCTGCTCATCCAAAATTCTCTCAATCTGATCATACATTGATATTTTGCCTGGTGGACATTCAGGAATAGGCTCTCTCTCAAAGATTGGTTCAAGCTCAAATGGCTCACTAGGTATCCAAGTTAGCTTTTTATAGGCGATGACATCTGCAACGTTAAAAGTAGAGCTAATCCCAAAATTAGAATGTAATTCACAACATAGGCATTTGGTCCGATCTTCTTTAAAATCTTAAATGGACCTGCTCTTCGAGCATGTAACTTCTTGATAATTCCTGATGGAAATTATTTAGACCTCATTCAAACTATCACATAGTCTCCTTCCGCAAACTCTTAGGCACGTCAATGAGAATCTACATTCTATTTATAAATTTTATTACTAATATTAATTTTTTTACTAATTTTTTTATGTAAACTCGTGACATGCTGTGCAAATGACTTTGCAGATTCGAAAATTCTAGCATGCATAGGTAGTGGGATAAGGTCTATTGATTTTCTAGGTTGATATCCATGAACTACTTCAAAAGGACTCATGCCAATATACCTATTAATAGAGCTATTATATGCAAATTCAGCTCAAGGCAATAAAAGATCCCAGTTACCCATATGTTCCCCAATCAAGCAACACCATAAATTTTCAAAACTCCTATTGACCACTTCAGTCTGACCATCTATTTGTGGGTGAAAGGCAGAAGAAAATTTTAATTTTGTGCCTAAAAGGTGCCATAGGATTTTCCAAAAGTAGCTCATGAATCTAACATCCCTATTAGACACAATGGTTTTGGGTAATCCATGCAATTTAATAATCTCATCAAAATATATTCTTGCAACTTTTGAAGCATCCGATGTTTGGCAACAGGACAAAAAATGGGCCATTTTTGAAAACCTATTTACAACCACTAGAACTAAATCATGCTTCTTAACTGGCTTAGGTAAGCCTAGAACAAAATCCATGCTAACGTCTTGCAAAAGACAGTCTGATACAGGTAAGAATGTGTATAGGCCTGTGTTCTATTTTCTTTGCTTGGCCACGGCACACGTTCTACACTGGATAATAATTTGAGCGACAACTCTTTTCAGGCTTGGCCAAAAGAACTGAACTTCTACCAACTCTATGGTTTTATTCCTATCAAAGTGTCTAGCTAATCCTCCAGTGTATAGTTTCCAAACTAAAAAATCTCTTAAAGATGTACGAAGAACACACAGCCTAGCTTCTCTAAACAAGTAACTATCCTGAAGGGTATATTTACTATATTCTCTAGATGGTCCTTTTCATAAAATGGTAAGTATGCTGCCAAAATCTGGACGCTTCTTATAATCTTTTTTACTCATATCAAAACCAACAACCTCTACACTAATGGTGGACAACAAAGTATGATGATGACTTAAGGAATCAGTAGCGTGATTCTCTATACCCGCACGATGTTTTAAAACAAAAGTATAGGCTTGCAAAAACTTGACCCACCTACCATGTCTATGATTCAGTTTCTTTTAGAAATTCAGGAATCAAAGGGTTTTATGATCTGAGTATAAAATAAATTCTTGCGGTAGTAAGTAATGTCTCCAGTATCTTAGGGCTTGGACCACCCCATAAAATTTTTTATCGTAGATAGAATACTTTAGTTTAGAATCATTAAGTTTTTCGCTAAAATATGCTACCAGATGATCTTCTTGACTAAGGATACTATCAATCCTAACTCCTGATGCATTGCATGCTACTTCAAAAATCTTGAAAAAATCAGGTAAATGTAGGACTGAGGCGTGGGTCATTTTATCCTTAATGTTTAAGAAGGCTCTATTGGATGCTTTAGTCCATTCAAATTCTCTCTTTTTAATACAGTCAGTGATAGGAGCGGGGTGCTAAATCCTTTTATGAACCTACAATAAAATGTTACTAATCCATGAAAACTTCGCACGTCATGCACACTCTTGGGTACCGGCCACTCAACTATTGCTTTGATCTTTTCAGGGCGGCAGACACATCATCAGGGGTAACAATAAAACCTAAGAAGTTGACACAATCTATCATGAAAGCATATTTCTTAGAATTGGCATACAGACTTTCTATTCTAAGGACTTGGCAGATTTTTCGAAGATGATCTAGATGGTCCTCCCTAGTTTGACTATAGATCAAAATGTCATCAAAGTACATGACTACAAACACTCCTATAAATGATCATAGTACTTAGATCATCAATCTCATGAAAGTACTAGGAGCATTAGATAATCCAAATGGCATCACCATCCACTCATATAAACCATCTTTCGTCTTAAAAGTAGTTTTCCACTCATCTTTCGATCTAACCCTTACTTGATGGTAACCACTCTTGAGATCAATCTCAAAAAAAATAGTGGCTTCGGCCATCATATCTAGCATGTCATCTAACCTAAGAATGAGAAAATGGTACTTAATGGTGATCTTGTTAATGGCACGACTATCTCACTACTACAAAAAAGGGCTACAACAGCGGTTCGTAACTGCTACCGTAGTCCAAAAAATCACTACCATAGACTATGGCAGCAGTTTTCTAACCGCTGCTACTATGGCCGTCGCCGTAGCTCTATGGTAGCGATTTTTGCAGTGGTTGTTAGAATCGCTATCATAGATAGCCTATTGCAGTGATTTATAAACCGCTGCAATAGATCGACCTATAATAGCGGTTATGTAATTATTGTCACAGGTTATCTATAGTAGTGATTATATAACTACTACCATAGTTAATTTATAGTAGCGGTTTCTTAACTGCTGTCATAGGTCTAATACAGTGGTTGGCACCGTTTGCACCAGAAATCTATGGCAGCAGTTAGTATGGATATGGCAATAATTTCAATGGTTGGTATGGATATGGCAGCGGTTATAAAATCACTATCGTAGATCTTGAATAATTAAAAAAATAAAATTTTTATTTTTTATATATTTTACCTGATAAATATAGATATATAACATAAAAAATATAATAAATATAAAAATTATTATAAAATATTAAAATTTTATTATCGAATAAAATTTATTATAATATTTTTTAAAAAAAATAAAATACATCAAAAGTCTCCTAAATCTACATCATCGTCATCATCGTCGTCGTTGTCGTCATCGAAAGTCGGAGCCAGAGTCAGAGCCAGAGCTGGAGCTGGAGCTGAAGCTAGAGTCGGAGTTGGAGTTGGAATGTGAGCCAACATATTCTCGAAGCTTATGACTGCAAAATATGCACTGAGCGTTGACATCATATCTCTCACGATGTCCTTCAAATGAGATGCACGCTCCTCAGTTCGATTTACCCGTATCGCAGCATGATCTACCCGTGCCAATGCCTCCTCAAGCTCCTCCCGACTGACGACACCAGAAGTCTATGAGGAGATGCTCGCCTTGGATCAGTAGCTCATCGATGTGTGTTCGGGCCTGCATCGGATCCTTCCAGAGTGTTCAGGCCCTAAGACCTGAGATAGATGGTCATGGGGCCCAGAGGTATTCGGGCCATCGCTCGCGAGCGCATCTAACTGATCCTATAATTATAAATTAAAATAAAATTTTATAAAAAATACTATAATACTAATCATATATATTAATATATTTAATACTTATAAAAATATGCCTGATTGTGGCATTCATTGGCTTATCCATCTTGTCTGTGCGGCTGGATCGGAAGATCTCACTACGATTGGGCATCACTCCATCTCTCATCAGCTATAACATAGAATAAATTTATCAGAAAGATGATAAAAAGTATGAATTTAATTTATCTAGTAAGATTTAGAATTAATTACCTCTCTATGCACACGACTGGCCATAGACTCACGGCATAGAGTATGCATATACTCCTGGGCTGCATGGTACTCTCAGTTCTGATGGAAGGTAGTCTAACAAGTATTCAAATAAATAATAAATATTTAAAAAATATTTAAATAAAACTTTAAGCATATTGAAAAATTTAAAAGTTAGAAATTTTACCTCGAACTCCTGGCTCCTCTAGTGTCTAACCATCCTCTCCTACTGACTTGGAGGATAGTCCTATATCCAGGGAACAAGCTCCTCTAGAGTGTCTCATCGGTGCTCGAGCCATCCTCTATGGAGGTTGACCTTGTAATCTCAATACAACTTTCCAATCTTCTTCAGTCGGGCATCTCGAGTCCTCTCATGATCAAAAAAGTTGTATCTTTTCTGCATAAATTTATCAAAAATTAGTTATAAAATTATTCTAATCAAACATATATAGTGTAAACATATAAAATGCATAAATATAACTAAGATGCACGTACTTACCCATATCTCCTCCCATACTCAATCCCTAACGGTAGCATCCATCAAACGTCAGTCTCTGAATTCTACGAAAATGATGTCCAACCGTCTCACAAGCACTCCAAAAAAAGAATGCATCTCCCGCGTGGTCTCCCTTATCGACCTTCCCTCCACATCGTAATAGACCATCACCTAATGCTCGCGGTTCCACACGTGTGCTATACATATGGAACCGTAAAATGTTCGACTGGATGATGCACCTGCAATGCAAATATGTTATGCAAATATATAAGTATACAAAACTGTATAAAAAATAAAGTTGCGCTAATATAATAAAAATGTACACTCAGATGCCTGTGATGGTAGAGGCTCAGTTGTCGATGGAGTAGATGCCGCCAGTGGAGTAGATGCTACTGATGGAGTAGATACTGATGGTGGAGGTCCCTAAGCAGCCGATGCTGAGGTGGATGGAGTATGCTCCGACTGCTCCTCGGATGCTGAACTGCGCATAACCCACCGAGAGATAAGGGTGGAATATAGATGGTGTTTCGGTGCCATCATGACCTGCAACGTTAATGAACATTAATCAATATAACATCATGACATATCAAATTCTATTTGCTCAAAAGTCGAGCCGGCTTCATGCCTGAGACAGCCGACTCCATGCCTGAAACATCCGACTAGGGTCCTCTCCCAGTCGGCTCGATCACGGCCCGAGCTGGCTCGGCTATGTGCCTTCCCCTCGATCACTCCCTCTTTCGATCTCTCTTACCGACGGCGGCGGCGAGGCTGAACCCCTTCCTCCCAGATTTTTCATCTCTTGATCTTCCTCTCTTCCTCTCTTGATCTTCATCGTCGGTGAGGCTAGACCCCATCCCTCCTAGCGATGCCGACGAGGTCAGACCTCCTCCCTCCCTCTTTCACTCTCTCGATCTCCGACTCTCCCTCTTTCGATCTCCCTCATCGGCGAGGCTGGACCTCCTCCCTCCCAATGATGGCGGCAAGGCCGAACCCCCTCCCTCCCAATGATGGCAGCGAGGCCGAATCTCTTCCTTCCTCTCTCAAGTACAGATCCATCGGGTATTTGGCTTTGGATCTGATACCAGTAATTAAAATTGGATCCGAATCTAAATATCCAAATTCTGATGAGAACCCAATCCATTGATAGATCTAGTCTACAACCGCTGACATGGCACGGCCCAAGACTATCACCACGGCATGATCCAAAAACTACAGCATGTAGGTAATTATAATATTTATAATAAATATTTATAATATTTATTATAAATATTTTATAAATTATTATAAATATACATGATTAATAAATAATACTATAAAATTAAAAAAAAATATACCTATGGCTATAGAGAGTGGGTCGCCTTGAAAGCTTCAAGGCTCGTCGACGATAATGCTAGAGGAGGATGATGGCACTAGAGGTAACCTACGAAACAAAAATAAGATAGTGAGATAGAGAAAAAAATAGGAGAGAGAGAGCAGGAGCAGCTGGAGATGGGGGGTCAGGAGGGGGCATAGTGACGAGGAGGTCGAAGGAGGCTTCACACTCGATCGAGGGAGGGTTGGAATGGTGGTGGTGGTAGGGTGGGGTTTCATGGGGGCCGAAGGAAGGTAGAGGGGGCTCATCGGAAGGGGGTTTGGTTTCGCACTGGGTCAGAGGAGGATAGAGTGTGGGGAGGGGTTTTATGGAGGGTCGGTGGAGGGTCGAGGGTGGATGGAGGTTCGCTGGAGGGAGAGTTTCACAGAAGATTGAGGAAGGGTCGGATGGGGGTTCGCCAGAGGAGGGGTTCGCTGGGGATCGAGGGAGGGTCGGATGGGGGGACGGAGGGGATGAGGTTTTGTGGGGGGCCGAGTGAGGGTGGAGGGGGGTTCGCCAGAGGGGAGGTTTCATGGTGGACCGAGGGAGGGTCGGATGGGGATTCACCAGAGGAGGGATTTCGCTAGGGACTGAGGGAGGGTCGGATGAAAGGGTGGGGGCCGAGTGGGGGTGGCGGGGAGGGGCGGTGCTGGTCGAGGGGCGGAGGAGGGTCGACGTTGGCTGGGGGGAGGGAGGGTCAGATGTCGATGCCGGTCGGGAGGGAGGAGGGGCGATGCCAGTCGGGGGGGAAGGAGCCTCACCGACGATGAAGAGCAGGGGGAGAGAGAGAGCGAGATAGATCAAGCGCGCACGAGAGAAAAGAAAAAATTTAAAGATTTTTAACCAAACCTACGACAGTGATTATCGAACCGCTGCCATAGATCTACGACAGCGGTTATCCAAAATCGCTGCCATAGATCTATGGCAGTGGTTCTATAATCGTTGTCATAGATCTATAGCAGCGATTTTTGATAACCGCTGTCATAAATGAAAAATAATTTTTTTCTTATTTTTTTTAAATATTATATAATTTTAAAATTTAATATCCATCTTCATCGTTTATTATCTAAATAATTATCATTAGAGTATCGTTGCAAAAGATAGCCTCGATCCGATGGCCCTAGCTTCATCGATCAGAAAAATTCTATTTTGGCGATCACGAACGATGATACGATGATTTGATAGATGAATATCTTCGATGGATGCAAAAATCTGCAATGATAATTTTGATGATGTTTGTAGCATACTATCAAAGTTTTACTTCAATCGAATATCGTTATCATGATCAATTTAGTACGAAATGATTTCGATCGTTAAATTAGAAACAAACAATCAAAGGATTAAACGACATCCAATAATAAGATAATTTTTTAGTTAAATAATCTTTATTATAATTTTAAATATTTTATATGATGATGATAGTAAAATTTAAATCATTTTCATATAAACTATTTATGTTAAGCAGATATTGCAAAAGCACGAGCATAACAATCAGTAAAATTTCAGAGTGGTTATCAGGAGACGTATAGTTTTAGATCGTTCTTCATCTCATGAGTTGAATTTATAATCACCATCATAAAATATGATTAAAGTAGTAGCCAAGATTATTTATAAAAAAAATTATCTCATAATCGGACACCGTTTGATCCTTTAATCACTCATTTATCATTTAACAGCCGAAACTAATCTATACTAAATTGACCAAGATAACGATATCCGATTGAAGTAAAACTTTGATAGTATGCTACAAACATCGTTGAGACCATCGTTGTAGGTTTTTGAATCCATCAGAG
This sequence comes from Cocos nucifera, assembly GCA_006176705.1. Lineage (NCBI taxonomy): Eukaryota > Viridiplantae > Streptophyta > Magnoliopsida > Arecales > Arecaceae > Cocos > Cocos nucifera. Next base: position 128,499 of record QRFJ01000307.1, read on the forward strand.
GTCTCCACCTATCAGATCATCACATCATCATTCATGATCGTCGAAATCAAATTTTTTTGATCAACGAAGCTAGGGCCATCGGATCGAGGCGATCTTTTGCGAAGATACTCTAATGATAATTATTTAGATAATGAACGATGAAGATGGACATTAAATTTTAAAATAATAAAATATTTAAAAAATATATATATGATAGTAGTTATAATTAATTATTATTATAAATTAGATTATAGCAGTGATTCCTACTAACCACTGCTATAGGTCCGACTTATGGCAACAGTTATAATGAACTATTGCTATAGATCGATCTATAGCAGCGATTTTTTGTAACCACTACTATAGGTCAATGATTTTCTCTATGATAGTGGTTTTCGTTAACCGCTGCCATATGTTCGACCTAAAGCAACGGTTACAAAAATCGCTGCCATAGATCCGACCTATAGCAGCGGTTAACGAAAATCGCTGTCGTAGGAGCTATGACAGCGATTTCGAAAATTGCTACCATAGTAAGCAATGTCATATACTATTTTTGTAGTAGTGTCTATGCACATCCTCCATGTTCCATCCTTCTTTGGAGTCAATAGTACAGGAACTGCACAAGGACTTAAACTCTCTCTTACGAATTCTTTTTTCATCAGCTCTCCAATTTGCCTTTGTAGCTCAGCATGCTCAGTGAGGTTCAACCTATAATGGGGCAAATTGGGTAAGATAGATCCAGGTACCAAATCAATGGCATGCTGAATGTTTCTCATGGATGGTAAGTGATCTGGAAGATCCTCAGAAAAGATATCATGAAATTCACTAAGAATGTTGACTACTTTCTTAGGATGATCTATCTTAGGGTCTTCACGAACTTCTCTCGCAGCAATCATCCAAACTGGTGATCCTTTACTCACGATCATCTCTAATTTCTTAGCACATATCAGATTGAGACTTTTCTTTTTGATGTTTTCTTTTGGTCCATCGCCTATCTTTCTATTGATAGCCTTAGGTAGGGAAGGATTGATCGTGATCTTCTTACCCTTATGAGTGAAACTACAAAAGTTGGTTCGACCATAAATCGTAACATCATTGTCAAACAGCTAAGGCCGACCTAATATGATACTTTCGATTTTCATGGGTAAGACATCGCACCAAACATGATCCTGATAAGAATGAAGCTGGATAGAAATACGACATCTAAGTTTGATGAAAATAAAGGAGGAATCTATCCAAAACACATGATATGGACTGGAATGATCTATAGGAGCTAATTTTAATCGCTTAACCGTATCGATGGAGATGGCATTGATACAGCTACTGCTATCAATGATCATCTTACAAATTTTATCGCTAAATTTTATAAAGATATGAAAAATAGAGGTCCTACGCTAGTCTTCACTCTCCTTAGTCTGTGCTAGAACATACCTAACGACTCCAAGCCTAAGGTCAGACTCCGGTGTAACAAAACTTAGGATTTTCTCAGTACTCTCAAACTGCTCGACTATGTCTGGATCAGCTTCATAAATTTTTTCAATATTTTTTAGAATTTTTTCTTCTAATTCTTTCATAAATAACGATCGGTTGGGACATTGTGCAGCAAAATGATCGTAATCATGGCACTTGAAGTAGTGGGATCGAGAACTACTTTTCTTAGATAACTCTCCTATAATTTTTTTTTTTTATCTTCTTTTTTTATAATAGAATTTATAGATGGAGGTCCATTACTAGGAGTCTGGGTAGTATTGGATCTCGATCCAAAAGGGCTTACTCAACTAGGTTCAAGATGATGGATGGTCGAATACCTAGAAAATCTCTTAAAGTCTAAAACAAGTTGATAAGCTTGTTCTAACGTGGTTACCTCTCATAAAAAAAGCTCACGCTGGATATCTTCTCGTAATCCAGCTCTAAATCTAGACAAGATAACAACCCTATCTTTAGTTACTCCACATCTCATGAGGTACTCATCCAATCTCATGATGTACTCTATGACTGATCTATTTTCTTGAGTAAGTCTCTACCACTGATCTAAAAATCTTTGTTGGTAGAAGGTAGGAAGGTATTTTTCTCTGAGTTTCTCCTTCATTTCATCCTAGGTTTCTATCGGATCTTATCTTCTCTAGTTGAGAAGACGTTCAACACTTTTTCAATAAAGTCGGGCTTACCTAACCAACTTCATCCTAGCAAACCTAACTCTCCTTGCTTCAGACATTTCATACCATCCAAAATAGTGGTCAATATCCAATTTTGAATCTAGGTACCCTCTCGGATCTAGATAACCATCAAAACTTGGGGCTTCAATCTTCACATTTCTAAGGACATGCTCATCCTGATCGAACTAGTTATAATGGGGGCATGCTGCTATAGGTCGATCTAGGTCGAGGTTCCTTCTTCTCTATCCTATAGGTAGTTGGGGAGACTCAGGTTCAGATTGTCTTTGCTTAGCTTCTTCTAGTACTATTATTCTTTCACTTATGATTTTCATAAAATTTTTCATGTCATCAAACTTTTCAGTTAGGGCATTAATGATGGCTGCTATATTGGGATCCATGTTGGTACGGGGTGGAAAAGTAAAACATTAGTACTAGGTACCTGATCTAGTGGTCATGCAAGTTCAGGATGTAGGAATAAGATGCAGCAAAAAAGAAAAAAATATTAAAAAATAAATTACAAAATTTAAATTATAAAAATTTAACCTGTAGAAATTTTAAATTACAGAATTTAAACTAAAGCCCTAACCAATCCGGCTCTGATACCAAATTGATGCGGGACAGCCTAAAAAAAAAAGAGAGAAAAGATCAATCTTCCTTTCGTTCGTCAATAATAAATCACGTCCGATCGTGGCACATTATTTTCAGGACAGACAGTATAGTTATCTATACTTTGCTCAGGAGGCGTGACTGATTGACATAGGACCAAAGCACGATCAATCAAAATGAGGTTGATGAATGTCATTTTAGAGATCAGTTATAACTAGCAATAATAAAGTAAATAGATAGATAGCAGAAATTAAACATGCTCATGAATAATTATAAAAAGAAAAATATAAATAGAATGAAGGATATCAAGAAATTAAGCCCGCAAGAAAATTCAAAAAAAAGATAAGAAGAATCCGGATCGTGGTAGTTAAGAAACTATCCTGATTAGAGCTCTTAATCTTTTAACTAAATAGATCTATCAATAAAGAACTGGATCTTTACCAATATCGAATCTGAAAAAATAAGTAAAAATCAAAAATCAGTTGAGAAGGAACAAATATTCTTGTCAACGTTTGATCTGTAGAATAATAGATCACTCTTTCTCTCTCTACATGGTAGATAAAAATCTTAAAGGAGACAGATCTTCTTTTGGTGGAGTAGGCTTGTGTAGGTAGATGGTGAAGGCAAATTGGGATCGTAGGAACACTAAATCTCAAAAAAATGAAGGTTAAAGAAATAGAAAAAGATGGGCCTCACACCCTCCCCTCGTGAGGCGATTTTGGATCTCACACCCTCTCCCTCTTGGAGCGACCAACACAAGTATTTATGAAAATTATAAAGTGATTCATTCATTCATTATCTCATTCATGAAAGATACATGGATTTATATAGGATCCTAGGGGTCCTATTTCTTTAGGAGTCCTATTTTCTTTACAAGAAAAAAATCAATGCTTTCAACAAAAAGGTAAAACATTATGTATGGTTTTCAAATACAATAATATATCATATCTATCTTTTATGGAAACATAGGAAAGAAATCAGCCTTTTAACAAAATAAGTAAGAAATCAAGAACTCTTAAGAAATCCTAGGAAAGAAAAGAAACTCCATGTGGGCGCTTGATGCCTGGCACAACTTGGCATGAGGATCCTTGGGCATGGCACATGCTGGCATGTATATTTCCTTCCTAGACATATGGAGGGTGGTGGCTCCAAAGATGACGTGGACCAAGCTTGCTTCTTTATGATGGTCTCTTTCCAAATAAGGCTCAATCAAAAAAAAACCCAAGTATGGTCCTATGAATCCAAAACTAAATGCATCAAAAGAACTAATTGATTAAATCAAAAGAACTAGAATAAAATAACCAAAGTAGAGTTATTCTGATATGGCTTCTTCAATCCAAATTGAATCTAAATTATGTTTCCGACTTCTAGTGGCTCTGGTGTCCGCACCACCTGGGCTTCACTCTTGTTCCGCCATCAGCTTGAGAAGGGGTGTAAAAGAACTAAATCATGTACCAAATCATGCCAACCATGCCATGTAAATCATGGAACAAAATCATGCCAACCATGTCATGCAAATCATACCAACCATGCAAATTGCATCAATAAAAGAACCAAATCATGCCAACCATGCCATGCAAATCATAGAACAAAATCATGTCAACCATGTCATGCAAATCATACCAATCATGTAGATTGCATCAATAAAAGAACCAAATCATGCCAACCATGCAGATTGTACCAACCATGTAGAGGATTCCGAAGATCAGCAATGAAATAAACTAAAATAGGAAGGCTTGGTCAATATTTTGTTTTCTTTTATTTTCTTCTTGACTTTCTATGGTTAGCTGTTAGTCATATGCTTTCCTTGTAATGTTTTTCCTCTATAAAAAGAGACAAACTACTCAATGAATGTGTGGATGAAAGTTACACCGAAACTTCCTCTTTTCATACTTTATTTTCTTTAGTTAGGACTCTTATAGGTGTATTAAGTTGAAAGAGGATGTACTGGTAGTTAATCACCGAGTCAAAAGGAAATGGGTTTAGAGGAGCCATGATTTCAGAGTTTATCTGCTGAGCCAATCCAGTGTTAGAGCTTTGTCAGCCATATATACTTGGATTTTGATGATCTGTTGTTTGGCTGTCCTTAGATTGATCCACGTGATGTTGCCATGCATTAGTCTGAGGGGATTGTCCAGCTCTCCCATTCCTGAATTCCCAATCTTCTCCATCGTCATCTATTACTTCATTATCATTAAAGCCCGAAGACGATTTCCCAAATCTTGGTCTCTGCTCTACTACATAATTTACTATCAAGAAAACTAAGTATGAGGTCCAACAGTTACCTTGATGATCTCTGGGATGCTTTCAAAATTCTCATAATAGAAAACTATATCAAATCCTTTAAGATTATCCCATTGTATGCTTTAAGATTATCCCATTGTATGCTTGAGTGGCTAGCCCTATGAGGGACTCCAAATCCTGATATGATGGTTGCCACTGCTTCCGCTATCCAGCAAAAGAGCAAGGTTGTGGAGAGTGGCATAGACCTTTATAGATTCAGATTCTGTTGCACACCTCCTTTGAATTGATCTTAATGATTCACTATCATATTGAATCCATCTCTCCTTATCTGACCTTGGGACATGAGGGTTTGGATGGTAGATTTGTCTGAAAGGCTACAAAGAATTCAGTTGGAGATAGTTGACGGGTTGTCCAAGATCCTGCTCTCTTTGTTTTTCTAGCTAAGGTATGTAGCTGAGACATTATCTGCCTTAATAGGTCGACCAAAGGATTCTAGAAAGGCAGCCTGATCAAGATAGGTGGAAAAGTCGGCCACCTCTTTGGATACAGCAAGGAAGACTTTCTTGGTTTGAGGTTGATTGGAACAATGCTATTGGTTCTCCATGCCACCCTTCTTCCTAAGGTATTCAGATAAGAGTGTCTGAGTTTACAGATTTTTATGGAAAGACCGAATTACAAGCAAAGAAAACATTGGATGGGGTTTCTATAGGTCGAGATTAGATGATCGATCCTTGACACCACAGCAGAAGCAATGGCCCTTCTTGAAGGCAATGTAATGGAAATGGGAATGGGAAGATAGTTAGGTTGTGTTAATACGTTTATGAGATTTTTTGAGCTTCTCTAGATTTTTTCTGCTGGTTTTAGAAGGTGAAATTAATTTGCCAAGTTTAAGGACGTCGGCATGAGAGCGGTGGTAAGCGGTGTCTAAGTAACGCACTACAAGAAAGTTGAGATATACCCAAGTGAAAGATATATGGATAAAGACCTAAAAAATATGGGGATATGCCTACATCCATAATGGTATATACGTTTGGTTAAATATGGATATGTCTGGCATGGGTGTAGCTTATACCTACGTTATTTTTTTTCGTATGTGTATATATTTCCTACTTTATCCATGTAACATCTAACATAGGTGAGAGTATATATATGGATATAGATCTAGTGTACACTCTTCTTTATTAAACGTGGATAACTAAATACATATGTATCAGAATTCATGAGAGTTACCAAAGTATGGATATAAATGGACCTCTATTATCAATAATAAAATATGGATAAATAATTAACTTTTAGACATTACTGCCCTATCTAATTTAAAAATGTGGATCATCTATAATAATAAATAAAAATAGAAATTATGCATTGATAACTTATTTAAGCATCCTATAACACTAAATAATATATGAAGACTAGTGGCTTCAAAAAGATAAAATAATTGTAAATAAGATAATCTTTACCATTGTATTAAAGAGAACTGAACATATATAGTGTTAGTCTCAAAAAAATTATCCTAATTATTTTTTTAGTTTTATCAAAATCTAAAGAACAAAGCTATACACCATCAGATTTCTGAATATAAAAGAAGATAAATACTAGAACTCAAAATATAAAATAAATAAATTTTAGCTAATTTTTTGTACTTTATATATAAGTTTTAACCTAATTTTTGCTACATCAAAAAAAATAAACTAAAGTTAAATTGCTGATAAAAAAAGTTAACTTTACAAAATCTAAGAGTTCAGTAATCTATGAAGACATTAACAAGATAATTTCTATCTTTTCTTGGCACCATGCATCATATCTCTGGTCTGAATCTACAAAAATAGAATATATATATATATATATATATATATATATATATATATATATATATATATATATATATATATATATATATATATATATATTATTGGTGTAGAATCTGGTTGACGTCGGATCAAGCTGGAGTTGGAAAAGATGAGATTGCCGTCAGTGACCTGCAAAATAAAGTTTTATCCAAAGTCGGTGGTGGTGGCTCCAGCAAGATCCTCTGACGATCAAGTCAGCTCTTCTGGTCAACAGAAATGGAGTGCTCGGATATGAATTTAGTAGAGTTTTGGAAAAGGATTCAAGAGCTTATAGAAAATGTATCTGGAGGGTTCGTTTTTATAAATGAAGCTTGTTGTAACCGTCCGATAGTGGACCATTCTAGGCCACGTAAAATTTATTATGGAGAATGGTGTCGCTCGTAATAGACTAATAATGATAGTCGTAACCATCTGGTAGTGGGGTTGTCTGTAGTAGACTGATAAATGACAATCGTAACCATCTAGAGAAAGTAGGCATTCGGAATTTGACTGAAGGAGAAGTCTGTAAGAAGTTTGGCTGCTGGAGGAATCCGACTATTAGAAGAGTTCAGAAGGAGTTTGGCTGCTGGAGGAATCCAACTATTGGAGGAGTTCGGAAGGAGTTTGGCTCCTGAAGGAATCTGACTAAAGGAGATATTCGGAAGGAGTTCGGCTCCTGAAGAAATCCGACCGCTGGAGGAGTTCGAAAGAAGTTCGGCTCTTGAAGGAATCCGACTGAAGGAGATGTCCGGAAGGAGTTCGGCTCCTAAACAAATTCGATCATTTTCGTGATTATCAGTTGCAATAGGCTAAGCATCAGGCTGGACTTCGACAGGAGCAGAGTTTATCCCCAATATATATATATATATATATATATCATTTTAGAGCTTAAGTGACCATTAAAAATATATGTATTTAAACACATACATAATCTTTCCACCAAATAATATGAGTACCCATAGTATATTTTATTAAAGCTCAGCTTTTGTCTTTTATAAGCAATGGAGTATCGGGCTTAGTTGCATAAAAAATAGAAATCTTACAAAATGCATCTTCCAAATACTTGCCTGTTAACATCTTGCCTTTATCATCAAAAATGAATGTTCCTATGTCGATTTTTTTCTGTAAGATATCTAATAAAATAATTTCTTCATCCTACAAGTATTGATTTTATAAGATCTAATCAGCAAGTCCGGATGATTTACTACTATAACGGAACCATTCTATTAAAATCTTTAAATTTATGAAACTAAATTTTACTTACCATTTTAGATGATTCAGAAATAGGTGGTGTGTTCACTTGAGAGGAGGTTTGTTCAGTTCTATCACTATTCTAGAAATAATTGAGAGTTAGCCAACTTTATTAAAAATATTAAATTATAAATATGGTATAAAGTAATTATATTATAGAAACCTCAACTGATAATATTTTATCTATTTTTGGTAAATAGTCATCAATTTTTTTCATGTTGGTAATATACTATTAATAAATAAGTACAAGCAACTTAAAACAAAAATCAAATGGCAAGTAAAGTGAATGATTGTCAGCTTTTTGCATGATATTTTTATACTTTCAAAAAAATAGATGATAATTTTAAAAATAAAGATTAAGTTATCCAATCTTATTTATATGAAAATAAAAAATAAATTATACATTTAACTAGAGTACCCATCAGAGCCATTGAACCATAAATATTTACTACTTGAACTTCGAAAGTTCCAACTTGACCTGCTGGTCATGAATCATTTTACGCAAACTCTTTTATTTTTTTCAAGACTTTATTGGTTGCTTTAGGATCCCATAGTGAATTGAAAGTTAGTTCTTTCCCTAAATAATGGACCATGTCCGGTCTTTCTTCACCAAACTATTTAAAAATTAAGTAATTATAAGGATATTTTCTAGAGTAATCAACCCTAATGTATATCCTGGAGAAGTTGAGATGAATTTAGTTGGCTACAAATAGGATAAAACTTTGGTCAAAGATGCAGCTAAAGCACAAATATGCATGAATACAACCTCACCATTAATAAGGATGTGATTGCTACTCTTTCTTTACCTCCCCATGCAACCATGTGCTAGTTTCGTAAAGCAACAAAGCAACTCTTAAGGTACCAGTGCTCTACCTCTTAGGGTCAGAAAAGTAACGTTAAAACTTGAGCATAGAATATTTCAAATAATTAAGTCCCAATAATAACAACTTAAAAACAAAATCCAAATAATAGCAAGGATGAATTGAATGCAACTTGATAATTAATATATAGACAATAAAAAGAAAATGATAAAAAAGGAAATAGTGTGCATGAAAAAACTATAAATTTACTCATAGATTTTATCAAAATATAATAATATGCTACATCAATAACACTTCTAAGATCCTTGTCAACGTCATACATCCCTTTGAGATTGATGCCTATAAGACCATCATATGAAACCGGAAACGCTTTTTTTTTCTCTCGAATGGTGTAACTGAGCTTTTCACGTTTATTCAATTGAACCCCCACACCCATGCTGGCTGATAACTATATAATATGAATAGCAAACATTTTACCTCCCAGTGCCAAGGAACGAGACCATCTAGTGGTTGTTACTATGAGACTACAGTGTAAATAGATCATGAAACTTACCTCAGGGTAGAAGTTTCGGATGAACAGGGCAAGATAGCTAGGATCCGCAGTCCGAGTATCAATTTCTCCATAAGGCTGCCATAATATATTTGTTTGACTTTACTAAGAGGGCACATGTTTGTATCGGTGAAAAATCATTCGTCAAACAAAAATAACCACATTGTAACAAGGGGAGAGAGCTTAGCTGGGAAAAGCATTCATCTAATTTGGGTACAACTCATGGTAATATGTAAATCAAGACTATGGTCACCTCTAGGCGGAATAATGCAACCAAAATATACATGCAAAGAGTTTGTATAGAACAACTACATAAAAAAAATGAATCTACGTATCTCTGACACACATCATCAGAAAAAAAGTGGGAAAACAAGTTATTTAAATTTGAAAGATAAAAGAATACAATTAGAAGCATCATACCAGATAATTTTGTTAGCTTGAGAGTTTAATCATAATTCAAAGCATCTTTTGCAATTTCAGGTTAATCTTATCTGATAATAATCAGCACATTCAGGAGAGAGAAATTCACAATCTTTCTATCGTTTAGGATTCCTAAGCTAAAACACTAGTGGACTGGTCTGGAGACAAGTATATAAGTTGGGGGAACCCAATTTTTTTTTTTTTCATCTGAGATCCTAACCTATTGGACTGTTTCCTTTCAAACAAAAATCATTTTAAAACTAATAATTAAAATGTTGTGCAAAAATCTCATGAATTGCTCAACAGTAATACTATAACATCTCATGAATCAAAGGAGACTAGACCAAGATGTACTGGGGAAAAACTTAAGCATCAAAAATCAATAATTCTAAGATATTATAATGCAAGAAATGCACTAAAATTTCACTCATTCTCCGCAGAATAAAATTCACAAAGCTTTCCTAGATTTGTGGATATCAACATGCCCCAATCAGTAAAATATCTAGAATTTAAGAACTCGATGGAAGGCCGGAAGGGAGGAGGGGCCGTTGCGAGCAAGCTGGCGAGGAGAGACCATTGTGGGCAATCGCTGGGGAGGGGAGGGGGGTTCGTCATGGGTAGGTTGGCGAGGGGAAGCCAGAGGTGAGGGGGCCATCATGGGTGGGCCGATGAGAGGAGACCATTGCAAGCGGTCGCTCAAGAGGGAAGGGGGGCCATCGGGAGCGGGCCGGTGAGGGGAGGCCACCGCGGGCGGTTGTCGGGGAGGGGAGCGGGGCCATCGCGCTGGACTGGCAAGGGGAGTACATCATGGGCATTAACAAGCGGGCCATCCAAGTGGAAAGATGGGGTTCGAGCGACTGTAAGGGGGTGTGTGGGTTATAAAGAAGTTTTTTTCTTTTCTTTTCTTAAAGAAATAGTAATTGATAAATTGATCACTAAAATAAAGACACCAAATAATTTTTTAATTTATAATCAAAAAATTAATTATAAAATATTTTAATTATTTTTTCTAATTTAAAAAAAAATTAAAATTTTGTGATAGATTTTTCAACCATAAAATTAAATTTTGCAACCAATTTTTTGGTCATAAAATTTTGTAAACGAAAACTCGATCATAAAATATTTTAATTATTTTTAAGTTAAAATAATTTAAAAATTTTATGATCGATTTTTTGGTCATAAAATATTGCAACTGATTTTTCAATTGCAAAATTTTATGATAAAAAAATCAATCATAAATGTATTTTGTAATCAAATATAATTTTTTTCTATTTTTTACTGAATATGATATAATTTTAAAATTTAAAGTTTATATTTATCATTCTGTATCATCATAAATAACCATCTCAATCTTGCAGCTCTAGCTATATCGATCAATAAAATTTGATTTCGACAGTTACGAATGACCGCATGATAATCTAATAGATAGAGACCATCGATAGATTCAAAAGTTTGCAATGATGATCTCAGCAATATTTATAGTATACTATCAAAATTTTATTTTAATCGGATATCATTATCATGGTCAATTTAATATAGAATGATTTAAATCATTAAATAATTATTATTAAGATTTGGATCAAAATTTTACTTTAATCGGATATCATTATCAAGATAATTTTTTAGATAAATGATCTTTGTAACTACTTTGATCGTTTGTATGATGGTGATTGTAAACCACACATAGATGAACGATCCAAAACTGTCTCTTGATACTCATTATTAAAGTCCTTAAGTAATTATACTTATGTTTCTATAAGATCTGCTTAATATAGATGGTTCATATATCCATAGTTTAGATTTTATGGTTACCACTACATAAATGATTAAAGTAGTAGTAAAGATTATTTATCTAAAAAATTATTTTATAATCGAATGCTATTTGATCTTTTGATCATTCATTTTTATTTAACGATCTAAATTATCCCATACTAAATTAACCATGATAATGATATTGGATTAAAATAAAATTTTAATAGTATACTATAAAAATCATCAAAATTATCATTATAAGTTTTTGATTCCATCGGTGATTTCTATTTATCGAATCATCATACGATCATTCGTGACCATCGAAATTAAATTTTATTAAGCAACATAGCTAAAGCTACCAGATCAAGATGGTCATTTGTGATGATACTCTAAAGATAATTATGTAGATAATGAACAGTGAAGATGAACTTTAAATTTTAAAATATCATACTCAAAAAAATAAAAAAATAAATTATATTTGACCGCAAAATATATTTGCGATCGATTTTTTGGTTGCAAAATTTTGCAATCAAAAAATCAATTGCATAATTGGTTACAAAATTAAATTTGACAACCACAAACTTGATGGCAAATTTTTAAATTAAAAATAATTAAAATATTTTATGATCGATTTTTTGGTCGTAAAATTTTACGGCTGAAAAGTTATTGCAGAATTTATTACAAAATTAAATTTTGCAACCAAAAAATCAATCATAAAATTTTAAAATTATTTTAAATTAAAAAAATAAAATATTTTACATTCAATTTTTTAGTTTCAAAATTTTATGATCAAAAAATTAATTAAAAAATTAATTGCAAAATTAAATTTTATGATCAAAAAATTGATCATAAAAATTTTAAATTATTTTAAGCTAAAAATAATTAAAATATATTACCATTGATTTTTTTATTGTAAATTTATGACAAAAAAATTGGTTGCAAAATTTAATTTTATGATGAAAAAAATCTAACATAAAATTTTAAAATTATTTTAAATTAAAAAATAATAAATATATTAAGTGATCAATACTTTGGCTGTAAATTTTATGATCTAAAAATTGATTTCAAAATTTAATTTTATGATCAAAAAATCATTCATAAAATTTTTAAATTATTTTAAATAAAAAAATAATTTAACCATTTTATGATCAAAAAATTAATTATAAAATATTAATTTTATAATTAAAAAATTTATTATAAAAATTTTAAATTATTTTTTATTCTATATTTAAATTTAAAAAATAATTAAAATATTTTACAATCAATTTTTTGATTGTAAAATTTTATGACCAAAAAATCAATTGAAAAATTGATCACAAAATTTTACAAAATTAATATTTTATAAATTTATTTTTATATTTAGATTTTTGGTTGAAAAATTAGTCATAAAATTTTAATTTTATGATCGATTTTGTAATCAATATTTTTCATTCGCTATATTAATTTTTTTTAGATAATCGATCATAAAATCAATCATAAAAAATTTGATCACAAGATCGATCATAAATTTCAATCAAAATATTCGATCATAAAATCAATCATAAAATTACTATTTTTTTATAGTGTGAGTTATCCATGTTTATCCTTTAACAGATTTAATTTATTCATTTTTAATTATTAAAATATAAATTAAAAATTAATTATAATATTTTCATGTTTGATAAATATAGATATATATAATTACTTTTTTAGAATTTGATTTTTTATCTATATATATATTTTATATGACTAAAAAGTATTAGTTTATGTGACTTTTGACACGAAGGTTGTTCAGCTTTTAATAGAGGTTGTATGGGAGGTGGAGGAGTTCTTTTATGGAGCATGAATCATGGTTGAGGCTGTTTAATTGTTAGAAAGTTCGAAGATCGAGGCAAATAGAAACTGTGCGATTCCTTCGATTTGTCTTGGGGTGGTGGATTTGAGAGAGGCTGATATCAAGTGAAATGGTTAGAAGTACCAACAGGTAATGTTAGTGGTGGGTGTGCGGTAGGATTTTTTCTGGGACCAAGAGGGGTGAGGTTCGCACCAGTGAAAGGAGGAAAATATCCATAAGGAGATCTACTTCCTTCCAGAGTTGGTCGACGGACCTTCATGAACCCATGGTAAAGAGTAGCAGTCAGTTACGGGGCTTTCACATACCTAGTGTGATGTGCTGCAGGTAGTTGTGGGAACTTTTTAAGCAGAGAATCCCTCTTCTACTTTACTTCAGAATGTCTCTTGGTCTTTCATTAGAGGAAGATGGAAGTGCTTTCTTGCTATGATTACTTCTGTCGGATGGCACAGCATTTCCATGGTGGCCTAGGTGGAGGTCTCTCTCTCTGTTTCTCTTTCTATCTTCCATGTAGCTTTTCCTGTCTTCTCCATTATTATTTGTCTGTTAGCATGCTTACCTTGATAGGGTGGTATATGCGGAATCCTTTGTCCGACCTATCAAGGCCGATTATTTTTATCGTACTTTAGCTCATAAAGCAAAACGGGTTGGTTTGTGGAGCACAAGATGGCTATCCTAGAAAGAATTGTTCATGGCATGCCCGAACAACCACACCATCTAGTCTCATGATAGAAGGACACATCAGAAGGGATGGATACTTCCTGATAGTAAATCATTGAAATTAATTCAAAGATGGTGTACGTCACAATCTCAAGTTCAAGATGTATGTTACTATACAAAATCTCTTAATTTGCTGGAAAGCAGAGACTGTTGCCATCATCGTATTGAGCTTTAGGGTTCCTCATTGGGCAAGTTGTATGAGCCTCTGCTAGGAGGATCTAATGGGCTTTGATGTTGTTTTTTAACTGTAAAACTCTAGAAATAATTGCATAAACGATATAGGTTACTGTTGGACCCTTTATATATGAAGCTAACATTGTGAATAATTTTATTGCAAAACAAAGCCCATCGGCTGGGGACTCATCATCATCTTAGGAGAATCGATCTTAATGATGCATAGAATGATGACTAGGATTTTCATATTGGCCCATGCGGCCGCTCCCCATCAAGTGGTTCTTGGCACCATCACATTCACGATGATGAAGAGAGCAACCTTTTGGACCTTCATAATCATAATCATGGTGGATGGCAACAGTCTGCCAACGTAAAGGCCCGGTCCGTTGACTAGCCCTTGAGCCAGTATATATGAATTTTGGTGCAAGATGAAAAGGAAAACAATTGCCTCTCATGGCTCGCATGTGAGATGGAGGAAACAAACACTTGGAAGAAGTCCATCATCTTCGCTAATTCCTTTTATTTTTTTTTTAGGATAATGGAGACTATCGGGCTGAAAGCCACATTAGCCACCTACAACTTTATCCAAAAGAAAGGATATGTACAATCAGAGTTCAAGACAGAATTTGCTATGAGCGGGAAGGCAGAGTAAGGCCTAGAAAGAAATTTCTGCTGAGAGACTAAGAGAACCCAACATGAACATTTGTAGCCAACATTAGCCTTGGTGAAGTGGTCAAGTGGCGTTGGTGAAGTGCTCAAAGCACAGAAAAAACCACTCTGATGGTCAAAGATCAATAGCAACATCAGTAAGGCTTGCCTATCATAGTCTTCGGCTATGGGAGCTAAAGCCAAGAGTAGCAAAAGCAGTACTTCAACTTAAATAGAGAATAAGAAGACACCAACATCTAATAGTGAGGGCGTCAATCATGCTCATCTGATAAGGAAACACCAGGTTTTCAAAATGTCTTAATCTGATTCCATAGTTTACTAACACCAAAAAGGGACTTGTGGTCCAGAAGAATAGACCAACTATTGAACAAGCTAATAGCAGAAAAAATTATACAAGGAGAAAATCTCTGATTCAAAAAAATTTGCATGTTTCTTTCCAACCAGCAGCACCAAAATTAGCTACCACTAACATTAGCCTAGCAGAGTGAATATCCTTTGGGAAACAAGCTGAAATCCAAGTTGTATAGATGCTTTTAAGAGCACAACTTGGATTGAGAATATTCAAATTCAGACAGAATGCTCCACATCTTAGAAGAAAAGGCGCAAGAGAGGAATAAGTGGTTTACCATTTCAAAGGGGTCAAAACAATAGGAGCAACCACCTAGAGACTTGCTTATTCTTTTCAATATATTCCCCCTGGTATTCAACTTATCTAGAAGTGCCAAGTAAAGAAAACAACAGATTTTCAGAGGTGCCTTTGGATTCCATACAGTGGGGCAAGATCCTATTTAAAACCCCTTGAATTGCGAAAGCTATACAAAGAAGCAGTGGTAAATAGACTAGAGGCAGTAAGGGACCAAGAGATATCATCAGATATATTTGGGTCTAGCCTGAAACTATCCAAGAGGTTGAGCAATTGTTGCAACTCAGCCAAAGCATTAGGTGGGAGGTTGTTTCGACATTGAAAGTGCCAAGAGTTTGACCTTGTGTTAAAGATTTGTTCCATCACCCCAAATTTGAGTCTAGAAGCTTGATAGAGATTTGGAAATAGGACACTCAAAGATAAATTCAGGATCCATTTGTATTTCCAGAAAAGAACTTTCAGCCTATTCCCAATTCCAAAGGGGTTGCAAGGAAAATAAAAAATGCCTTTAAAGATAGACGAGCACTTTCTCCTAGGCTTCTAGCAATCAACAAGTTTACATCTCTTGAAATAAAAGCCAGATAATAGTTCTTTCTAGGGAGCTTGTTCATTGTTGAGGTATTTCCAACCCCATTTAGCTGACAAAGTATCATTGAAATCTTTTTCGATCATGTCGAGTTGAGGGATATAGGACTTATCCTTTCTTCTTTAAACATTCAATTTTAGCTATAAAAACAACCCTCACCCTCTCTCCAGCATCCATCTTTGAAGATCCCTTGATTAGAGCCATGATTTGGAGATCTTCCATGGTGATTTTTTTTGGGTTTCTTTGTCGATCCCATTACGAGATCTTATTAAACTTAGGTAGGTGACCTAAGACTTTCGCTTTCTCTCTCTTTTTTAGTCTTTTGGTAATCATTCGCTTATTATTTAGCTTCAGCCCGTCTCAAGATTTCAAGGAATATGGTCTCTCCTATTTTGCTTTATTTTTCTTTTCTTTTCTTTCTGTCTGATCGACAACTATCATTGTGGGACATTGCCATAGCCACTACAACAATGGGTCACCACCATGGGTGTGGCTAGCTTTAGAACTCTCCTTCTTCCTCTCTTTTGAGAAAAGACACCATGGATTTCTCTCTATCTCTCTCCCTCTTGCTTTCATTTTCTTTCTCACTCTTGATCTCCTCTCTTTGTCTCTCTTCTTTACTCTTTTCATCTCTACTTTTTCTAGATACCTTATGGACCAATGGAGGGTTTAGGTAAATATATGGATTTTAGTCGATCCTAAAAAGGATTCTAAATTGGCAACCAGGGGTCCCAAGCTTGCATTGTGCAACTATCTATCATATTCTTCTATAATTTTTCACCATCAACCCTGGACATTTACAACGATTTTAATGATGAGGCGTGACTCTATAAGTGAACAATTATCTAGACAAGAATTAAGCAAAAAACTTCACCAACAAGTTTGTAGATCAAGATGTGGGTTAGTGTTCACTATACTAGAGTTTATCACCAATAGAGATAAGAGTCCTTGAACATGATCATATAGATATATATCTATTGATAAATTGCATGATTTTTATTTCATGTGGCTAATTTTCATACATATATGATTACCAATATGATTATTCATATTTTCTATACTGTATGCCTGTGTCTAATATTGATAACTATTTTAGATGTTTGGAGTACAATGCTAGTTACTTGAAATTTTGATAGAAATATAATGTTATATATTATATTTTCTTGGTATGAATAAGATTAAGAAATTAATTGATGGTTAAGAAAAAGGTATTTGAACTGGCCATATTAAACTATGGATGGCTTCATCATAGGTTGTGATATCCTAACCATATGGACCCAACCCATGACCCAAAAAGGCCCAGAATTAGGCCTAAGAAAACAACACGAAGGAAAGACCTTCCTTTTCTCCTATTTGAGTTGGAGGAGTTCAACTCTGGCTCCTTCTTAAACTCATCGAAGGCTAGAAAACTTTAGCCTCCATCATCTATAAACTAGAGCATCCACCCTATTGAACAATCAATGGATTGTATCACTAGAAAAGTAGAAAAAAGATATTATTTTGACCCAACCATATTCGCACCATTGCCAAAGAAGAGGCATTATGGCCTTCCATCTTGCAAGCACCCTCTTCCCTTCTAACCTTTCCTTATGCAACCATCATTGACTTGGATATGATCGTAGATAATTGAAACTAGATAATTAAGAAGCATAGCCTTATTTAAATTTCCTATTCTAGATCTAATTGTTGGTCTTGTTTTCTACTTTTTTGGCCACCATCGCCATCATCTTGAGTTGTTGGACCTTTGGTGAAGCCCCCTTGAGTCTCTCCATGGCCAATACCAAGGTCCTTGGTTGCTGATATGTAGTTTTAGCTATGAGGGAACCTGAATCCCCTATTTTTGGTTTCTTCTTTTTTTTTCATTCTTCCACCGTTGCCACCACTGCCACCGACTTGGCTCATTGTTGGGTCATTGCATCACCACCACTAGAAGCCATGGGAGTTGTCAACCACTAGCCTTTCTGCCTCCCTTTTAGAGAAGGAGAGGAAAAAAAGGTGGGTTCCCCTATTTTGAAGAAAGAAGAAGATGAAGAGAGAGAGTGTGTGTTATCTCTATTCTCTATCTTATCTATTCTCTCTCATCTTCTCTTTCTCCTCTCCCTACCTTCTCTTTTCTCTCTACTTTCTC
Source organism: Cocos nucifera (assembly GCA_006176705.1). Taxonomy (NCBI): domain Eukaryota; kingdom Viridiplantae; phylum Streptophyta; class Magnoliopsida; order Arecales; family Arecaceae; genus Cocos; species Cocos nucifera. Next base: position 146,855 of record QRFJ01000307.1, read on the forward strand.
ATTACATGGTTTGTTGGACCCAATTGTCTGTCTAAGGCTCTTAATTTATGGACCCAGGTTGAACCTAGCAAGATGTTTTGGACTAGTATTTCGAACAATCACCCACCTTATCGGCCTCTAGCCCAGCTTTCATTGGCTATCCATGGATCAATCATTGACAATCTCTAACTTGTTACCTAAAATCTTGATTGGACATCAGTTTATTGATTCGAAGAATTTAGTTACCTTGTTCTAATTGATTGAGGCTACTAGATGCCAGTACCAAGTCAACTTTATCCTTTTTATGCATATCTTCTTTGATGATTAGTATTAATTTTTATATGGAAGGTGTGATTTATTGGGTAAGAATTGCCGAGCAAGGATTTTACACTTTAGTTCTTTAATAAAGGTAGAATCCTAACTTCTTATTGTTAAAAATAATATCCCAAAGCCAATCGTTAGCCTATTAATGATTGAGCTAATTTATGTAATCGTATATGAATTGTTAATTGAATAAAAGTTATTCTGACTTTTTCATCATAAATCTTTCATCTTCTAATGAACTCCTGTCTGATATGATGAAGTCCTTAGGATAATTTAGAATCGATAAAGAAGGATTTATCGTTTAGTCCTTAAAATAGTTTGTGATCAATGATACATTATTACCAAGGACGACAATATTTATTGAGTATAGATCATTGTATGCCATATAGATTGATTGTTCTTTTAACCAAAAAATATGGAGACACTGATATGGCATACAGATGAGATATAGGTATACATTTGCACTAAACGTGACCGACTCCAGAGCTTTTTTACTATCAAAAATTGCTCTAATAGAATATAAGCATAAGTATCTCTCCAACCTGATATCACCATGGTGACTTTCAAGTAACTCACTATGCTTTAGTGTCGGACTACCTGAATTTCTAATTCAGTGATGAAAGATTTTTGAGTACAATCAAGTACTTGAGGAGTCGATGCATGAGTTAAAATGGGATTGATCACTCCTGGACTCAAAAGCTGTACTCAATAGTATTTCAATTTAGCAAAATCTTGACTAGGATAGTCCTTGTGAGGGGTCACAGGATTAATTGCTTTGAGACACGATTTGGATGTATCTTCTAGGGTTGACAGTTAAATTCTAAGTCATTTTATATACAAAGATCAAAGGGATGAATTATACGGTAACCATATTTACATAGGTTCTGAATGTTATGATTGTACTATTTGGCCTATTCGAATATTGGATACCATTGCTAGATGGTCACTTCGATTAGTTCAAAAAAATAGTTCCTATGCTACCGGCTTAAGTTCGAACCTGCGGGATCATACACACTAGAGATTTTTACTTGATCTAATGGCTAATCAATGAAAGATTAATTAGTGATTTGATCGCTAATTAACTCAATTTGATTGAGTGATTATTTTTTATCAAAATCAATTAAATTTAATTCATTTGGATTCAATCCGATTAGGTTATGAGATAATCTAATCGTCAAGAAGGTATGATCTCTAATTTAATCAGAGGTTTGGCTTGATAAATTTTTTATTTGATTAGGATTTAATTAAGCCTAATTAGGTCTAAATAAGTTGAATTTATTCTGATCTAATTGAGTCTAACCAATTTGGATTGGATTGATTCAATTGGATGTCAAATGAGAGACTAGTTTGACTAGTCTTTTCATGCACCACATCATCCAAATATTGCATCATCTAATCTCCATGAGAATTGAGAATTTTTGTGAAGAATTTCATGCACAAGAGGGTGCACGCCCTTCCTTCTCACATCCCAAATGAATAGGTTTAATCTGGTTACAAGTTTAATTCAAATAGGATTTGAGTTTGAATGGATAACCACTTAATCAAGATCTCTTTTTCATGCCTCTCTTATTTGTGCGCATTTATAAAATATCTGATTTTATGGGCATGCATATAAGAACTCAAAAAAGAGAACGTGTGAGAAAAAAAAGAGAGAGTCTCTTCTCTGCATGAGAAATTCTAGGTGCAAGATTCTTGGATGAGTGCATATCCTAGAATCCATCTAAGATTTGGATTCTAGATTATGAGCAACGAGGATCATTAGTTCACAGATCTAGAAGAAGAACCTTCTATATTTTTAATCTACATTGATAAATCGGAGCATCCAAAGAGCTAGTGAAGAAGATTGAAAGAGTTCGATCTAATATCAGCCATCAAAAATTTCTGTAGTGAGCTAGCACTCGGAAAAAACTGATCGAGATCAGGACCTTGTGTGGATCACCTATAGAGGTCAGATGTGTGTGTGACTACATCGTGATAATTAGATCTATACCAAGAAGATGAAATTATAGAGATTATCTATCCATAAAAAGATAATGTGTTTTGAACACGTAGAAGCAGTAAAATAGTTTTATTGTATTTGATATTTTATTTTTCAGATATGAATGCATATATATGTATATTAAATCCTGTATAGTATAGAATTTTTAGATTAGATCTATAATTTTTATTATTAATATTATTAATAATCATTTTTATTGTGCAATCTTTGGAAAAAGTTTTTAAAATCAAAGCTAGAAATCCTATACGTTTTCTTCAATTGGTATCAGAGCAGTAGGTTCTTTGATATATGATATATGCATATTTTAGATTATTTTTAGATTAAATTTAAATAATAATCTAATCTAAAAAATAAAAAAATGATGATCGCATGGACTATAAGTTGTCCTGCTGTAAGATTTATCCCTTACAGTAAAAAGATTATCCTGGTATGTTGCGATCTATGACTCTAATCATAAAAACTTTAGATTAGATCTAATGATTTTTATGATATATTTAAATATATTTAATCTAAATTTTATCATGATTTAGTATTTAGATTAGATCTAAATAGTTTCATAATTTTTTATGTAGAGTACATAGATTTAGATTAAACATGAATAGAATCTTAGGAAGATTCTATTCATCAGTCGAGCCAGCTCGACCAATGTGCCAGCTATGATATACTTTCTGGATTGATGCTCCAGTCGGCTAGATCAGAAATCAAGCCAACTCGGCTTCAATTCGGGCCTGCTCGGATAGGATCCGAGCCAACTCAACGAGAATGTTTGGCTTCTGGCTTTTTTTTTAGCTGACTATCTTAGAAGCCAAGCTGACTCAACTTCTCTTCAGGCCAGCTCAGATGGGATCTGAGCCAGCCCAATTGAGAAGTTGGGTTAATGTCTATTGACTGGTTTTATGAAATCAAATCTACATCTAGTGCTTATTTATGAAATAAGTCGATTCATTTTTGAAATGAGTCGACCTATTTAGTGCAACAATGCTAGGATGTAAATAATCTTTCAAAATTTGAAAAAATATTTTCGAAATACCGAACCCCAACCCTCAATCTTAAACTTAATTAAGAATTAAGTATGATTAATAAGGATTTAGAATTATGAATTAAAGATCCTAAGATATTGATCATAAAATTATGATTATCGGATTAGTCGAATTAGGTCCATTAATTGGGTTAGACCTAAGGTTAGTTAAAGAATTGACTAAATTAGAGTAATTGATCAAATCTAACCAAATATTGATTTAGATTAGATCAATGACTCTTTATATCAAATTACAATAGTTGTAGTTGGTCAAGCCCATGCCTTTAATGAAAACCAAATAGACTTGATTCGTGGCTTTACGGTCGAACCTAAAATTGCTAGGTTGATGAAAATTGAAACTAATAAATTGGATGATGTCTAAGATAAGTCTGACAGCTCAGATCAGTAATTTTTAATTAAAAGCTACTTGCACTGATTCGATCTTTGATGAGTTAATGGCATATTTCTTTCACTGATCTCACTTACCTGATCATCCTGATGAATTAGATTTTGATTGGACCATTTGGTGATTTGAGCTCATCCATGTCAATTAGGTAAATCAGTTTGACTGATTTAGGTGCTCCTAATACTGGCTTTAATTAGATCCTTATTGACCTAACTTGATGAAGTCGATAAGAGGATCTAAATTGGCTGATTAATTCTTTTAAAAATTGATTAATAAAATTATCTAAAATTATTAGGTCCTTAAAATGATAAAGTTATGGTGATAACTAAGTCATGGTCTTCCATTAAGTTGAGTGATAATGGATCCATTAGTTTAATAATCATTGAAGATCCAAAGATCTGGTGCTTATTGACTAATAGAATTATCATTCATAATATGATAATTTGATTGTGTCTTTCTAATGGTGGTTAGGTTGGTCGTCCAAAGTTGGGCCCATGCGCCAATATGGTCATGTTAATGATTGGATCTAATTGGATCTTTTCAGTAGAGGCCAAAGCCTACTGATTAGATTTTTGAGATAAAATTAAAACTACTAGAAGTTATTTAGTAAAGCAATTGGTTATGAGCCTACCCATAGGTGCACATGGGTTGACCAACTAAAGTTAAGCTCGTGTATCGTCTATGTGAATCTAGTACCTGCTAAGAAATTAGGGATAATTTCTCAAATTGAAGGTAGAGGCTATTGATTCTAACAAAATAGTGGAAGAACCTTTAGACTAAAGTTCAAATTTTTAGAGTAAATAATTTATACACTAATTAGGTCTATGATTTTTCTATTGTATAGAAATAGCCACTATCCTATCGCTCCGATCATTGTTGGACAATGATAAACTCATGGGATCCAACTTCGATAGCTGGTATCGAAAGTTGAAGATCGTCTTGGAGCATGAATGGATCTTATACATATTGATTGATTTAGCACTTGAGGAGCTAGCCCCAAACCCTATTAAGATGGTAAGAGATACTTACCAGAAGTTGCTAAATAACCGCACCATTATTCAGTGCATTATGTTGATGGTGATGAATAATGAGTTCAACCGCAGATTTGAGAATGCCCAGCCTGAGGAGATGCTTCAAATATTGAACAACTTCTTTGACACACCTGACGATATTAAAAGGTACAAAACTAGCTTTGCCATTTTCAACGCTCATATGAGGAATAGGGCGTCAGTCACTAATCATGTATTGTACATGATCGAGTTGATTGAATGCCTGAGTAAGCTAGATTTTTTCTTGCATGAGCAGCTTGGGAAGGATGCGATCCTAAATTCGTTGTCCAAGTCCTTCCTCTCATTTCTTACTCATTTTAGAATGATAAATCCTATAATAAACTACCATGGATTATTAGGATTGCTACAAAACTTTGAGAAGAATCATTAGCTTCAAAAGGGATCAGTGAATATTGTAGGAGGATATTCTTCTGATCGATCCTTTAAGAAAGGAAAGAAGAAGAAGAAAAAGAGCAAGAAGGTACAGCTGCATGCTGAAATGTCTGTACAGGATCAGATCAAGAAGCATAAGTTCGATCAGAGCCAGGTAGAGTGCTTCTTTTATAAGTAGGAGCATTAAAAGAGGAACTATCCTTAATACATTGCTATCCTGGATCCAAACAGGCCAAGAAAGAAGCAAGTAGTTGCTAGACAAGATAATTATATGATAACATCTTGCAACTTCTCAATTTGTGAGACTACTGCTTGGGTATTAGATATCGAAACTTTTTATCATATTTGTAATTCGATGCAGGATTTTCATGTCAGTAGGAGATTTGGTAAAGACGAGAGATTTCTAAACATTGGAGATGGAAGATAAGTTCTAGTTCTAGCTTTAGGAGTCATGAACCTTGTAATCAATTCTCATAGAGCTATTCTTAGTGATTGTCACTTTTGTCCAAGTTTTTTATTGAATATAATTTTTGTAGGCCTTTTGGCCAAGAACAGTTATCAGTTTTCAATAAAAGCAAATTTTTGTGATATCATTTTGAATGGTATTATAGTTTATGTTGGATAATTAAATAATAAAATTCATCTATTATCATGATTTGTTAATGTAGTCCAAACCTTTGATAAACATCCTAGAATAGATAATGTGTCAGATGTCTAACTTTGGCATTATAGGCTAGGTCACATCAATAAGAACAGAATAAACATGTTAGCTCAAGAAAAAATTCTTAAGATCAATGATTGTGAATCACTACCGACCTGTGAGTTCTATCTTCTTGAAAAGATGACCAAGTCACCTTTTATTGAAAAGAATGAATGTGCTAGTGAACTCCTGAGTCTAGCACATACTGATGTATGTGAACCCATGAGTACAAGCACTAGAGATAGATATTTCTACTTCATAACCTTCATAGATGACCTATCGAGGTATGGGTATGTCTATTTAATGAAGTATAAGTCAGAGTCGTTTGAAATATTCAAACAATTTCATAATGAAGTAAAGAAATAAACTGAGAAGAGTGTTAAAGCTCTTCGGTCTGATTGAGGGGGTGAGTACCTTTTTAGTGATTTTTTGACATATCTTGGGAAGAATGGGATTCTCTCCCAATGGATTCCTCATGAAATACCACAGCATAATGGTGTGTCCGAAAGAAGAAATTGGATCCTATTGAACATGGTTTGATCTATGATGGGATTTATCGATCTACCGATCTTTTTTTGGAGATATGCACTCGAGTCAGCTTGTTATATTCTGAATAGGATTCTGAGTAAGTTTGTTTCTAAAATACCATATGAGATGTGGATAGGACGTAAACCAGTACTCTCACACCTTAGGATTTGGGGATGTCTAGTTTATGTCAAACATTTAGTAACGGATAAGCTCGGACCTAGATCTGACAAGTGTAGCTTTATAAGGTATCCAAAAGAGACCAAAGAATATTACTTCTACCTAGCTGATGAACTTAAGATGTTTGTCAGTCTTAAGACAGTCTTTTTAGAAAAGAAGTTCCTTAATGAAGAGACTAATACCTCTAAGATCGAACTCGAGGAAGTTCGATAGGTGGAAGAACTGACATAAGTAGCTAAATCTGAATCAAATTTGATTCAATCAGATTCAGAGCCTACTAAATCTGCACTCTTAAGATGATCTGATAGAGTACCACATCAGTCAGATAGATACTATGGTTTCTTGATCTGGGATGGAGATTCTGTCGAACTCGATGAGAACAATGAGGATCCGATCACCTACATGGATGCAATGCAGAGATCTTATTCTAAAAAATGGCTTGAGGTCATGAGATCCAAAATGGAGTCTATGAAGGTCAACGATATATGGACATTGGTTGATCCACTCGAAGGGATAAAATTCATAGGATGTAAGTGGATCTTCAAAAGAAAAAGAGATGCAGATGAAAAGATGGAGATCTATAAAGTTCATCTGGTTGCCAAAGGGTATCGTTAACATTATAGTATTGACCATGATGAGATATTTTTTTCTATAGTAATGCTCAAATTTATTCGGATCATGCTTGTGATAGCTGTACATCTAGATTATGAAATCTAGCAAATGGATATGAAAATAGTTTTCTTAAATAGAGAGTTGGTTGAAGAAGTGTATATGATACAACCTGAAGATTTTACATCTATAGATGAGTCTAAGGTGTGCAAGCTTCAAAAGTTTATTTATTGACTGAATCAGGCATCTCGAAGTTGGAACATATATTTTAATAGGACGATCAAGACGTATAACTTCGTTAAGAATAAAGAAGAGTCCTGCATATATAATTGGATTAATGGTCCAGCAGTTATATTCCTCATTCTATATGTGAATGACATTCTCTTAATCGAGAATGATGTTCCTGCATTATAAGAAATAAAAATCTGACTGTCGTCATAATTCTCTATGAAGAATCTGAGAGAAGCTTCCTACATCTTATGAATGAAGATCTATAGAAATAGTTCTAAAAGATTACTTGGATTGTCCCAGTCCACGTATATAGATACTATGCTGAAGAGATTCAGTATGAAAAATTTCAAGAAATGCTATCTACTAATAGGTCATGAAATTTCTCTCTCAAAGAGAAATTGTCCGATAACACCTCAAGAGAGAGAGAGAGCGTATGAGTAGAATTTCATATGCTTTGACAGTGGATTCTTTTATATACACCATGACATGTACGCGATCAGATATGGTATACTCACTAGGAGTAGCGAGTAGAGACCAATCTGATCCAGAAAAGAATCACTAGAAGGTTTTTAAAACCATCCTAAAGTATTTAAGAAATACTAAGGACTAGTGGCTTGTTTATGGTGATTTAGATCTAAAACTTATGAGATTTACAGACTCTAATTTTTAGTCTGATCATGATGACAACAAAAGCATGTCGGGGTATGTGTTTATCCGTAATGGTGGTGCTGTCCATTGAAAAAGTTTCAAGCAACACACCATGATCGATTTAGTGTGCGAGGCAGAGTATGTTGCTGCATCAGATGCTGCCAAAAAAATGATGTGGTTGAAGAAGTTCATCACTGAGCTTGGAGTAGCATCCTTTCTAGATGGTCCAGTTCTGCTCTTCTACGATAGCTCTGGAGCTATTGCTCAGATGAAGAAATCTAAAGCACACCAGTAGATGAAGCACATTCTGCATCGCTTCCATCTTGTTCGGAACATTGTGGATCGAGGTGACATTGATCTTCAAAAGATCAACAAAAAGGAGAACCTGATCAATCTATTCACTAAAGTCATTGCGATGAAGAAGTTCGACGACTTTAAATTGAAGATGGATATACGATACTGCACTGATTGACTTTAGACCAAATGAAAGATTGTTGGAAATAGTATCCCAAAGTCAGTCATTAGCCTCACTATAAAAAAATGGGTAATTAGCTACGCAAATAAAATGTAGCTAAATATTGTAGAAGCGTCACTAAATACATCTACCGAACATAAAATGCATCGAAAAAAAAATGTCGGCACAAATGCCATCGTTGATTCCATTTATCGATGTTTCCAAATTTTCGTCGGCAAAAAAAGATTCATAATTAAACACCAGTAATTAATTACCTACAAAATAGTCATCAAAAAAAAATATTTATCGATGTTAATTTATCATCGCTAATATTTTACCCATGTAAAATAAACATCGGCAAAAAATATTTTTATAGACGAAAACTTACGTCGGCAAAAATATTTTTACCCATGCTTTTGTTACGTAGAAAAATATTTGGTGACGTAAATTTACGTCGGTAGTAGTAAAGCATGGTCAAATATGAAATGTTGGGATGCTTTTTAACGACTATTTATATTGAATTTTGCTACGTTAATTTACGTCGGTAAATATTTAGCGATGTTTAATTACATCGGTAATTATTAAGCATGGCTAAAAGTGGCATGCTGACAAGGTAATTGATTATGATTATCCTCATTTGTCGATGCTAAGTATCATCACTATTTATCTTTATCTACGCTTTTTTTATATCGATAAATATTTTTAAAAGAAAAAAATAATTTTATTTATATAAATTTTTTAAAATCTATAGACATCCACATAACAGATAACATAAGATATAATAACCACATAACAAATAAATGCATCCCAAAATCAAATTCATTCATTTTAAAATATCCATTTAACATCCATATAAAAAAACATGTATATATACAAAATGTCATACATACTACATGTCCTTTAAAAAAATATAATAAAATAAAATAAAACTCCATATCGATGGTGACATATCATAAACTGCATTAAATTAAAAAATTAAGTTAGCAAACTAATTATCTAATATAAATACTAAAATATATTAATTAAAAAAATATAAAATAATACCGATGGGGGAGGCATCATCATCATTAGTGGAGTCCTGATCATAAGTATTAGCAGGAACATCGAAAGTCAATGGGGGAGGCATACGGCGACATAACTCATCGAGCTTTGCCCCAAATGCCTGAAGCTGGGATGAAAGCTCAGCATTGGTCCATCGAAGGTCCGCTATCTCCTTCTGATGTCTCCTCTCGGTCTTAGCATATCTTCTCTTCGCCTCATGCAGACGAGTATCATAAGAAACATGTGCTGCTCGAGAAGAACTAGGGGCCATAACTCCATATCCCAACCCCATAACATAGCTAGGTCTCTTACCGAGCACCTCATCACAGATATCGTCATCTGTGGATGGGGTAGAGCCCTCAGCAGAGGCTGAGATCGTATCTCCATCATACGGTCCTAATTAAAAAATAAATAAATATAACCAAAAGTCTAAACTTTATAATGAAATTGAAACAGAACTTAATCACTTAATACTCACATGTCTCTTCCTATTCCCAGAAAGCCACTCGCCCATCGTCCGACGATGGGTCCTCTGATAGACGTCAATCCATCTGGACAGCTGTCCTATCTTGATGTCCCTCTAAAATTTATGAATGTAAGTATATTGACATAGATATACTCTAACAAATCATTAAAAATGTATATATATGTACTTACCAGCTCATACTGATACTGCGCAAATGATTTTGATCCACCATAATGCATCACCATGAGCCTCGACCTACTCTATAAGGTCTTATCGCAATAGGCCTAATAACCAAATGCAATGAAGATATTAGTGAGCATATTACAATAACATATCAATTCAATAATCAATATTTTTATTATACATAATAATTAAACCTGATATGCAGGATCCTCATATCTGGTGTAAAGAAGATCTCAATCGAGGAATGAGACACTCCTGTGCAGTGTCTCACATGCCGCTGTCGCCTCATGTGCCTGGAAGACCTCCTTTCAGTGGGTATGGAGCTCATATCTGAATCCTTTAAGCAATCGCTCCATATGCCAAAGGATAGCCTCCCGCATACATAGGGTATCAATCTTCTAAATATCAAAATCATGCTGCAAAAATAGTATACAATATATGAGATTTATCAAACAAAATAAAAGTGCCATAATTATCAAACATTATATTTAGTTACCTGTAAATGATTGAGAAAGACCTGCTGTTGTGGTCTCGTAACTCTACGCCAATCAGTCAGCATCAGAAGAGTATACGAACGAATAATAATATCTATCTCACACACGTATGGATCCCTGATATGGCACTCTATTGGCATGACATATCTCGATAGGATGATAATTCTCATCCTCTCTCCGGGATGTGCCCTCCTCCATTCCTCCAGCTTCTCATTTCTGGTGGATCCACGTGTCCGCCTAATCACAGTATCAGTAGCTGCAACAAAATATAAAGCTTAAAATTAGTTATTTATATATGATAAAAATTTAAAGTAAATATAACATAAAAAAAATAATCTGTGACAGAAGATGATGTGCCTGCCTCATCAGTAGTGTGCAGTTGAGATGATGAAGAGGTACCAACATCTCCATGTTGGTCCCCCCATCAGATCATCCTCCTAGTGGCATAACTTAAAATCAATTATTTATAAATGATAAAAAATTAAAGTAAATTAAATATAAAAAACTATAATATGTAAAATCAATCTGGACTAGCTAGTGTGACTGCTTGATCATCAGGAGAAGCTGATGCATCGGCATCTCCTCGTGCAAGCCTCCAGGATCATCCTCCTGGTGCCATATCTATATCAAACAATATATTAGAGATAATATAATATTTGATAAAAAATTATATCAATACTAAATGATATATAAAATTTAAGATATTAGTTTTTTGAAAAATTATATATTATCAATCAATGTCTGTATCCTCATAAGGAGGATTATCGACATCTTCATCATCATAATCCATCAATATATAATCTTCCTCTTCATCATTTATGAAGTTATCATCACTGTCATCATGATCCTTCGACGCGTTCAGATTTAATTTGCTAACATCAATATTATTTGATTGCATGTCATCCCTAGTCAGAGGAGATGTGCTTCCAATTAGTATCGATACTGTACTATCCCAAGTCAGCTGTATTCTATTCCTTTTGAAAGAAATCCTCATCTATTTCAATTTCAAAATGAACATCTATGTCATAAATATTTCTTGGTGCAATCTTTTGTACAATATGCCATTCATCCTTATATCTCATATCTTTTAGATATAATACCTATTTTGCCTGACTAGTGAGTATGAAAGGATCCGATTGATATCATGTTCTCACAAAGTTGACGCTTATGAAGTATGCATCTTTATGAATTCCCATCCTATTATTGCTGATAGCCCACCAATAGGATAATATCTTTATGAATACCCATCCAATAGGGCAATATCTAATTGAAGCTTCTCAAGTATATCAACTTGGAGTTTTCGATAACATAATTCTCGAAAAAAAATTTTAATTCAATAAGTGCATTCTGTACCTCTATGGTGGAGAAGCCATGCATTACAACAGATATAAGACACTGCAATAGTACGTGAGAGTCATGACTCTTCATACCCGAGATACTGTCGTATTTTAAGTTCACATGGCTTGAAATGTTGGAGGCAAAGCCATCAAGAAATTTTACGATTTTTAACCATTACAGAAATTATTTTTCTCATCGCCATGCAATGTATAACTTGTAGTTGGCATTAAGAATTTTCCACCATCACGGGGCACCAAGTGCAACTCATTCTATATTTTCATTCTTTTCAGGTCTAGCCAAGAATTCGGATTATCTTTTATTTTTTTTTTAACATTAAGAAGTATCCCGATAACATTATCATAAATATTCTTCTCAATGTGCATGATATCTAAATTATGATGATGTAGGATAAGTTGTCAATAAGCTAATTCAAAAAATATGCTCTATTTCATCTAGTTCAACTCTGATTTATTACGCTTTCGCTTGTGACTCGTAGAAATTTTATCAAATTTAACACTGCAAATGGCCTCTAGTTGTGCCAATATGCCATCTCCGCTCATCATACAAGATGGCCCATGCATCTCTGACTTTTCATTGAAGCATCAATTCTGATTGATTCTTTAAGAATGATTAGATGGTAAAAACCTGCGATGACCCATATATGCAATTTTTCTTCCATGCTTCAGTCCAACGGAGTAGCTATCACCATTGTAAATTGGACATGCTAAATATTCTTTTATGCTCCATCTAGATAGGTTGCCATATGCTAGAAAATCATTAATTATTCACATTATCATTGCATGCAATCAAAAGTTTCTTTTACTAACTGAATCATATGTTTCAACACCAATCTCCCAAAGTTCTCTCAATTCATCGATTAAGGATCATAGATAAACATCTATCTCATTACCAAGAGCTTTAGGTCTAGGAATAAGCAATGATAAAAATAAAAATAGCTCTTTCATATATTTTCATGGTGCAACATTATACAGCATTAGTATAACCGGCCACATACTATAAGCATTACTCATGCTTTCGAATGGATTGAAACCATCAAATGCTAGGCCAAGACGAATGTTGCATGGGTCACTAGTAAATTGAGAATATTGTTTATCAAATTTTCTCCAAACTATAGAGTCTGCTAGATGACTAATAATGTTATCCTCAGAAATTCGCATCTCATGATGCCATCTCATCGCCTCAACGATCTTCGATGACTGATAAAGTCTTTGAAGTCTTGGTGTTAATGAAAAGTATCTTAAAATATTATGAGGCCGCTTCTTACCTCCTTCAAAATCTTCAGCATACCTTGACTCACTACATTCTGGGCAACAATCCAAGTATTGATGCTCTTTATAAAATAATGTACAATCATTCTTGTATGCATGTATTGGTGTATAACCTAGTTCAAGTTCACGCATATACTTTTTTTCTTTGAATATGATTTTGAAAGTTTTTCACCATCTGGTAATGTCTCCTTGATTAAGTTCAATATAAAGTCAAATGACTTTTGACTCTAACCAAACATGATTTTACCATGGAGCAGTTTTATCAAGACTCAAGTATCAAGAACTTCTTACAATTTGGATACAATGGCTCCTTGGCATCTCTCATGAGTTTTTCAAAATATCCATCATTTGCATTATCCATACTCTCTGAAGGGTTGTCAAAATATGCTTCCTCATATAAATCATCTAACATCTCATTGATGTCAATTGGTTTTGCTTATTGATCCATATGTTGATCTCTTATGTTAGTAGGTCTACTTTTCCCATGCAAATCCCAAATAGTATACTTTCTATCCATACCCCAATTCAACAAGTGCTCCAATGTTGTATCTGTAGGCTGAAAGTAATTATTATGATATCTTCGATAAGGATATTTGATTCTATTGGGATCATCGACTCTTGAATGTGCAAATCTTATAAAATTTTTAATATCTTATTGGTGTTCAGGTAAAATGATAGAGCGAGCATTCATCCAACTCTTATCAATATTTTTCATCTATCCGTGAAAAATGTTCATCATTAAAGTACGTGTTATTAGTAAGGTTTTAAGAATGCATAATCCTATCCATTTCTAATAGGTATGGTCCTATCTCTTTCAGAAAAAAATAATCTTATTATTATTATTAGTCAATATTTTATTTCATTATTGTAAAAACTTTGGCAGCATCTTCTCATGGTTCTCCAAGTATATGATATGAATACGATGCCTATGCATCCTATCCAATATATATCCGAAGAACATATGAGAGATAACTACTAAACACCACATAATGAAATAAAATATCGATTAATAATAATAACAAGATTAAAGTTTTTCTAAAATATTTGAAATTGGGACATCCAAGAGTCGATCTTGATCAAGATCGACTCTTGAATGAAAATCTATGGCTAAATGCATGCAATTTTGGATCCATCTCTGAACATACATTTAGAAATGGTATCCTAATTTATCAAAAAGGAATAACTCTATATTTTCGTAGAGTTTCCTCTAAAATATGGATATTTTTTATATTTTATGTAATAAATTTTATAAATAAAAAATTTATTTATATAACTAATAACTAAAAATAAATAATCATGAATATAATCTTAACAAGCTAAATCTACCATTAAAATGAGCATCAGAGAGAAATACTTAATAAAATTAACTCCAAAAAAAAACTATGATAAATGAAGGATAGTATAAGAAATAGAATGTGTGTTCTAAGACATACATCAACAATAGAAACTCAAGAGCTTGATAAAAATAATGGAGTACTCTAGTAGATGCGAAAAAGCCAACTAGCTAGCCTATGAATTAGCTTGCCAATTATGAAATGAATTGTAGACTGGACAGCATTAATTGGATTATAAAAACTACTATTTAAGGTATTTATTAGACTGAAAATCCTATAAAATTTGTGGATTAGACCAATTCAATTAGTAAAATCATAAGACCATGGACTAGGCTGAATCTACATTTATAAATTTCTAGGAGTAGTCTTGGAGCAAACCGACCCAAATCCTACAAGGAGGAAAAAACAACCTCAATTGAAAATCCAATCAATTTCAATGAAAAATACCTACAATCAATCCATACTCGATCACAAATAGGCTTATTACAAATCCAATCAAATTGAATCAAGAATACTACAATCAATCCCAAATAGGCCTATATTACAATGCTCTCTAGTCTACATGGGCTATATGCTAGGCTGGCTTTCATATATATCATTTGCAATGATTTAGGATCTCATCCAATAAAACTAGCTAGAAGTTATTATTTGAGTTCTTTGACTCTATACAAATATCTAAAATTTTTCTGGTGCACAACAAACATAAGACGAAATATATACTTATATGGATCATCAAAAGACCGAACCCACGGTCCATAAAGACTAAGGAACACTAGATCATGTTCCTTCTAAGATTGACTTATGAGTTAATTATAATGTATTTGACTGGATCTAACTATTAATCTATCAAAAATGCCCAAGCTTAAATGGAGAGTATATGAGGACCTATATGTGGATGCCTTTTCTTCACTCTGCATTGATTATTCACAGAGGGAGAGATCATGGGCACCAATGTAGAGCTCAAGAATCAAGATAGTAACCTTTGGTTAGCCTTTTCTTATAAATTATGAAAAAAGAAAAAAAAAAAAAACCTTCCTCCCTCCCCCCCCCCGGCGCCTGCATCCCCCCCACCACCCCCTACGCCTCCCTCCACAGTCACCACCCCCTACGCCCCCTTCCCTTCATCCTCCCTTCCTTCACCCCAAGCCATCCCTCGGTACCATCGTGCCATTGCCATCGCCACCCTCACAACCCATCCGGGTCCCCACCGTCAGTCACCATCGCCAACCGCGCCCTCCTCCCCACCGTCCATGCCTCCCTCCTCTCCACCCCACTGAACAGCTAGGGTACCTGTCGCCACCTCCACCTCCACACCCCGACCCCGACCTCAGCCCCACCCCTGGCCCGCGGCTCCCCTTCGCCCCACCTCACCCCTCCTCCTCTCCTACCTCCATTCTCAGGCAACCAACCCCACCCCCTCCCTTCCCCAAGGATGTAAAAGCAAAAAAAAAAAGAATTTTATCTTTACTGAGGTGACGGCACCGCGGCAGCGGTAGAGACGGCGACGACAGCGGCGGAGGTGAAGGAGGGGACCACTGACGGCGAGAAAGATCGAAAGAGAGAAGGAGAAAAGGAGGTAGCCGACGAATAGGGTTCGGGTGGAGAAAATAGGAGGGCGGGATGGTAAATTTAAAAAAAATTATCGATGCAAATTTACGTCGGCAATACTAATTATCGATGAATAAAAAATATCAAAAAATATTTAACAAAAAATTAACATTTTACCAACCCAAAGTAACATCGACAAATCTGGACTTAGCTATATTTAAGAAAAACATAGGTAATAAAATTATTACTGACGTCAACGAAATGTCAAAAAAAAATTAATAAAAATTAAAATATTTAATAAAAATTATTATTGACATAATATTTTTGTCGCAACATAATCATTTACTGACGATAAGTAAACATCACCAAAAGTTTATTTAAAATTAAAATTAAGTTTGCAAAATATGTAATTAAAAATTAAAAATAAAAAAAATTAAAAAAATAATTTTTGATGAAACTAATCATCAAAAATAAGTAAATTTCCTATGTTAATCTTTAATGTAGGTAATTATTCTGTTTGCCAATGTTTTCTTACGTCACTGACATTTTTTGATGATTATTTTATGTTGGTAATAAAATAAAAAAATTAATAAAAATAAAAATATTTATCGATGTTAATTTAGCGTAGGAAATAAGGCTAATTACCTATGTAAGATCTAACTATAGGCAATTGGCCTTATTGCCTACGTTAGTTTAGCGTTAGCAAATTAGTTATAAAAATAAAATAAATTAATCAAAAAAAATATTTATCGATGTTAAATATGCATCGGAAATAAGCCTAATTACCTACGAAAGAATTAAGTATGGGTAATTAGCCTTCTTATCTACGTTAAGTTATCGTTGATAAATTATTTATAAAAATAAAAAAATTAATAAAAAAGAAAAATATTTTTTGATGTTAATTTATCATAGAAAATAAAACTAATTACCTATGTAGAGTCTAACAGTAGGCAATTGGCTTTATTGTCTACGTTAATCTAGCATCGATAAATTATTTATAAAAATAAAAAAAAAAAATCAAAAAAAGATTATTGATGTTAAATATGTGTCGACAATAACCTAATTACCTATGAAAGAATTAAGTGTGGATAATTAGTCTTATTACCTATGCTAACTTATCATCGATAAATTATTTATAAAAATAAAAAAAAATTAATAAAAAAATATTTGCCGACGTTAGTTTAGCATAGCAAATAAGGCTAATTACTTATTTATAAAAATAAAAAAAATAATCAAAAAAAATATTTACCGATGTTAAATAAACATAGGCAATAAGCCTAATTATCTACGAAAGAATTTAACGTGGGTAGTTAGTCTTATTACCTACGCTAATTTATCGATGATAAATATTTATCAAATATTAAAAAATTAAGATCACCCATTATCGATGCTATTATTTAAATATTGATGCTACATTTATGTGGCTAATTATGTTTTACGACATTTAATTTATAACGTAGCTAATTATGCCAATTTTATTGATGTTTATCTTTTTGTGCAGCTATTTGTCCTCTTTACCTACACAAAATTTTGCGTAGCTAAATATTGCATTGGTAAAATCCCTATTTCTTATAGTGGGCCTATTAATGATTGAGCAAATTTATATAATTATATATAAATTATTAATTAAATAAAAATTATTCTAGCTTTTTTTCATAAATTTTTCATCTTCTAATGAACTTCTATCTGATGTGATGAAGTTCTTAGGATAATTTAGAATTGATAAAGAAGAATTTATCATTTAGTTTTTAAAATAGTTTATGACCAATGATATGTTGTTACCAAGGATGATAATATTTATCGAGTATAGATCATTGTGTGCCATATAAGTTGATTGCCCTCTTAATCAAGGAGTATGGAGACACTGGTATGGCGTGCAGGTGAGATATAGGGATACATCTATACTAAACGTGATTGATTTCAAAGCTTTTTTACTATCAAAAATTACTCTGATGGAATATAGGCATAAGCGTCCCTCCAACCTAAGATCACCATGATGACTTTCAAGCAATTCACTGTGCTTTGGTGTTGGACTACCTAAATTTTTAATTCAATGATGAAAGATTTTTAGATACAGTAAAGTACTTGAGGAGTCAGTGCATTAGTCAAGATGGGATTGACCACTCCTAGACTTAGGAGCTATGCTCAATAGTATCTCAATTTAGCAAAGCCTTGGCTAAGGTAGTCCTTATGAGGAGCCACAAGACTAATTGCTTTGAGATACGATTTAGATGTATCTTATAGGATTGATAGTTAAATCCTAAGTCATCCTATGCATAAAGATCAAAGGAATGAATTATGCGGTAATCATATTCACGTAGATTTTGAATATTGTGATTGTACTATTTGACCTATCCGAATGTCGGGTACTATTGCTAGATGGTCACTTTGATTAATTTAGAAAAATAGTTTTTGTGCTACCGGCTTAGATCCGAATCTACGGGATCACACACACTAGAGGTTCCTACTTGATCTAATAGCTGATCAATGAAAGATTAATTAGTGATTTGATCGCTAATTAACTTAATTTGATTCAATAATTATTTTTTATCAAAACTAATTGAATTGGATTCATTTAGATTTGATCCGATTAGATTATGAGATGATCTAATCATCAAGGAGGTTTGATCTCTTATTTAATTAGAGGTTTGACTTGATTAATTCTTGATTTGATTAAAATTTAACTAAGCCTAATTAAGACTAAATATGTTGGGTTTATTTTAATCTAATTGGGCCTAACCAATTTGGATTGGATTGGTTCAATTGGATGTCAAATAAGAAACTAGTTTGACTAGTCTTTCCATGTGCCACATCATGCAAATATTACACCATCTATTCTCCACAAGAATTGAGAATTTTCATGAAGAATTCCACGCATAAGAGGGCGCATGCCCTCCCTTCTCATGTCCTAAATGAATAGGTTTAATCTGATTACAAGTTCAATTCAAATAGAATTTGAGTTTAAATGGATAACCACTTAATCTAGACCTCTCCCTCACGTCTCTCTTATTTGTGCGCATCTATAAAATACCTAATTTTATGGATATGCAGATAAAAACTCAAAAAAGAGAACGTGTGAGAAAAAGAAGAGAGAGTCTCTTCTCTGCATGAGAAATTCTAGGCGCAGGGTTCTTGGGTGAGTGCATACCCTAGAATCCATCAAGGATTTGGGTTCTAGATTGTAAGCAATGAGTGTCATGAGTTCATAGATCTAGAAGGAGAACCTCCTGTATTTCTTATCTACATCGGCAAACTGGAGCATCCAAAGAGCTAGTGAAGAAGATCAAAGAAGTTTGATCTAATATCAGCCATCAAAGTTTTCTATAGCGAGCTAGCACTCGGAAGAAACTGATCGAGATCAGGACTACATGTGGATCACCCGTAGAGGCCAAACGCATGTGTGACTGCATCGCGGTAATCAGATCTACATTAAGGAGATCAAATTGCAAAGATCGTCTATCTACGAAAAGATAACGTGTTTTAAATACCTAGAAGCAGTAAAATAGTTTTACTGCATTTGATATTTTATTTTTCAGATATGCATGAATATATATGTACATTAGATCCTGTATAGTGTAAAATTTTCAGATTAGATCTGTAGCTTTTATTATTAATATGATTAATAATCATTTTTGTTGCATAATATTTGAAAAAAGTTTTCAAAATTAAAGTTAGAAATCCTACATGTTTCCTTCACTTATTTATTTATTTAATATCAAATTAAGCAAGATAGAAAAAATTAGATTTAGAAGTAATTAAGATATTTGATATCCAAAATTATAAAATAAGGAATAATTTATTTGTTTATTTATTTTTTATACTAATGTTTGATCAAGGATGAAATGAATTTATACTGATTAATTGGACATGCTAGATATGGACTAGTAAACAATTATGTCCGAGTTTGTCATTAGTATAGATAAGAATATCTATATATGATCACCATTATGATCTCTTATATTCTAGGATTATAGTCAACTTAATTGATTTTTTAGGCTTACCAATCAAAATCTTTACAATGTTTAATTCTGGACTTGGATAGGCTTTCACCATAAATTTTTTTCTTAAAGAAACTTATAAAAGAAATACGATACAATAAATAAGAGTTTCAGCACAATTAAAATAGAAAATAAAAAACTCTTTAATCCCCAGTGAAGATGTTGCAAGATTGCTCTTTAAAGCTTAAACTTTTTTTTTTTTTGATGGTTGAGAGGATGTGGTTAAAGATGGTGAAGATTGCTCTTGAAAACTGACCCAAATTTCTGAACTTAATTCCTCTCTTTTTCTCTTTCTCAAAAATATTTAATGATGCTCTTATAAGAATAATGATTTTCTCTTTCTAATCAATTTTTCTTGCTTTCCAAATGATTCTTTAGCTTTTCATAGGCTTGGAAGTTACTGGAGAATAAGTTTTAACTGTTAGGAGGCTTGGACTAGCCGTTGGAGCCAATATCTAGCAATTGAAAAAGTATAGAAAACTAACCATTATTGTTGTTCCCATGCTCAAGTCGACTCAAATTCTTCAAAAGTCGACTCGAGCTGCCCATGATCAACTTAATCTCTTTATGAATTGACTCGATCTCAGATCTAAAAATCTGCATTCTATCTTTCATGATTGAGTCAGTTCACAGTCTTCATGAGTCAATTCGACCTATCTTGAGTCGACTATCTTCTCTAAGAGAGTTGACTTTTGTCTAACATTAGTCAACTTGAGCCCATGCCAGTATGCTCCAATCATATCAGTGTCGACTCCTCTTCCTTTAGGATCGACCCCACTAAGTCAGAAACTTGAAAATTCTCTTTGAAATACTTTGACTTAGCTTCCTTTAGGAGATTTGTCCCATTGATAAAATCTTCATTTTAAGTACTTGAAAAATCCTATATTCATCCTTAAAATACTTAATTAGAATCATAATTATTCAAATATTTTTTATTCATCAAAATTAATTATAGGGTCATCAAAAGGTTGTATATAGAAATTTTGATAGAAGCGGCATTTGTTGCAAGCATGTAGCTAAAGGGAATGATGTGCTCCTATATCAACAAAACATAACCCACAGTAAGATGGACAGAACCTCATTCATTAAATTGCCTTAGATTAACTATCAGTAGACACATCTTATCCCACACTAAAAGATAAGATATATGTGAATACTAGGTATATATACATATAAATAACAAGCATACAAGTACATCAGTTTTTCTGAGATAACAGAGTGATCATAAAATGCAATAGAATAGAAGAGATGACCAAAAAAGAACTAAAGTTTATCATAGCCAGGTTGATGACGATGCTAAGATTGATAATTCCTTTTATGTGTGTTAGAATGTTTGACATCTAATATCAAGACATTACTGGGTTTCTCCACATTATAATAATTACACTACTACATAGTGTAGGCATTACAAATTTAATTTGTCCTTTCTGAAGAAATTGAAGACAAAGGGTACAAACCTATTAGGTATCTATTGATGATTATCCCTCTATGTTGGTATGAAAAAATCATGCTTCTCTTCAGCTCTAGCAAGATAATTAAGAAGTTCCAATACACAACCAATCCATCTGCTAGACCAAATACAAGAATTTGAAAATTCACTAAGGCAAAATAAATCATACATAAAATTGATTTCTTTAGCATCCTAGCCGAAATCAAAATTCATCTACACTATATCTTTTCATACATGCGAAGAAGAAAAAGAAAATTTTCTACCAATAAAAAAAAAGAAGTACAAAAATAAGGCTATGCAGTGCAATACCTTGATGAGAAGGAGAAGGAGCGAGGTGGAGGAGTGGAGAGGCCAAAGAACGAGGGAGATCGTTGGCAATGAAAGGTCGGAGGAAAAAGGAGATCATCAATGATGAGAGGCCTAATCAGAAGAGGGGGAGTTGGCTCGAGAGAGAGAGAGAGAAGAGGGATTGATAAGGGGAGAATGAGATCTAGGGCACCAAATTTGGGGACGAGATGAGGCAGAGAGTCAGCTTGGAATAGAAGAGGTCTAGGATTTCCAATTGAAGATGTTGGCATGGGATAAATGAGGGAGTTAAATTTTAAAGATGCTTCATGGCTCTTGTCGACACTTTTCTTCATCACAACTTGCCAATGCTTTAACGCATCGTAAAATACCAATGCTTATAAAAAGCATTGGCGGATGTGGATGCGGTATTTAAAATTTTTTGATACTTCCTTCTAGGATTGGTAATATTAAGTCAGTAAAATCTTCTTTTTCTATATTGTGGATAGCTTCTAGAAGCTTATGGCTAGGATAACCTCTACGAGTTTATACGTGGGATAGCTTTTACGAGCTGATGTGTGGGATGACTTCTATAGGCTTATACCCAGGATAGCTTCCACATGCTTAAGTGTTGGACAGTCTCTAGAAGCCTATATTTTGGATAGCATCCATGAGCTTATACATAGGAGTTTTATCAGACATGAATTGAGGCATGATCTTGGTTAGCTAAAGTTAGAGAGTAAAAGATTATCAAATCTAAAATGGTGATAAAAAAAACAGATGACAAGATATATTAATTTAATATTAAATAAAATATTTTACTTGTTAACATATTGTAACATATCTCTTTTGATAAGATGAGTTTGATCATGCTTTTTATTTTTTCTCTAATATTGCTTATTGCTATTTTTAAATTATATTATTATGTTGGTGTGGATCTATGAAGATTCTTATTTAGCTATAAAGCTTACAACCTCTTTCTTTCTTTTTCTTTTTTAGAGTTAAAGGATATGTGTACTTGGCTATGGATGAAATCATGGTTGAAAGAATTGAATAGATAAAGCATCATCAACTTCTACCCTAGCTTTTATTGGCTATCCTTGGATCCATTATTAACAATCTCTAACTTTTTACCTAAAACCTTGATTGGACTTCAGACTATTGATTTGAAGAATTTAGTTACTTTATTCTGATTGATTAAAGCTACTAGATACCGGTACCTTATCAACCTCATCCTTTTTATGCATATCTTTCTTTATGATTAGTATTAATTTTATGTGGAAGTGTGATTTTTTGGACAAGAATTGCTAAGCAAGGGTTTTATAATATAGTTCTTCATTCAAGGTAAAACCCTGACTTCTTATTTATTTATTTAATCTCGATAAGCAAGATAGAAAAATTAGATTTAGAAGTAATTCAGATATTAAAGATCTAAAATTAAGAAACTAGCAATAATTTATTTATTTATTTATTATCCTAATGTTTGATAAAGGATGAGATGGACTATTTATACTGATTGATTGGACATGCTAGACATGGACTAATTAACAATTATGATCGAGTTTGTTATCAGTAGAGATAAGAATCTGTATATATGATCATCATTATACATATTATTTATGAATTTATATTATTGGATTTGTATCATTGGTTTTGTATCATTGGATTTATATTGATAGATATGGCTTTGCATAAGGCAATATCATTTTTTATAATTTTTCAGCATGAGTATATTATGTATTAACAATATAAATATGGTAAGAATTTGGTTCTCAACCACCCAAAATATTTTTATTTTTGTTTGCATGATTTTTAAAGCATATAAGAAATTTTTTTTAAAAAAAAATTCTAAATCTCATGTGATGGGCAAAAGATGTAGAAGAGGATGATCCCTAATGGAGTCCATCTCCTCTTCCAAGTTCAATAAAAAAAAAGAAGTTTGGGGCAAATCAAACTCTAGCAATGGGTTTATAAAAATCCCTTTTCCTCCCTTTATTCATGTGGTCGACCTGGATATTGAGTTTGATAGATGACAAATGTATTAGTAGTTGATGATATGGTTATATAGGTATGATATGCTTATCTTGAATATATTGTTAATTGAAATTAATTTTATGAGATCAACATGTAATAATATGATGGATAAGAAATGATTTAGACTAATCTCATCATGTGGATAGCCTTTAGAAGCTTATGGTTGGAAAAGCCTCCATGAACTTATACATGGGATGGCTTCCAAGAGCTTATGTATGGGATAGTCTCAACAAGCTTGTGTATGGAATAGCCTCCAAAGTGTTATGCCTAGAACAATCTCCATCGGCTTATGCATGGGTAGTGTCTAGGAACTTATACCAGAGATAGCATCCACGAGCTTATAAATAGAAATTTGATCAGACATGAATTGGGGTATGATCTTAATTAGTCTAAAGTCAAAAAGTAAAAGATAATCAAATCTGGAATTGTGATAAGAAAAACAGATGACAAGATACATTAAATCAATATTGAATAAAAGGTTTCACTTGTTGGCATATTATGACATATCTCTTTTGATAAGATGAATATTTGATACATCTTTATGCAGATGTTTGAGTTATTCTAAATATTTGATATGAGATTTTATATTTTATATTTTTACTCTAATATTGCTTATTACTATTTTTAAATTATATTATTATATTGGTATGGATTTGTAGAGGTTCTTAATGGACTATAAAGCTCACAACCTCCTTCTTTCTTTTTCTTTTAGAGTTAAAGAATATCTGTACTTAACTATGGATGGATTTATGATTGAAAGGACTGAGTAGGTAGAGCATCATCAATATTAGTTAGATGACTTAATTTTTATAAATTGAACAAGTTTTATTATTTATTAATACAAAATATTTTATTATGAATTGAGATCATTAGTGCTTATAGGTATTTAAGGTTGTAATGGTTTTTAAGGTCTTACATGATCTCTAGGGGGTTGTTCTAGGGTTTTTGTGGCCATGTCGCATGCCTGACTTGGGTGTTGGGTTCGGAGCATGACACAAGCTGAAATATGATAATATGGATAGTCTCATCACATGCAGGAAAGTGGTATTATGGATTGTCAACCATAGATAGGAATATGACATCATGGATAACCTACTGCAGGCAGGAACATGATATTATGGATAACTCTACTATGAGCAAAAATATAGTACTTAAGTTTGCCAATGACAGATGACTGAAGCATAGCTATAGTTAGTCCAAAACCTAAAGATAACTATTGAAGGATTTGAATCCTATAAATGAGAAATAAATGATGAGCCATTTGAAATCATTAAGAGTAGTATTTGTGATGGATTTGTGATGACATATTATCTGTTATATGCATATATAACAATTTGAGTTATTGGATGGATGCTTGACATGAGATTTTATGATTTTTATCTTCACTCTGATATTGTTTATTTGCAAGTTAAGAATTATACTATTTTATTGGTGTGGATGTGCATGTAGATTCTTATTGGGCTCTAAGCTGATGCCTCCTCTTTCTTTTTTCTTTCAGAATTGTAGAATGTATAGTGTCAATTGCATTGAATATGTAGTTCGAGTAATGAAGTCATTAGTTAGTTAATTTATATCTTGATATCAATTGAACATTGAGGACTCATTTGGTGCACTAGAAGTGGAGGGAGGAAGTGGCAATTTCTGAAAAGTAGAGAGGAGCCCTCTTGTTTGGTTGGAATTTTAAAAGAAGAGAGAATAGAAAAAACTCTTTCCATGGGAAGATACTTTTCACAAATTCATGTGGGAAATGGATTTTGGAACTTTCCATAAGATGAAAATTGATGATCATTTTTTTTCAAAAAATACTTTTTTCTAAATATATTATTATGAAGTGTACAAATTCTCAAAAATATGATTAAATATTATCCTTATAAATATTAATATAATATTATATTAATATTATCCTAATATTTATATTAATATAATATAATATTTATAATATATTAATATTATGGGGATGGTCGGTTTTGAGTGATGAAGTCCTTAGTTAATTTATATATTGATACCAATTAATTGAATATTAAGGACTCATTTGATTCATGGAAAGTAGAGGGAGAAAGTACTGGCAATTCTTGAGAAGTGGAGAGGAGCCCTCTGATGTTGTTACAATCACAAAAGTAGAAATTTACTCCAACTTAACTATTATGTAGAATAGTATGAGATTAATTAGATGTCAAATCCTCAGGGACCAATGGGCTAAGTTGTGTTCAATAAAAAATAATGATGAGATGACAAAGATTTTAAGGGTTAAAAAGAAACACAAGAAACAAATTGATAGAGATAAGGTTAAAACAAATGAGAGAACACGTCTCAAGATTTCAAATCCATCCTTTAGCACCAAATTGGTATTTAATTTAATCAAAGCAATCTAGATCACTAAAAACTACAAGCCTTTGTAGTGATTAATAAATAAATTTATGAATAATTTCTCAACATAGTTTATCTCACTACACACGAATCATATCTTCAGATCATGACTTGTCTCAAACAGTCATAAACTATTCGAGAGCAAATGTCACAAAACAAAAAGTACTACTACTTGAACACATGAATAAAATCACAGGAACTATTTATGTTTGAGTTTGCAAAATATTCAATTCTTATTTGAAAAGAAAGAAGTCTTACGATCGTTTTAGTTGATTGCATGCATAAAGATTTACAATAAGATTCATAAAATAAAATATAAATATGAGCTTGAAGGTTTCATCTACTCCCCGAAAAATGAGGTTTTTAGCTGCTCATGGGTTGGATCTTACTCGCCTCCAAAGGCTCCATCTTCCTTGAATATTGGAGAAGAAGTTAAAGAAGAAAATCGCTCAAAAACTTCCAAATCACCTATGCTCCAAACTCTCAAAATCCCATACGCTCCCCCAACAAACCTTCCAGCTCCTCATGCTCCTCCAACAAACCTCTCAATTCCTCACGCTCCCCAACAAACCCCTCTCTCATTTTTCCAATTTTTTTCTCATCTTCTCTCCAAAAGCCTAAACATTTTTATAGCCCTCAAAGTTAGCACGCGCTCCATGTCTTGTGTGCATCTTCCTCTGGCTTGCATGCTCCAATCTGTGACTACTCATGCTCAGAACCATCTCGGCTCATGCTAGAATGTAGCATCCACATGCTCGACGCCTCTTTCCCATGCTGTCCATGCTCTACCTGTGGCCACTCATTTGGAGCATACACTCTCTAGTTGCCGATGTACTGCCCTTGCTCACTCCATGGCAGCCCACGCTAGGCACATGCTCATCCCATGGCAGGTCCCACTGAGCACATGCTCTAATTCCACAGAATCGTGTTCCTTCCATATTTGCTCCACATCCAAATCTTCTATATCTCCACCATTTATCAAGTATCACGATCCTAGGGCTTGGATGTGCACATGATAGGCTTGGGCTTGAGCTTGGGCTTGGTGACTGCAGAAATGGAGGAGCCTGGTAGTATGTTATTATTGAGAGCCTTGCTGGTTGGTTTGTAATTAAGTCCCCATGATTAACAATTCCCAAAAAAAAAGTAAGAAATATCAAATACCAAATAAAAGAGATTAAATATCAAAAGTTTTAATTCTTCTTATATCATATTTAATCATACCCCCCAACTTAAACTTTACTTGTCCTTGAGTAAAAGAAAAATACTTTAAGTAGCTACTTTCGTAAGACACATGGTTGCATTTGGCATATGCAACAAGCCTTTAAACCTCGGAGCATCTCCATAGGATGAGTCGTCATCTCGTGAGGATTTTAAAAAATGCTACCCACAAAAATTAGTGTCATATACTAGCTTGGACATGAGTATTTTTTTTTCAAACTATTTTGAAAGCAAATGATATCCACCCAAAAAATTAGCGAGATATGTCATTAGGATATTAATATTATCCAATAAAGTGCTTAAGTAGAGAACTTAAAGTCTTTCAAAGTCTTTTCTGCTCTCCACTTTTATCTTTTAATCATCTAACTCCAAGATATGCTTGGTGTATTATTTTCATGTACATTTGTTCCTTCATCATCATTTCTTTTGTTTAAATATAATCAGGGCAATGCTTTAATCCTTTAAGCTTTCTATAATGAGTTTTAGGCCAATGACTTCTAAACTTGTTGGCTTTAGAATATTAGGTGTAGAACATCCATTGAACTTACTGGCTAGAATCAAATAGGCTATTAGTTAAAATTGGTTGTACAATAAGACTTCTTCATATTTCTTACATTTTGACGTGAACACTCAATGCTTACTTAGTTAAAGAGGTCTGGTTCCTTAGTAAAAAATACTTAAAACCTATTTTTATTTAATAATTTTTTTTTATTTTTTTATATTTCATGAACTTTTGCATACATTAATATATTCCACTCACACACACAAGAAGTAGATTCTTCTTTGATGCTAATAGAGAGGGTTAGAAATGCCCAAAAATTGATTTTAATTTGTTCTAGATTTAACCATTTATTGGATTTATTAATATGTGATCCCTTGATATCCCAAAAACTATCAAAACTGCACATCAATTACTTATTAAAATGCATGATTAACCTCAAGTCTGAAGCATAATCAAGTATATAAATATGAAAGAATTTGAGGATTCTTAATTTACTCTCCCCCCAACTTAAATGACATTGCCCCTTAATGGAGTAAGAAAAATAAAGTATAACAGGCAAAAAGGAAGAGAAAGGAGATGTATCACCTAGGATGAGTTTGCTCCTAAATTAACAAGTGCCTTCCAAGTTCTACCATAATGCTCTTGCAAAAGATAAGCAAATAGGACTTGATCAATTTATATTTTTAAAAATAAATTAAAAAAAAATTAAAATAAAAAAAATTAGGTTGCCTCCCAAAAGCGTTAAGTTTAAATTTTTCAGCTAGACATCATGAATCTCAAAGTGTCTCATCCACCAAATCTACCAAGTTGGTGGATTCAATCAGCCCTTTATTGCTAATTTTGTCCACATATAGCTTCAAACATTGACCATTGACTTTAAAAGTGTTGTCATTTCGAGGATCCTAGATTTCAACTGCTTCATAAGAGAACATTTGGGTGACAACAAATGGTCCATCTCAACGAGAGCGAAGTTTATTGGGAAATAGGCGCAACTTAGAGTTGAATAGCCTTGATTAGGCTTGAAAGATTTTTTTAAAATGTATTTGTCACAGAATGCCTTGGTTTGAGCCTTGTAAATGCGTGAACTTTTATAAGCATCATTGCGTAGTTCTTCTAGTTCATTCAATTAAAGCCTTCTATTAGAACCAATATTGGTCATGTCAAAATTGAATTTCTTAATAGCTTAAAATGCATGATATTCTAATTTAACTGGCAAGTGACATGCCTTCCCAAAAACTAATCAATAAGGGGACATGCCAATAGGTGTCTTAAATGTAGTAGGATAGACTCATAATACATCATCTAATTGAAAGGACCAATCCTTTTTGTCAGACCTAACCGTTTTTTCTAGAATAATCTTAATTTTTCTATTGGACACTTCTACCTGACTATTGGTCTGGGGGTGGTAAGAAGTGGCTACTTTGTATGTGACACAATATTTTTTCGTTAATGCTTCAAAGTATCGATTCATAAAATGAGCACCCCCATCACTAATGGTTACCCTTGGAATGCCAAAATGACTACAAATATTACTCTAAATGAATTCGATCATGACCTTATAATCATTGGTTCTTATAGCTATAGCCTCTACCCATTTGGATACATAGTCTACAGCCACTAGAATGCACTTAAATCCATATAAGGCTGGAAAGGGTTCCATGAAGTCAATCCCCCAAATATCGAAAATTTTGACTATTAAAATTGGGGTTAGTGGCATCATATCCTTCCTAGATATGTTTCCTATTTGTTGGCATCTTAGGCAATTATGGTAAAATTCATGAGCATATTTAAAGAGTGTTGACTAGTAAAATCTACTCTACAATATTTTTATTGCAATTTTTCTTTCACTAAAGTATCCTCAACATACAAGAGAATGGCAGAAAGTGAGAATGCTCTGAAATTTACTTTCAGGGACACACCACGATGAATTATTTGGTGAGGACAATACTTAAACAACTCAGGTTTCTCCTAAAAATAGTACTTGACTTGTAAAAAAAATCAATTCTTCTCCTACTTTGATCAATGAAAAGGAATTTTTCCTATAACCAAGTTGTTGATGCAGAATCTGATTGTCATCGCCGAAATCTAGTTGGAGCGGAGGCCAGGACGAGATCGCCTTCTGGAAAACCTGCAAAATAAAGTTTCGTCCGGAGCGATGGTAGAGGTGGCTCCGGCAGGACCCTCCAACGATCAAGTCAGCTCTTCTGGCCAACAGGATTGGAGTGCTCTGAAAATGAGTTCGACAGAGTTTAGAGAAGGAGAGGAGAGCTTAGAGATCAAAGATTTAGATATTCGAGTTAGCATATCTGGAGGATTCTTTTTATAGATGGAGCTTGATTGATGGTGATGGCCATACCACCTAGTGGTGGGCCGCTCGAGGCTACACGAAATTTGGTGCAAAGAGGATGGTATCGTCAGACCGATAGTGATAGTCATACCATTCAATAGTGGTGGGCTGCTCGAGGTCTGACGGAGTCTGTCACGGAGGGGGCCACCACTGGTAGCATCGCCTGTGGTAGACTGATGGTGACCATTCGTCCAGATTTAATAGTCGTGGCTCCAGGCATTGATCGATGGACTTTGGTATGTATCAATTTTAGAGAAGCTCGAACTCTTGGAAGAGTTCGATCAAGGGGAAGCTTGGAAGGAGTTTGACTGAAGGAGTGCAGAGGGAGTTCGGCTCTCGCAGGCGTCAGGTTGGAGGAGTGCGGCTAAGGCTCGATCGCTGGAGAAGTTCGGAAAGGAGCTCGATCGATAGAAAGAGGATGTCTGGCCGACCAAAGAGGATGTTTGGAAAGAGTCTGGCTCCGACTCCTGAAGAAGTACAGTCTGAAGGAGAAGCTTCGGAGGGAGTTCAGACTCTCGCAAGGCATTCCGATTGAAAGGGCTCGGAAAGAGTCTAGCTCTCATGGAAGTTCTGATCTGAAGCTTGACCGCTTAGGAGTTTGGCTAAGGCCCGACCGTAGGGAGTCCGAAGGAGCTCGATCGCTGAGGAGTTCGGCCAACTGAAGGAGTTCGGCTAAGGTCCGACCATAGGAAAGTCCGAAGGAAGCTCGACTGCTGAGGAGTTCGACCAGTTCGGCTGAAGGGAGTTCGAAGGAGCTCGACTGCTAAGAGTTTGACCAGTTGAAGGAGTTTGGCTAAGACCCATCCACTGAAGCTCTTCCATAGCTATCGGATTGCATTAGGCTAGAGCATCAAACTGGACTTTCGGCAGGAGCGGGGATTTATCCCCAACAAGTAGGCCCCCCCACTCCCGAGTTCAAAACTCGAAGGGAAGTGCAAGAAAAGGCGACTACCGAAGTTCTCTTCTAGGATCTTCATGCTGGTTGATTGAATCTCGGGGGAGATCTCATCTCCAGCCAAAGTTCATGTTGAAGTTGAAGCCTATAGGAGATCTCATCTCCAGATCGAGGTTGAAGGTAGATCTCATCTCTTACTGCGATCAAGGTCGGAAGGTTAAGCTCCTCGGAGGCGATATATCTTCAACAGTCGAGACTGACCTTGAGAGAGATCTCCTCTCCTACAGTCGAGGTTAATACGGGCGCTTCGGGAGAGATTCTGATCTCAGGACCGAGATTGTCTCCAATCTTATGTCTGGTCGAGGTTGTCTCAACCGCTCGGAAGAGATCTTATCTTTGATCGAGGTTGAAGTTGAAGCTCTCCAACCAAGGTTGACACGGTCGCTCGGGAGAGATCCTATCTCTAGTCGAGGTCAAAGTTGAAGCTCTCCAGCCGAGGTTGACATGGTCGCTCGGGAGAGATCCTATCTCTAGCCGAGGTCGAAGTTAAAGCTCTCCAGTCGAGGTTGACATGGTCGCTCGGAAGAGATCCTATCTCTATCCGAGGTTATGGCTCGCGTTAGGATGAGGTTCTTCTCCTATTCTTAATGGGCTGTGAGAGCACATAAGGGCCACTGTCAGGGCCTCTCCCCCATCTCATCCTTTGTGAACGAGGCCTTCACTCGAAAGAGATCTTATCTCTAGCCGAGGTTGTTGCTCGCGTTAGGACGAGATTCTCCTTCTATTTCTAACGAGCTATGGGGGCACATAAGGACCGCTGTCGGGGCCTCTTCCTCCATCTCGTCCTTTGTGAACGAGGTCTTCGCTCGGGAGAGATCTTATCTCTAACCGAGGTTGACTCGATCGCTCGAGAGAGATCTTATCTCTGATCGAGGTTGTTGCTCGCGTTAGGATGAGGTTCTTCTTCTATTCCTAACGAGCTATGAGGGCACATAAGGGCCACTGTCAGGGCCTCTCCCCCCATCTCGTCCTTTGTGATCGAGGCCTTCACTCGAAAGAGATCTTATCTCTAGTCGAGGTTGACTCAATAACTCGAGAGAGATCTTATCTCTAGCCGAGGTTGTCAACGATCGCCCGAAAGAGATCCTTATCTCTAGCCGAGGTTGACTCGATTGCTCGAAAGAGATCTTATCTCTAGCCGAGATTGTCAACGATCGTTCGAGAGAGATCTTATCTCTGGCCAAGATTATCCACGATCGCTTGGGAGAGATCTTATCTCCTAGCCGAGGTTGTTGCTCGCATTAGGACGAGGTTCTTTTTTCTATTTTCTAACGGGCTGTGGGGGCACATAAGGGCCACTGTTAGGGCCTCTCCCCCCATCTCATACTTTGTGAAGAGGTCTTCGCTCGGGAGAGATCTTATCTTCGGATCGCTCGAAAGAGATCTTATCTCTAGCCGAGATTGGCTTGGTCGCTCGAGAGAGATCTTATCTCTGAGTCGAGGTTGTTATGGTCGCTCGGAAGAGATCTTATCTCTGATCGAGATTGGCTTGGTCGCTCGGAGAGATCTTATCTTTGGGTGAGGTTGTCACGATCGCTCGGAGAGATCTTATCTCTAGTCGAGATTGTTGCTCGCGTTAGGATGAGGTTCTCCTCTTGTTCCTAATGGGCTGTGGGGGCACATTACGGATCATCTGTCGTGCCTCTCCTCCCATCTCGATCTTTTGTGAACGAGGGCCTTCGCTCGATCGCTTGGGAGAGATCTTATCTCTAGCCGAGGTTGTTGCTCGCGTTAGGACGAGGTTCTCCTCCTGTTCCTAACATGGCAGACTATTCGACTGCTTCTTCTCCTGTCATCGCATATAGCTTCTTTTTTTTATGCATCCAGAAGATAATATTATTTGTTGGGAGAGAATTTTATCGAAGGAAAAGTTACGGGCAGCACATTTCCATTTCAGGGTCGTGGGGGCGTTGCTCCTCCAGGTTCTCTCCGGCAGTAAGTCTCGGGCCGGACGACCTCCTCTATCTCATGCTGGCCTTCTTAATTTGGAGCAAGCTCTTGGCTTTATCGCTGGGAGACGATGAATCACCGATGTACCAAAGCTCCTCCCTTGGAGTAACGTTGATGAGGCCGTGAGGCGGTCGACCTTATCGATTTTTGGTTACGGCAGCATCCTTGGCCGATTTTCTCATTGCTACTTCAGGCTGGCATCGAAGGAATTTACCCAACCGCCCTCTTTCTGACGAAATTCTCAATTTCGTCTCAAAGCTGGATTCATTTCTCAGTGTCGTGGCCGTGGTCGCGATGGTAGAGGCAGTACTTGCTTTGATCGTGCTTGTTTGGGAGAGACCGTAACCCTTCTGCTCTTGACAGCTGGTTCTTAACTTTCATGAGAATTTGAGTTCGAGGAGCATTGAGGGGGGCACAATCGTGGAACCTTTTGGGAGGAAGACTTCTTCATGCCCTTCTGTTAAAAATTTCTTGGTGGTGAGCTCGAAAAGTTTGGGTCTTGCTTGTGCTGTGGAGGTCGTAAGCGCAATCGAACTTCATTCCATTCCTTTGTGAAACCTACGGAAGAACTTCATACCCCTTTATTGGGGCTTCCTTGGAGTCATACTTGAGAGAGAGTCCTCGCTTGCCCTGAGGCGGTCGTGAGCACGGTCGAACTTCATCTCACCTTCTGTGAAATCTTTGTAGGGAGCTTCCTTGGTGACATACTCGAGCGGGAGTTTGGCCTCACTTGCGTCGAACTTCATTCCAGAAGTTTGAGGGGGGAGTTTGGCCTCACTTGCGCCGACCTCACTTTATTTCGATGACGAGCTTCGAGGTGGAGTTCGGCCTCACTTGCGCCAAACTTCATTCCGCAGAAGAACTTCGTTCCACTCTCGCTTACATCGAACTTCATTCCACTTTCCCATGAAACCCTCCGCAGGAGCTTCGAGGGGGAGCTTGGCTTTGCTCGCGCCAAACTTCATTTCGCTTTCCTGCTCACACCGAACTTCATTCCACTTTCCTGCTCACGTCGAATTTCATTCCGCTTTCCCATGAAACCCTCCGCGGGAGAACTTCCTTGAGACTTTCTTGACGATGAGCTCAAGGGGGAGCTCGACTTTGCTTAAGCCGAACTTCATTCCACCCTCCTGGTGAGACCTTCTACGGAAGAACTTCTGCTCTCCATTTCTTCTTTCTAAGGATGATTGGTATGCCCAAATGCTCTTCCTTAAGATCGATTCCTCGCATCCTCATGATGGATTTATGGGTAAAGTCTCCATCGAAGATTGTCGCACGGTCAGTATCATCTCGATGGGGCCACGAACCCGACCAGCAGGTTGAAATACTCCACGTCTATAGTGGCTTCATGTGGAATCTGGGCTATCAGGACTGAAATGGATGCAGATGGACCTGGTGCATAGGCTATCGATCGTCAAATCGAAGCTCTCCTGGGAGGCATTTTTTTTGGGAAAAGAATTTTAGTGAGGAAGAGGAGAGATCTCCGAAGAAGAAAGAGAGAAATCATCATCGAGCACTCCTTTAAGAACAAGAAAATCTCGAAGGTTCAATCTCTTTCTCTAGTATCAATCTGTTGATGTAGAATCTGATCGTCGTCGAAATCCGCTGGACTAGAGATCGATGAGGTCGCCGTCTGGGACCTACAAAATAAAGTCCCATCCGGAGTCAATGGGGGATGGCTCCGGTAGGACCCTTTGACGATCAAGTT
Organism: Cocos nucifera; assembly: GCA_006176705.1. NCBI lineage: Eukaryota > Viridiplantae > Streptophyta > Magnoliopsida > Arecales > Arecaceae > Cocos > Cocos nucifera. The sequence goes on from QRFJ01000307.1 coordinate 181,877, forward strand.
AGTTCTGATCAACAGAAATGGAGTGCTCGAAAATGAGTTCTGGAGCTTGGAGAAAAAGAGGAGAGCTTAGAGATCAGAGATTCAGAGATTCAATTTAGCGTATCTGAAGAGTTCTTTTTATAGGCGGAGCTTGATGGTGATAGCTGCAGCTGTTTGATGGTAGGTCGCTCGAGGTTGCACCGAGTTTGATGCGGAGAGGATGATGTCGTCAGGTCGAAAGCGATAGCCATACCGTCCGACAGTGGTGGACTGCTCGAGGTCTAGTGGGGTCGCTGTAGCATCGCCTGTGGTAGACTGATGGTGACCAGCTTTAATAGCCAGGGGAGTTCGACATATATCGATTTCAGGGGAGTTCGGCCAAGGAAAAGCTCGAAAGGAGTTCGACCGAAGGAGTGCGAAGGAAGTTCGACTTTCACAGGCGCCTGATTGGAGGAGTGCAGCTAAGGCTCGATCGTTAGGGAGTTCGAAAGGAGCTCGATCGATCGAAAGGAATGTCTGGGAGGAGTCCAGCTCCTGAAGAAGTCCGACCGAAGGGAAAGCTCAGAGGAGGTTTGGCTCTTGCAGGCATCCGACTGAAAGGGCGCAGAGAGAGTCTGGCTCTCGTAGGAGTCCGACTGAAACTCGATCGCTGAGGAGTTTCGCTAAAGCCCGGCCGCTGGGAGTCTAAGGAGCTTGGCCGCTAGGAGTCCAAGGAGTTCGGACGCTAGGAGTCCAAGGAGCTCGGCTACTGAGGAGTTCGGCCGGCTGAAGAAATTCGGCTAAGATCCATCCGTTGAAGCTCTTCCGCGGCAATTGATTGTATTAGGCAGAGCATCGAACTGAACTTCGACAGGAGCGGAGTTTATCCCTAACACAAGTAATTAACAATATGAGCAAACCAAGGAGGATGATTGGAGGAGAGTGCAAAGAGTTGTTTGTTAAGAAATATACATACTTGGTTATATCCTGAATAACCATTCGGAAGCAAAAGAAGATTTGTCCCACTTACCATTCTAGAATTTGGTCAATGAATTGCAATGAAAATTGATCTTTCCTAGTAATAGTATTAAGTCTCTTATAATCTATGCACACTCACCAACCTGATGCTGTACGAGTAGGGAGTAGTTTACCTTCTTCATTTTTTATGATAGTAATACCTAATTTTTTAGGTACTACCTGGGTGGGACTAACCCATTTACTATCTAATATGGGATAGATGATTTTGGCATCTAACCACTTTACTACTTCTTTCTTAACCACCTTCCTCGTGTTAGGGTTTAACCTCCTTTGCATATTCCTATATGGTTTGGTATCTGTCTCACAATTAATATGATGCATGCAGATTAAGGGGATCAATGCCTTCCAAATCGACGATAGTTCATCCAATAGTTTTTTTTTTATGTTCTTTTAAAACACATATAAGTTGAGCTTTCTAATCAGTAGTTAAATCCGATGCAATGATCATCGGAAGAGTTTCATTGGGTCTTAAGGATGCATACTTAAGTGTAATAAGAAATAGCTTTAGTTCTAAAGTAGGTGATGATTCTAATGAGAGAACTATTGGAGTACTAGATAGAGCGAATAATGGCTCATATCTTATGGTCCATGGTGGGGTGGTTTTGGAGTAGCATGTATCTAATAAAATATTCACTTCCTCGATATAACCATCTACATCAAAGTCATCCACTCTAAAATGAGCCAGACAGGTATGTAAGGGGTCTTGAGAAAAAATTGCAGGGGTATCTTCCTCCATTATGTCCTCAAGCATATCTACTTCAAAACAACTATCTTTGGGAAGCATTAAACACATTCAATCTCAACTACTTGTTCCCAAAAGAGACATCCATGATACTTGTTCTATAATTGATACATGCATTGGTTGTAGCTAGGAAGGATCAACCTAAAATAATGAAAATTTATCTAGTATTGCCACAAAGTTTCATATCAAGGACAAAAAAATTAACTGAAAAGTAAAAGTCGTCTACTTTGATTAGAACATCTTCGATCATCCCACGTGGTATCTTAATAGATCTATCAGCTAGTTGTAAAATAATAGAAGTGGGTTTCAACTCACCAAATCCAAAGAGTTTATACATTGAGCTTGAAAGAAGATTAACACTTGCCCCAAATCTAGAAGTGCTTTTTGAATGTGAAGGTGCCCTATAACACAGAAAATGATTGGGGCACCTAGGTCCTTAAGTTTAGGAGGGATAGTATGTTGGAAAACTAAACTAGCTTGTTTGGTGAAACAAACTTTCTTTGGAATTTGTGATCTGGATTTGCATTTTTGCATGCACAAATCTTTTAGGAATTTGGCATAAGATGAGACCTATTTAATTATATCCAAAGGGGAAGATTAATCTAATATTGTTTGAATAATTTCCACATTTCATCTATCTCTCCTCCTTATTAAATGGAACAGGGGATTCTAGAGCACTTGGAAATAGGGCCTTAGGCAGATGAAGTGTTGATAGAGTTGGTATATCCCTCAATTTCAAGTCCTCCTTATCTTTGAGCAATTCTGACTTAATTAAAGTTTCATTTTTGGTCTCATTGGTTTTACTAAGTTACTCTATAACCTTTCTATTCCTGTGAGTCATAATGGATTTGGCATATTCTAAAAAGGTTTCATGGGCATTGATGCTCTTAGTCTTATATTGTCCTTTTGGGTTACTCTCAGGTTGACTAGGCAAATTTTTTCCTTCTCTGCTGCTGAATGCAATAGCTAGCTGGCTAATTTGGATCCCTAGTTTGGTTATGGATTGTGTGTGCGAGTGAAGGATTTGGGTGTTAGTTTCTAGCCCTTTCAACACTTGCAACACCTTCTCCTCAAAAGCCGAGTTATGAGTACTTGGAGAGGATTAAGGAACATTTTGAAATTGTGAGTAGGGCATATGCCAATATATCACATTTGGGTAACTTGGTCTTTGGATAGTCGGGTTTACCATCGGTTGTGGTTTTCATTAAAAATTTGGATGATTTTTTCCATCTATATTATAAGTATTGGAAAAGAGGTTATTACATATACTTTATTTATAAGCAGTTTGAGTTTGGGCTTGCTGAACTTGTTCTTGTACAAACTTAAAAAATTGGGGTGCGGTTGGACATTCACTCATAAAATGGATGTGACTCAAATATAAAACACAAATATTTTGAGGAAGGGATGAAGTAGGAGAGTGTCCAAATATTCAGTAATTAACAATCTAGTTTTTGGGATAACTCATTCACTTTACTATGGATATCTATGAAATTTACAACTTCATAGATTCTGCCTCTCTTTTGGGTAAACATGGGTTTATCTCTATAAGAGATAGACATATGATGCAAGAAATTTTCATTAAGGGTTTTAAATAATTGTCATAACTCATCTTCACTCTAAAGCATGAAAATCCTTTCGCATGAGGCATCAACTATTTATCAGTATTTTTCTGATAATCCATCATAAAAATACTGAACTAATTATCATTTAGGGACTGCATGGTGTAGGCATTTATGAATGAGGTCCTTAAGCCTCTCCTATGTTTTATAGAATAATTCTCCATCTATTTGAAAAAAACTAGTCATGGCTTTCCTAATCTAATTAATTTTTTTAATTAAAAAATATTTCTTAAAAAATTCTTTCTGGAGTTGGTCTTAGATTGAAATGGTCACTGAGTCCAATGAATTTAGCCAATGTTTGGCCTTATCCTTGAGCAAAAAAGAAAATAATTTTAACCTAAGAGCATCATCAGAGAAATTTTAAATTTTAATAGTGGAGTATATCTCAAAAAATTTATCTAGATGTTTATATGGGTTCTCATTACTAAGTCCATAGAAAGAAGGCAACATTGAATGATACTGGACTTAATCTCATATTAGAAGGCCTCTACAGGAAGCATCTAGATGCAAGGAGAATATGTGTGTTGGGATAGAGTAAAATATTCCTTCAATTAATGAGAAGAAGCATCTTCCCTATTTGTAGCCATATTTTTAAAGTGAATAGTTTTGAGGGTCCTTTCAATCTCTAAGTCTAATAGGTATAATTTTGGTTGTAAAGATCGAGGACTAAGCATGCACCAAAGAGTTCTGGATCAAAAGAATCCTATTCTATTATAATTTTCCTTTTTAAATTACAAATGAGTTTCACATGAAAGATAAACTCTAGCTAAGGTTTAACCTAAATATACATAGCTCCTAACTATTCCAAGTTTACCTTTAAGCCCTCTAAGTTCAAAGTCAACCAACCAAATTGGCCAAATAAGTGTAAGATTGATGGAAGGCTCCTCATGCTTTCGCAATGATTCTAATTAAATAACCACTACTCTTTAGAATTGTACATTCACTTTTTTTAGACACCAGCTACTTGATTAATTCCAATCCCGATCCAACTTTTGGTTTATCTTATCCTAATAAGCTCGAATTCCTTAGAGGCTATTGTCTAATTAATTTTATTTAGGATTAGGTTAATGTAAAATGAAAGAAACTTATTTGTGGACCAAGAAAGTGTGATGAAATCCCTACCCTCTCTTGTGTTAGAGTTTGTGCTCTTAAGATTGATTTGAGAATGATATGCAACGAACAAGATATCCAAACAACTAAGTTCTTCTAATTTTTTTTAATGTCACTATATATATATATACATATATATATATATAGTTGAAGCAACCATGCTAATGATCCTTGGCAAGGGCACCAAAATTTGGTATTGTTACAATCACCAAAAATAGAAATTTATTTCGACTCAACTATTAGGTAGAATAGCTAGTGTGAGATCAAATGTCGAATCCTCAAGGACCAATGAGCTAAGTTGTATTCAATAAAAAAATAATGATGTGGTGATAAAGATTTTATGGGTTAAAAAGAAACAGAAGAAACAAATTGATAGAGATAAAATTTAAAAGAATAAATAAGAGAACATGCTTTAAGGTGTTGAATCCATCTTTTAGCACTAAATTGGTATTTTAATCAAAGCAATCTAGACCACTAAAAACTATAAGCTGTAATGATGATTAATAGATAAATTTATGAATAAGTTTTCAACATAGTTAATCTCGCTGAGTACGAATCGTATCTTTAGATCACGACTCGTCTCTACGCAGTCATAAATTATTCAAGAGCAAATATCATAAAATAAAATGTACTACTACTTGAACACATGGATAAAATCATAGAAACTATTTATATTTGAGTTTGCAATATATTCAATACTCATTTGAAAAGAAAGAAGCCTTACAACTTTTCAAGTAGCTGATTACATGAGTAAATATTTATAATAAGATTCACAAAATAAAATATAAATCTGGGTTTGAAGGTTTCATCTACTTTCCCAAAGACGAGAAGTTTAGCTGCTCATGGGTTAGATTTTGCTTGCCTTCAAAGGCTATATCTTTCTTAAATGTTAGGGTAGAGCTTAAAGAAGAAAACTACTCAAAAACTTCCAAATCCTCTGTGCTCCAAACTCTCAACATCTCATGTACTCCCCCAACAAACCTCCCAACTCTTCACACTGCCCAACCTCTCTCTCATTTTTTCAAAACTTTTTCTCCATTTTCTCTCCAAAAGCCTACATGGTTTTATAGCCCTCAAAGTCAATGCACGCTCTACGTCTTGTGTGCATCTTCCTCCAGCTTTCACGCTCCAATCTATGGTGCTCATGCTCATGAGAACCCTTGGGGCTCATGTTGAGAATGTGACACCTATACGCCTGATGCCCCTTTTCCCATACTGCTCGTGCTCTGCTTATGGTCGCTCATACGGAGCACATGCTCTCTGGTTGGGCATGCTCATTTCATGGCAACCCATGCTGAGCACATGCTCTAATCCTGTGGAATCGCATCCCTTCTGTATTTGTTCCACATCTAAATTCTCTGCAAAGTCTCCTCCATTCATCAAGCATCGCGATCGTAGGGCTTGGATGTGCACATGACAGGCTTGGACTTGAGCTTGGGCTTGATGACCACGAAAATGAGGATGATAGGCTGGTAGTATGTAATTGTTGAGAGCCTTACTGATTGGTTTGTGAATAAATCCTGGTGATTAATAATTTTTGAAAAAGAAAGTAAGAAGAATCAAATATTAAATAATAAAGACTAAATATCAAAGGTTTTAATATTTCTTGTATCACATTTAATGCACTAATCACTCTCTTATTTAGTTGGAGTTTTAAGAAGAGAGAGAATAGAAAAAGCTTTTTCCATAGAAAGACACTTTCCATATTTTATAAGAAGTGGAAACTCATGGTTTGATGGTCATCTTTTCTTTCCAAAAATACTCTTTTCTGAATATGTAATTATGGAGCATACAAATTCTCAAAAATATCATTAAATGTTATCCTTATAAATATTAATATACTATTATATTAATATTATCTTAATATTTATATCAATATAATATAATATTTATAATATATTAATATTATTTTAATATTTATACTAATATAATATTTTATTAATATTAATATAATATTTATATTAATAATATTAGTATTATATTAATATAATAAATTATTATGATCTAATATTATATTATAATATATTAATATTATATTTTTATTAATATAAATATAATATTATTATTTATATAAAATTTTAGAGCAAAAATATATGGACTTATATCTATTAATGATATAATAGATATTTTACATAATTCTTCTAAAAAATGAATTTTTAACCAAATATAAGTCACTCTAAAGTAGACTACTTTCATATGGTCAAACAAATATGCTAAAATCATACTTCTAGGAAGTTTCTTCCCAAAAAATTACTTCCTAGAAAGTTATTTCTTGTGAAGAAAAATTCTTCCCATGAACCAAATAAGTCTTAAAAATTTTGTAATTGAAAACTTTGATTAATTGATTATGATGAATTTATTTAGTTGGATTATTTGGCTATCAACCGTTGATTTAAATCCATTCAAGAATATACATGACCAGAGAGCATTCCATTCAGTTTGGGAAATGGGGAATTAGTGGCCTTCGGGTTAGTTGAATGGTTTAGGAGTGAGTCTTTGAAGAACACGCTACCAAGAATTATTTGGCCCACAACCTTGTATCTAAGTGGCAGAATTTATCGATCGATGATCTTCAAACAGGAAAACCATTCAAGAATATTCATGACCAGAGTAGAAGTGAAGATCTAGAGAAACTCTTCAAAATATTAGACTCAATCCAAACTAATACAGATGATAATAAAATCAAATGAAAATGGAGTCAACCAAATGTCTTTACAGTCAGAGAATGTTACAGGTTCTCAGCCATGGAGGTGTCCTATCCGTTTGCAAAATTTATTTGGAAATTGCCTTTGTCGGAAAGAAAAATAAATTTTTCTTTTGGTCAGCGTTCAACGACAAGGTCCTCACTGGAGGGAATTTGATAAAAGGAAAATGGAATGTCCCAGTACGTTGTCCTCTGTACGGTGCTGACTTAAACAACGGACCACCTCCTTGTTAATTGTGCTTTTGCCTCTATCTGGAAAACATCTGATGAACAACCCATCTCAAAACGCTCTCCAGGCTCCTTGAAATATCTTTGGTTGGTCCGGAGGGAAAAAACACACCCAACGCAACGAGGAGAAAAGCGTGGGATTGCATGGTAGCTACCACATGCTGGTGTGGTCGGAACGGAACAGCAGGATTTTGGTTTCGAAGCAACTTCGTTCAATCAGGTAAAACAACAAATCCTCTTCCTACTGGAAATCTGGACGATGTGCTTCGAAGGAAGCTTCAACAGTGATCTTCAAAATCTACTCAGAGAGAACAGCAAAATGTAAGGAATTGGTAACGTCCAAGGGGCCGGGAAAGCTACGTCCCTCACGTAGTCTCTTCTCAACACAAACAAAGATTCAATGATAACGGCCAGTTCTCGATATACGTGTACGACCCCTATACTCTCGAAGTGACAGTTTGTTCTGGGTTTGCATTTCTTTGTTGTTTTCTGAGCTGGCCCTACGTCAAACTCGTCTCTGTAATGGACCTATGCTTACCATCTTAAAAAATAAAATCGCTGTGGGTGGTCCTTGACCTCCCATTTACATCAAAAAAACAAGTTTTTGGGCAGAAATTGACTTATGATTGCTTCACATAAAAGGTAGCTAAAAAACTAGCTAAAGAGCTAACTTGATTCTAATTGTTGGGAGCTATATCATTCCAATACATGTCCGATTTGATAACATAACCATACCAAGAGAGCAACCAGATGATAACCAATTGAGAGCAGCACCACTATATTACATAAAATTATAATACTAGCGAGATAGATTTTAGATCGATTCATGATAAAGAGGTACAAACAACTGGTTTTCACATAGATTCGGATGGCCAAAGCAAAGCTATAACATTACATTCACCCAAGCAACAATTGATGACAACCATATATAGATTTTTACGGTCTTATTTATCAATAAAGGGGCTGATTGAAATCCATCACAGCTTCAAGGTGACATCCGGATTCACAGAGTTAACCTCTTCCCCTTGATCCACTTCTCCCCATAGCGTCAGCATCGGATCAGTAATGGTTTCCTCAGAGGAGGGAGCCATTTTATACATTTGAGAAGGCTGTGGGTGTTGCTGTGAAACTTCAGGGCTATGTATTTCAATAAAGTTTATCACCACAGGAGATTGATCGGCCCTTTGGAGTGCCTCCCAGTATGCATAGTTTGGAGTGAGTGGCACCATACGTATTCCAGGAGATCCACTTGAGGCCCTATGTGGCCCAGGCCTGAGACGCTGGGCCTCCATGAAGCTCTCATGCTGCTTCCTCATCTCCTTGATCTCTCGACGATGACTGGTCTGGTGTCCGCCGAGCGATTGAAGGGTTTGGAAGGCTTTATTACAGAAGGAGCATATGTATCGCTGACTTGCCATGTCCGGGTTCCTCACGAATTTCTCGGACTGGGGAACTTTTGGACCACTGCGTTGGTGCATAACCACTTCCAGTCCTCATCGCAAATATATAGGATGGGAACAAGGGAGATGCGAAGGACCCAGAATAAGGGTTGCGTGGATTTGACAAGTCTAATAATGGTGGTATTTTCAGGAGTATGAAGGACTTCTCATCCTTTATTATGGTAAGGCAGTGCATGGCAACAGATTTCCTGTCGCTGTTTAATTTTTTGACTGTTTGGGCAAAGATGACCATGAGGAACTTGCCCCTAGGACTCCTAGCGGAAGAATGAATATGTGAAACATGTGAGATGAGCTGTACCATGCCGTTGTGGCCAATAGAAAGGGGTTACAGCCCATTGTCTTAAATTAAGAATTTAATGCAGCTACCTTTTGTTGTTCTTATCGCATGGATTTGTTTTACCAGTGAAACTTATCCTTGTGAGATTTTAAATATAAGAAATAGGACTTTCCATTGAACCTCTGCGAATGGAAAACTACTTTTTATCATGGCATGCCGCTCTATGATAAATGGAAGACTTCCTCTTTAAGGACGCACCAAATTTAAAGTTGCAAGCGGGGGGATGAACTATTTAAACAACCACCAGATAAAACGGGCACGCGAGACTTCCCTGAACAAATTAAAGGGGGCAAGCTTGCGATATATATACGGAAAGATATAATAAGAAAGCATTTAAAGCTGGGAATATTCCTTTTGGCTTTCAGTCCCTTGTGGACTCCGTTGCTGGCGTTTTCTGCGTTATTCAAAATTGACAGCGTGCCGTAGGTGTTTCGTTAAGAGAAAAAGTTAAAATTTAATAATGGAGCATTAATAAGAATATATCTACAGCATTTCTAAGCAATGGCATACCTCTCTTTTCTTTTCTTTTCTTTTGGCTATATTTCTCAAATTAATCAAATCCTCATCCTCCGAAATTCTTTGAAAACGTACTCATGGGCACCAGAATAGCTATACATGAAATCCAATCACCACCCTAAGATGATCGATGAGAACAAGATAAAATGCATGATATTCTGTCAACTCTAGGTACTATATTTCGTTAGACCAAAAATGTGTCTATATTGAATATATAAAATGTTATTGCCCTTGGAGGGTAATATCTAT